>VIIQ02000137.1:10000-82405 GCA_007449985.2 Desmodesmus armatus | reverse complement strand
CCTGAGCATCCTTCACTGGCAAGCAGCCCCAGGTCTCCCCCCCCCCCCAACAAACGCGCACCCACACCACTCTTTGACCCTCTCTTTCCCATCCCGTCCCAACTCAGCCATACCTTGTCGCCGTGTCTGTTTTTCAGCGCCCTGAGCATTCGCAGTTGGCCTGCAGCCCCAGGTCCCCCCTCGAGACTTAGCACCACATCCACCAGATGCTCCAAAGTCTTGGGCCTGCCAGCCCGCCACTCTTGTTTACTTGGCACACCTGTTGTGGACAGCAGGGGGAGGGGATTGTCCAGCTGTGACGGAGGGGGTGTCAGGATGGTGTGGTTGGTGGAAGGGGGGGGGACTCAGGTGCACGTGACCATCACATGCCATGTGAAGTGCTGAGCACCACATCCACCAGGTGCTCCAAGGTTTTGGGCCCAGCCAGCCCACCACTTGTTGACTTGACACACCTGGGTTCCATGCAACAGCAAGCTGTGAGGCAGATGTGGGGAGGTCGGAGCAGCAGGGCGCTGGTGGAGAGGGGTGGGGTGGGGGGGGGGGGGGGACTACCAGCGGTGTTGACTCGACACACATATGTTGTCTTGCAAGCAGGTTTTCCAGGTTTGCGGGGGTAGGATGGGGGCGGGGTGGGGGGCAGCGAGAAGGACGCTCTGGAGGAATGCGCAATGGTTGCAGACACTGTGCTGACAAAGACCACCACCTCTTGCTGGAAACCACCTTGATGCCCCCCCCCAAAAAAACGAACAATAAACTAAACCAATCCAACAAAACAGGTTCCACATGCGCCGAAACTCACCAGGAATGTCGCACAGCCCAGCTCCTTGGTAAGGTGAACCAGCGCTGTGGCACACTCACGAACCTGCAGCAGCAGCAGCAGCAGCAGCAGCAGCAGCGGCGTCAAAATGCAACTCATCAGGAGACGTTACGATCACCACATGTGTCCAGGGGGCTTTCTGCGCAGGACCTGGTCCTGCACCGGAAAGTGGCGCACAAGATGTGCACCTTACATAAGCGCTTGAAAGGCAGTGATTCTGGGCATTGTAGTCCAATCAGTCAAGAGGTAACTGACACAACAAACAGGCGCATACATTCTAGTTGTCAACCGCTGACGATGAACGCCTGACAGACGAAAGCCTTGCGAATTCTCGTGACCCCCCCCCCCCCCCGACCCCCCACAAATATGCACACCATCCTAGAGCCTCTGTGTCACACCTGTGTTCAGGGTGTTGTCTGTGTGGCCAGTTCCCCCCCCCCCCCCCCCCCCCCCGGGTCAGATCACAGTCCCTACACACACACCTGTGTCACGCCGCCCGCCTTGCTGCCGAGGTTTGGGTCAGCAATCGTCTGTATGCTGTCAATGATCACAGCTGCAGGCTGCAGGGCCACAATATCTCCATGATGCGAAGCAGATCGCTCTGCATCACCAGGCGAACATCAGGACTGCTGCTGCTGCTGCTGCTGCTGCTGCTGCTGGGGTTAGGGAGGGGGTCTAGGATGCCCAGCCTCTTGGCGCGCTCCCATACCTACAGAGAATGACAGGAAATGACGCAAGACAGTAGCAGGCGCATCATGTACGGTGAAAGGCAGTCACGTCACATCATGTCAGTGGTTTGGTATCACAACAGCTAGGCGCCAGCAATGCAAGCAGAATACATGCACGCCCCTGGTGGGGAGAAACACACCAGCAAAGACCATACGAGCAAAGACCACACTACGCCCTTGCAGTTGGCAGGCTTTACCACACAGTATGTGACTAACCCACCCTGCCCAATCCCCCCCCCCCCCCCCCGGGGGTCTTTGTCCCTACTTCAGCACCTGAATCACCAACACCACATTCAACCACTTGCAGCAGTAGCGCCAATTATCCAGGAGTACTACCACCACAGTCACAACCACAACCACCACCAGCAGCAACAGCAGCAGCAGCAACACCACACACGCCCTTACCTGCTTTTCATGCTCCTCTGCCGTCACATACAACACCGGTCGACCCAAACAATGCTCCGGCACCTCCACACCACCACCGCCACCAGCAGCAGCAGCAGCAGCAGCAGCAGCAGCAGCAGCAATGGCAGCAGCAGCGTCGGCCATCCACCCCTCCCCCTCATCTTCCAAACTGCCATCAACACTCAGCCGCTTCCGCTGTGACCGCACAAGTCCACTGCTGCCACCATTGCTGCCATTGCTGCCGGCGGCTGCGGCGGCTGCTGCTGCTCGCTGGGACAGTGGCAGATCTTCGTCATCGTCCCCCTCATCCTCATGTGACTGCATGCTGCTGCTGCCATTGCTGCCATTGCTGCCATTGCTGCCATCGCTGCCATTGCTGCCGGCAGCAATGGCGGCGGCTGCGGCGGCTGGATCCCACTGCTGCTGCTGCCTGCTGCTGGCAGGTTTGTGCTACTAGTGCTGCCAGCTGCAGCAGCAGTGTGGACTTTCCCTTGCCAGGTTCCCCTCCCACCAGCACAACATGCCTGGCATGATACCCCCACCTAGCACGCGGGCAACCTGCAGCAGCAAAAATAGCATTGGTGGCAGAAAAAAAATGCAGTTTCTGTGTAGTTCTATATAAAGGCATACACGGGTGCGTACAAACCGAGGGTTCTATAAATATTGGATATATTCCATGATATCAAACCCTAAAAACCCTAAAAAAACATAGTATGTATGATATAAGTAATCTGGTAGCCCCTGGTGGTAGCGTCCATGTTCTCACTGGGCCTGTTTCAGCAGGGGGCCTCAGCAATGACTGCGCCATCTACCCTGACCACCACACCGTATACACCAATCACCAACACCAAACACCAAAAGGCGTCATGACGTTAAGGGTAGCATATTCAGACAGTACTCACCCGCCCACCATGACCCCTCTCACCCCCCCCCCTGCTCACTTCAACGACTCGAGCGTCCGCGGGATGCAGCACAGCTTCTGCACACTACTCCTCCCTGTCGCCCGGTGCAAAACACACATAGGCACCTTGCACCACACTTCTCCCCTGTTGCTCCACACAGCAGCAGCCGCAGCTGCATCTCCCCAAACTCCACCCATATGCCACCTGGCGCCCTGCAACACACTACCGCCCCTCCCTTCCCACCCAAACCCCAAAACACCTCCTCCCTCACCTCGCCCCCCACGCACCTACGACCCCCGCCCCGATACACTACACCTCCAAGCATGAGTCACCCCCCCCCCCCACCTCACTCCTCCCCTGTCGCTCCATACAGCGGCAGCCTCAGCTCCCTCTCCTCAAATGCAAGTCAGGACAGCCGCACAGGCACATGCCCGCCACCCTGCCGCGCCGCTGCTGCTGCTGCTGCACCCACGTCCCTGAGGCGCTCAACTGCCGCAGCTGCCGCGCCCTGCCCCTTGCATCAAACATGCCCGCCCTCTTCGTCGCTGTCGCTATCCCCAAAGTCTTTATCGTAATCGGGTCTCTGTGGTTGAAGGTCTGCTGCTGCAGCTGCAAAATCGTTATCATCGATAGCAGTATTGATGCACCCGCAGCCGCGGAAGCAGGAGGGACGTAACTCTGCTGCCGCCTGCTGCTAGGCCTTGCGAAGCAGAGTGTCTGCATAAGCTTTGGCTGACGGCTCTGCGGCTGATGATGTGGCATGACAGTTTTCCTGTTCGAGCGTGCCCCACGCCTTGCAGTTGTGGCACTGGCCAAAGTGCTGAAGATACACTGCACAGCAGCAGCAGCAACAGCAGCAGCATGTGAGGCATCAAATGCATGCGCAGTTTCTGCGGGTGTTTTCTGTCAGCATGGCACTTCATCTGGGGTAGGGACCTCTCTAAACTTGTACTATCAGATGTGTATAGTAGAACAACAAAGATAGACACATCAAATTGAACCTCAGCTTTGCACACTGGCTAGTGCCGAAGTTGGCACCTCATTCCTCAACACCTGCACGGTACTGTACTGTATTGTGACCCCATAAATGCTGTACCAAACTGTACCCCTGCCCTTACCCTCCCCCTTAACATGTACTGTACTGCACGGCAAAGCCAATACAGTAACTGTAACTGTATGTACCGAACAAACCCACCTTGCCCACACTCCGTGCACACGTACTGGACCTTGGGCTTGCCCAACCCTGCTGCCAATGCTGCTGCTGCTTTGGCCTCTGCTGCTGCTGCCAAAAGCAGCGCAGCGCACATGCTGCAGGGTACGCTGCTGTGCCTCTGCAGCAGCTGCTGCTGCTGTTGCTGCTCATGGTGTTGGTGATGCTGCAAGCCTGGCAAGGGAACATGGTTACTGCTGCTGCTGATCCAGCTGCTGCTGCTGGAAGCAGCAGACCAGCTTGCCGTATGTGTTGGGGCAGGGTGCTGACAGCTGCTGCTGTTGGCTTATCCGTGCTGTAGGATTCGGCGCAAGGTTCCTGATCAGGACTGCTGCTGTTACTGCTGCCTCCCCAGCTGCTGCATCCATGCAAGCTTGAGCCATATGTGCTTGGCTGCATGCTGCTGCAAGTGCAACTGCTGCTGGGGCTGTATCTGCACTGTGTGCTCCTGCTGTCTTGTGATCCGCAGAAGGATGCCCTCGAAGCTACGATATGCTGAGATCTGCCTGTAACTGCTGCAGCGATGCTGCCTGTGTTTGGTCCACTGCATGTGTGCATGCTGACAACAGCAGAAGCCTGAGAAGCTGCTTGGTGCTGTTGTGAGGTGGCCACAGCCCAGGCCAGCGACTTCGGTGCTTTGAACGCGTCAGAAAGCTTATTTGAACAGCAAAATTCCTAAAGACTGGCCCTAGAGACAGCTGTAAGCGCATGTAAGCTGTAAGCACACAGTGTTTGGGATCAGTACAGTAGCTGATGTGTTGGCCGGACAGTCGGCAAAAGCCAGTGTGATAGTGCACTGCTGTAACGGTTGGCTTCAACTTGCACTATCTTTGTCGTGTTGGACCCTGTCGTGTTCCAAGGTTGTCACCATGATCATGATCAGTTCAAGTACATCATCGCAAGCGACGGGTCTGTTGTGGCGAATTGCAACAGGCCGTTCCATTTCGGTGTTTTTTCGACCTCCCGCTGCGTCTTTACTTGCTCTCAAGTCACCACTACAAGTAGGACTAAATATTGACTGCCAACGGGAAAAGCCCTGAAACGGCTGGCACTTCTTCAGCTCCTGCACCTATTTTATCAAGTGCAGCAGGGGCTGTGCTGATGGCATCATGCATTCTCTTGAACTACTCCATGCAACACCAACAACAGCCCCGAGGCTATAGCCTCCCGAGCGCTTGGAGGAAAGTTGGCAATCGTTTCTGTCGTTGCTGCCGCAGCACCGCTGTTGAACCTGCTGCTGAGCGTAAGTGCAGGTCACTAGTGTGTCACCCTGTACTAGCTAGTAGTACATAGTAGTACACCCCACTGCTGCCTCCACTGTACAGTTGCACTCCCTCGCCTCCTGCTGCAATGCACTGTACAGGCATACGCACCCCATCTGCTGCAACAAGAGGTGTAATCGTGCAACATCACATCCAAAAAACAGGCTGAGCATCCCGCCACTCCCGCCTCCTCCTTTTCTCCTCCCGCTCAAACTCCTCCTCAGACTCAATTGAGTGCAAATTGCTCTCCTCCCACTCCTTGACCTCTTTCTCCATTGCAGCCAAACTGTCTTTCAAACCTCGGATCGCTTTGACCAGCATGCCATGCAGGCCGTCAGGCTGCTCCAGTTGGCCCTGACTTGCATTGCTAGTAGCTTGCTGCTGCTCTTGGTGCTGCTGCTGTTGGTGCTGCTGCTGTGGCAGCTGCTGTGGCACCTGCGCCAGCTCGTCTTCAAGCTCTTGAACGATTTGCTGAGCTGCTGACTTGGCCGCATTCATAACTTCATCAGTCGGCCAACCATCGCAGTGCATCATGCACCTGCAATGGCAGAGTTGGAAGTGGCAGCCTGCATGATGCATATGCAGCAAATTTGGCTTTAAAGCCCACGGTTGGTTGCAGGGTGATGGGCCAGCACATGCTTGTTGGGGGGCGGGTGACATCATCATTGCACAAGTGTGTCTGAATGCAAAATGTCACTGCCCTACCTCTTGATAAGATCACACTGTCGCCCAGAGCCCACTGGACAGATCACACTGGATACACCACTTGTACGGAACAACCAGGCCTTATGTTGTCAATTTTGTTGCCTACACCCACCTACTGGCGTTGAATTCGTCACTCAGCACCTGCATCATCTGAACAGGGTCTGCCACCACACATCAGAGGGGCTGTGATCGAGAGCCTGCAACAGAAAGCGCAGCACATCAGCACCAGTGTGCAATGACACGCCGGTATGACTGCCATTTCCATGCGTGCGCAGATGCCCCAAGGCGATTTGCACGGGCAGCTGTCTGCTGAACACCGCTGACAATGTTTCAAACACAGTATGAGCTTGGCAACTAATAAGCTCGCCGGCCAGGCCGGCTTTGATCAACCCAGACACACAGCACCCTCTTAGCTGCTTGGGCCAGGCGGGATATGCTGGCGCTGATATGCACGGCCCTCCAAAGTTCCCTCCTTTGAACGCCAACAATGTGCATCTGATAGTAGCCTTACAAGCTTCAACAAGCAGAAGCAAGAGAGCCACCTTCACCTGTGGTTCCTGCTTAGCACTGTCCTTATAGGTGCATGGTGAGGGAAGGCACATCCTTCTGAAAAAATGCCTGACCTCCAGCTGTGTCAGTGGCCGCAGTTGGTCAACAGTTTGCAAGTGATAGCTAGGTTACAACTCTCACAAAGCTTTGCTGAGGCAGAAGCAAGTGAGTCACCCCACCTGCAGTCCTGACTTGGCACTGTCCTTGTAGGTGCAGGTGATGGAACGCACATCCTCCTGAAAGAATGCCCTGACCTCCAGCTGTGTCAGCTGCCGTAGCTTAGTCATCCCATGCATCACCTCCAAGGGCGAGCGCGCGTCCAACACCACATCTAGCCGCTCAAGCCGGCTGCATGCTGCCAGTGCTGCCCAGCCTTCCTTACTCAGTGGTGGATCAACAAGGGGCAGCTGAAGCTCCTGTGAAACGACAGACAGAAAGATATACGGATACACCCTGTTGCAAAGGGACTAATACACCTTTGAAAGCACAGAAACAAGGCACCCAGGAAGAATACAGATACACCCCCCTGGTAACCTAACGCTGAAGGATCTGCCCCAACGGCCGCGCATCAGTGGGGGCTGCTCATCACATGCATGCTTGAACACTATGGCAACGGTATCAATGGCCACACTCCCCAGGAGGCACACCTACTGTAAAGTAAGCATCCAAAAGTGTGCACTGCGATGCCTGGTGGAATGGTTCACGGACTATTTAACAGTCCCGCTACACCTACATGTAGGCCCGTCAGTGCTGCCAGCGGGCCCAGACTCAGCCTCAGCACGTAAGCTGCCCTCATTCCCTCCCTCTCCTCCCAATCCCCCCTCACCCCCCCCCCCCCGCCCCCGCCCCTGCCCCTGCCCCCACCCACCTCAAAACACTACCTGCCTGCCTGTCAGTGCAGCCAGGCCCCCCAAGCTATGGCTCAGCACGTCAGGCTGCCCCCACCCCACCCCCTCCTCCCAACCCCCCCTTCCCCCCCTTCCCCCGCCCTCACCCCCCCCCCCCCTCTCCCCCCCCCCCCCCCCAAAACACTACCTGCAGGCCCGTCAGTGCTGCCAGAGGCCCCAGGCTCAGCCTCAGCACACCAGGCTGCCCTCACCCCCCCCCCCCCCCCCCCCCCCCCCCGTTCACCTCCTTGCCCCCCCCCCCTTCCCCCGCCCTCCCCCCCCCCCCCCCCATCTCACCCCCCCCCCTCCCCCCCCCCCCACCTGTAGGCCTGTCAGTGCTGCCAGCGCCCCCAAGCTCTGGCTCAGCACGTCAGGCTGCACTAACAGCGCATCTGCCTGATGCAGCTCCACATCCCCCTGCTGCTGCATGCTTGTGATCATCAGCTGCCTCAGCTTGGGGCAGCTGTGGACCATGTGCTGCATGGCTGACTCATTGCAGAGGAGTTTGGGGCCGATGGTGAGGTCTTGCAGGTCTGGCAGCTGGCGGTCTGTGAACATGGTAGTGAAGGCCTGTGAGGGCCAGGTCAGCATGTCCTGATGCAGCTGCAGGGAGGTGAGGTGGCTGGATGCTGTAAGGTAGGCGGCATGTGCTGCCGTCATTGCGTTTGCACCTGCATTTTTTGTGTGTGTGTTTGGGGGGGGGGGGCACATCGAGAGTATAGGGCAAGAACAGCACCGATGTGATGACCTTGAGTCGAACTGTACGCAAGCTGAGCTGCTTGCTGCAGCCTGTAACTGACTTATGTTGTGTACAGACAGTCAAAAGCAGAGCATGTCTTACTGATGTTGCATTACCGCGGCGAGGGAATAACATGGCATGACAGCAACTTGTTCAAACCCTCACCTGCACACGCTACAGCCAGCTCCAAGTGCTGTAACTTTGTCAGCTCACTGAATGGCTGTAGCCCCAAGGACTGACCAGCTGCCTCCAATAGGTCGGACCCTCCCAACACCAGCTTCCGCAAGCCTCCCTTGCCGCTCAGCACACTTGCAGTGATTGACCCCTGGTGCTGCAGCTTGAGCTCCTGAAGGGCTGTCAGCTGGCACATGTCTTGAGGCCTGATGTAGCAGGCAAGACATGCAAAACAGGAAGTGCCCGACCTCAGACAAGTATCAGGTGAAACGCTTCCATTATAATATAACTGTTTACTCCTATGTGCGTGTCGGCATGCACTTTTCGAGCTTGACGGCATGGTTTAACCACCCTTGTGGGACTATGGGTGATATGCCTCCAAAGCTATAGAATCTAGTAGAACTGCTTGCATGTGACTGATATGTTGCCTACATGCTAGCTACACTTGTATCATATCTGCCCCCATACCCCTCTCAGCCTTGACTTACGCCAGTGGTGCACCATAGGCATAGTCACTTACTTATCTACCTAGGTGTAGTCACTCACTTGCCGGCCTACCTACCTACTTACTAGCAGGGAACAAGGGAAGCAGCTTCATAGAGGAATGCACCCAAGGCTAATACTGCGCTTGTTGAGGTTGAGGGTTTGTACTGGTTCCCCAGTCAATGGTGCTGGGGATAAGTGGGATTGAAGGACTGCCCTTGCTACTGACAAGCCACAAACCTCAGTACAAGCCCAGTTGGAATTTTTTTTCCTTGACCATTTTCCCTGGTAAAGATAACAAAACAGCAGGCAAGCTCTTGGACACTTCACCTGATGTTGTGGACACCCTTGAGGTCGATGTCCAAGGACGTCAGAGACGCAGGGAAGCTGGCGAAGCTCTTGACATAAATGCCCCCCACGCCGCGGCAAGGTTTGACCATACTGTGCAGCTCCAAGTGCCGCAGAGCAGTGAGGCAGCTGGTTGCTGCCAGCACCTGTAGCAGGCAACAAGGGAAACAGCTCTACAGATGGGTCCAGCCAGGGCAATTCTGGCCTTTTGGGGTTTGGGGTTTTTTGGTTCCCCGGTGGAGGAGTGGTGCTGCGGCTAAGTAGGATTGAAGGACCAGTTCCGATTCAACTCCCTTGCAGTTTGTAATGCTACAGTCAACAGTTAGCACAGTTCACTTCAGCACCTTGCTGTCACACACACGGCCGCGGAGCGTCAGGGATGTCAGACGCTGCAGCTGAGGGAACGCGCGCTTCAGGGCCGTGCACGCCGCAGCGATGGCTTCGGTTTGCATTTTGCCCCGCGAGGGGTCTGCACAGCACACCTGTAGCGCAGGGTGACACAGTTGCAGCCATGGATGCATGTAGGGCCTGTGTCAGCCATATGCAAAGAGATCAGCCTGAGCCGCACAGCAAAGGAATGGTAAACCCTAAACAGCAGTGGTGGGTAGCCTGCACGTGTGACGAGTTGAGGTCTTCAGGACGAGATGGTGACTGCGTCGTGCACACAAAAAAGATGTGCCATTCAAAAGTGGTGTGCGTCGTGCAACACAACTCGATAACAATCCTCGCACTACAGTGGTGATCCCCTGGCAGGTGCCCAGGTAGAAAGTATGTGCCTTATTATATAGAAAGTATGTGCCGCTACACACCAGCTTGCGGAGGGTTGGCGTGTCCACAACGCCCAAGAAGCTTAAGCCATCCAAAGCCACCTCCAAACTGGTGAGCCCCTGCAAGACGGCTGGTACTGGTGCCGCCACTGCTGCTGCCGCTGCGTGTGGCGCTCCTTGGGCACCTGCTGCCGCCGGTGCTGCCATGATGCCGCTGATACAAACATGTTGCAGGCCTGTCAGGCTTTCCCATGGTATGCTGCTCCACGGTGCTGCTGGGCAGGGTCGGCCCTTCAGCTTTCTGGGCCGTTTCAGCTCAAGGGCTGTGGTGTTGCCGATGTAAGAGGCATTGGAGTGCAGCCAGGCGGCTAGGGCATCTACCTTAGCCTGAGTGCAACTGTGAATGGCCACCTGCAACAGAAACATGCACGGTGCCACAAACGAAAACGACCTTGCACCAGTCAGTGTGAGCGGGATCAAGGAATGGGCCAAACGCTGCGCTGCTGTGTTCCACAACAGCTTACACTGCCAGGCCCACATGCTCGTCTTGTGATTGACAAGTTTGTCGCCAGTTATCACTCCACTTGACTGCACAAACATCTTGTTGACTTCACCTGCTGCTGTCGTGTCTCTAAGGCCCCTTTCTTGACGAGCGCAAGGTGATCCTCACCTGTTGTGTCACCAGTGCTGCCCCTGCCCTCCAGCCCCTGCACACCTTCACTCATAGCTGTCTACTCAACTGCACAACCAAACTAACCACAAAACGGTAAAAAAGATACAAAAAGAGTGCATTCACTCGCTGCTTTCCTGTCCTGTCCCAGCAGAAGGTGCCCCCCCCCCCACCTGATATGTCGCCAGTGCTGCCCCTGCCCTCCAGTCGTTGCACACCTTCACTCATACCTGTCTACTCAACTGCGCAACCACCTTGATTTCAAATAAGTTAAAAACAGAGGTACAAAAAGAGTGCATTCACCCGCTGCTGTTCTGTCCTGTCCAAGCAGAAGGTCCCCCCCCCCCCACCTGTTGTGTCGCCAGTGCTGCCCCTGCCCTCCAGTCGCTGCACACCAGGGCACATGAGCGCATGCGCTGCTGCAGGCTGACATGCTGCAGCACCAAGGCAACCACCTCAGGGTCCAGGCGGGGTGCAGTAGCCATGACAGCCTGCTGCATGTACAGCAGCAGATGGCACAGCAGCAATCAGCTGCACAACACCAGTCATTAGGCAGTGATATCGATAGGAATACGCATGAAGGATGCTCTTCCCTCGTTGCGCAGCCCATGGGAAGCAAGGCAAGGTTTTTTGTGCATGCTGTGGCCACAGCACCCATGGAAAAGCGCATGCACTGCGCAGCAGGCAATTCAACAGCAGCAGGCCACCCAGGGACCCTGTGAAAGGGAGTCGTTCGAGAACGATCAAAATCAACCTTCAAGTGATTGATGGGCATTCTGCACAATACTGTGGCGACCACTGAACTTACGTGACACCTGGGGGAGGAGGTGCTGCTGTTCGAAAGAGAGGCTGCAACCTGTGCGGGTGTGCGGGCTTGTCAGCCTCTTATGGTGTTTGATATGATACGAATAAGCATTCTTGGCACTCAATCAGAACCCATGATAGCCAGGCTGGATGTACGTATGTTCCGGAACAGGCAAGGAGTGCTTCCGGCAGATACAAGTGGTGTGCCCGTTGTGCTTGCGATTTCGCCTTGAGGTAGAATACAGTACACAATGCGCCCTGAGTAGCATGTGCAATGCGGCGCGCTCTCTCTGCTTTGTGCTACAGCCAACTCTCTGCTTGGTGCTACAGCCAACACACGTCACGCACGGAGACGCTTGTCAAGCAAATAGATGTGAGCAGAGGTTTCCAATACTATCACAAGGTTACGCTATCCACCTGACCTCAACATTTTCCTACTCGTATCGTACTTTTGCAGAAGATCGTGCGTCCCTTAGGCTCCACATTGTTGCACGTCGTCATTTCCAAAAGTTCTTACATATACTTATGCAGCTTGTGCGTGCGTCCTGAATGCCTGAGTAGCCTTCGAAGCACAGCAGACGGTGCCAGCTGGCACGCAGCATCTGCGTTGTCGCAGCTGAGGGGTTCGACGGTCACACTACCGGCCAAAAACATGATAGATACGGTGAGCTTAAGCTCTCTGGCTGGCTCGTTATGCTCCAAGCATGGTATGAGTGGTTCTACTGCCAGGTGTTGACCAGCTGGCGCCATGTACAGCTGTGCACCCCAAACAAGTTCCCAATCTCGTTCTTCATGTGCTTCTTGCTTTCAGGTCTGAGCAGTTGCCTTCTGCTGTTCAACAGCACGGTGCCACAAAGTGTTGACAAACGCCAGGGCCCGGAGTCTTGAGTCTACCGTTGGCAGCCGTTGTTGGCAGCCGCACACTGTCGGGCACGACAACGCTATGTCAAGCTCAACCTTGGTCACCGGTTCTGTTACGCAGGAGCATTTCAGGTAACGCTGGTTGGCAACTCTGTTTGCCGCTAGCCTTCCAGGAAGTGCACAACTGTGTTGCCGCTAGCCTTCCAGGCAGTGCCTTGGGCGTTGTTATGAGCACCCCTCAGTATCTCTCAAAAAACCCAGCAATTGATGCTGACGACTTGAAGAAGCTGTGGCATTGGGGTAGTAGGCCAGGTTCAGTGCTCGCAAACTTTTGACTACAGTATGTCTGATCAGCCCACACCTGTGTGTGTCTTGCTGCTACACAGGATGACAAGCGGGGACACTGCTTTCCCGCTGCTGGAGTTGCCGGGTGACTGCCTGCTAGCAGTGCTGCAGTGCTGCGCAGCCGACCCGCGCAACCTGTTCAGTGCAGCCAGGGCCCACAGCAAGCTGCACATGGCAGCCACGGCAGTCCTGCGCAGCATCAGTGCAGACGTCAGACAAGAACAGCACAGAGATGATGTGCTGCTGTACCTCAGCAAGCATGGCCGGCTGATTGACAGCCTTGACCTGAGGGGGCTACTTCGCAAATCATCTATTGGGGACCTTCCTACAGTCTGCCTCCAACCTGCAGCTCAGCAGCTTGCAGTTGTCTGGCATGCAAGTGCAGCTACAGCCGGGAGATGGCTTCAAGGGCGTGCTGGGGCCTGATGGCGGGGTGGCAGCCCTCAAGCGGTTGCTGCTCAAGGACAATGAGCTGCTTAATGGTGTTGAGGGGCTTGCAGCAGCGTTTCAACAGCTTTCAACACTAGAGCACCTCAGCGTCAACCGCCGTGGGGTGTATCACATCTTCCCTGATGAGCACTTTCCCATCGCGCAGTTGCAACACATGCAGCAGCTCACCTACCTTGAGCTTGTGGACATCACTGCTTGAAGCTGCAAGGGCCTGGTGATCTCCAGGCCTGGGCCAACCCTGCCTTCATGCACCCGCCGTGCTTGCAGCCCCTGCAGGCCCTGACCCAGCTCGTTGATCTGCGACTGCACGATGTGTCTGCTGACATGTGCTGGTGTGGGGTTGATGCAAGCATGCTGTCTGGTGCGCGTTGCCTGACGCGCCTAGAAATATCAAGCTCCATGTATGGCGTACCTTTGAAGGTTCATCCGGGTGTGCTGGAAGGCAAAACACAGCTGGAGCACCTGGCCATGGTATCGTGCCAACTTGGGGGTGCAGCAAAGGAGGCGCAACTGCTAGGCGAGCTGCAGCACTTGCGGCAGCTGACGCATCTTGACGTGGAGGGAAGCTTCAGGGATGCTCGGGATGGCCGACCTTCAGCAGGAGCTTTCTCAGCGCTGACAGCAAGCAGCAAGCTGCAGCGCCTCAGCATTGGCAGGTGCTGGCTGCCAGCAGGTGTGTGGCAGCACATATTCCCTGATGGCAAGCAGCTGCCCCACTTGAGGGTGTTGAACATTTCAGGAGTCCAGCATCCCACAGGCAGTTACGTGCAAGCTCCTGACGGCAGCCGTCTTGTCAGCTGCTGCCCAGGGCTGCAGGAGCTTGATGTGCAGTGGTTGCAGTCCGATGCAGAGTGGCTGGCCCTGCTGCAAGGGCTGAGCGGGCTGCAAACACTGCACTTGGCCTCTGATGGGCCCTTCGGTCAAGAGGCCTTGCAGGCAGTGTGTCACTTGACAGGGCTGAGGAGCCTGGACCTGCATTGTGGGCTTCCCAACGGCGACGGCGCAACGTCCACTGACGAGTGGCTGCTGCAGCTGACGCAGCTCAAGCACCTGACTTCTCTCACGCATGAGGGCTGGATCAACACTCCCACCGGTGCTCATCGGACTGTCCGGTGGAGCAGTGAGGTGAGTGCGACATGAAGTAGTTAGGCCCTTGAGGGGCCGTTCACATTTGTCCCTTTGCTGCTTTGGGAAGGGGGTGCCTCTTCAAGAGGCAGTGAGTGTTGGCAAGGTCGAGGGCAAGCAGTTGGTTTGATTACTAGGTGCACAGCACCTAGTAAGTCAGGCGTGTCATGAGTAAACAGTTTACTCATGACACGCCATGACAGCGGCCTTTGCAGCTGACCGTTGATGCGGCGGATCAATTCTTGTTTGGACGCCCAATTCATGAGACATGCGGCAGTGGCACCATGCTAGAAACGTAGCTTCACCCAAATGGCGCTGACCAAAACATTGGTACTTCAAGCCGACTTTGGAGACACACCTTACACTTGACAGGTCAAGCTGCTGTTGCTTGCTGTCTGTCAGGCACCTGGTGACGAGCCTGTGTGGCGGCAACTGCTGCGTTGGGATGATGAAAATATTCTCCCAGACCGACAGCAGCCGCAACACCGGCAACTGAAGCAGCGCTGGCGAGCTGCAGGGCCACGGCTGGGTCCAGCCCTCAGGGCATGGCATGCCCAAGGTGTTAGGTTGCTATATGTTGTGGTTGACATCGTGCTTTTGTTGGTCATCGTTGTGTTGTGGGTTGTGGAGTGTGCCTACTAGGAGCGGCACTGTCGCTTCTGGCCCACCACACTGTGCAG
Organism: Desmodesmus armatus; assembly: GCA_007449985.2. Lineage (NCBI taxonomy): Eukaryota > Viridiplantae > Chlorophyta > Chlorophyceae > Sphaeropleales > Scenedesmaceae > Desmodesmus > Desmodesmus armatus. The sequence continues at coordinate 67,494 of VIIQ02000137.1, read as the reverse complement.
TGGTGTGTGCTGTGTTGGCTTGCGCACAAGCCTGAGACTGGGATCCCTGGGATTTTGAATGACTGGACCTGATTGCTGATATCGGAGGGTCAGAATGGCACAGGCGCATTGCTCCTGCAGCCTGCATGGGCCCCGGGGGTGGCTGAGCAAACCTTGGACACCTCTGCAAACCTTGTGAGCCCCGTTCTCAACGCTTTGATTCCCGGTTGCCAACATCACAACAGGGAAATATAGCAATTTAATTGAACAACAGTGACTAACAAGCACAACAGTGAGGAGTATTGCTGATGTCATCACACTATGTTTCTGGGTTTTGCATAACAGAGCATTGGTGAAACGTCAGCTTGACATACCAAGGGGATGCATGGACTTGATCAGGCTGCAAAGCCTTTGTCTGGCATGCTGCATGTGATTTCCAGGCTTGCCCACAGCAGAGATCCCGCCAGGGCAACTTCTTGCCTCACAGTTCGACACAAGCCTGTGCTGCTGATCCAATGAGTCCTAAGCAATTTGGATTGATCCATTGAGAGCAGCGTGTGCCGCTTGGGCTCCGAAGGCCAGCGAAGGTCCACTGCAGCTCGGAACCTCTGGAGATCAGCTTGAAGGTGAGCATCCTGCTCCCCACCCACGCTTGCTGCATTGCTCCACTAATCAGTCATGCACGGGGATTGATAATTGCACCCAACCGTGCACCTTGCTCGACAGCATGATGCCGAGCAGTATGATCACCACCTGATGCGCTCTCGCATTCACAGCAGCCCGTCCGTGTGTGTTGATCGGTTACATAACAGCCCAGCAGTTGTGTTGGCGCGCAGGCATCGTGTGTGTGTCAGTACGGCAGCAGCATCAGCATCTCGAGGAACTCCAGGCGAAATGGCCAGCAAGATCGAGCCAGGGTTGCGGGCTGACGGCGCAAAAGCACTTGATGGTAGGTTTGGATGCTATTGGACAGTTTCCGTGTGGCAGAGAGCCATCTTGCCACATGTTTGGTTGAGTCAAGACACTGTCCACATCAGACACTTCAAGTGTGCTGTGTACTAGTGCACCTGCACATATATGCAACGTTTCGGAACAACATTCTTGTGAACGTCACAGCTACCTGCAGCCTTGACCCTAGCTGCACCCAACAACCCTTGTCAGCAGTGGGTAACTGCTGGTGCCACCACCCACCAACAAGTGCCAGCAGAGTGCATGCCTTGCAAAGGGATAGGATGTCATCATAGTGACATCGCCCTCAGCTGTAGCAGCAGCAGCACACTGCATCCCAGCTGTGACAGGAACCCCATCCCCACTCAGCTGGCCCACTTTGCTCCTACCCCTTCAACTGCTCTTCTGGCTCTGCAGGCGTCATTGCGCACGCATCAGCACCAGCAGCACCCCCCGCAGTCACAGACGCAGCAGAAGCAGCCACCGCAAACGGCTCAGCAGCAAACGCAAACGGCACCGCAGCAGCAGCAGGGGCCGCCACACACAACGACCCAGCCCTGAGCCCCAGCTCCTTCGTTCGATTCACGCCGGGCGCAGCTCTTTTTGGGCCTGGGGGACAGTCGATGCGGCTGTCGGACGTGGGGGTGGAAAAGAGTGAGAGGAGTGTGATGGAGGAGCTGTCATCGGGGCTCAGCATGTTGGGCAGCTCCATGCCCAGCTTTGATGTGGTGCAGCGCATGAGGAAGAGCCTCTCGCCTGAGGAGCTGCAGAGGGCATTTGCGCGCAGGTGAGGTGAAGTGGAAGTACCCCCTCCCCCCCCCCCCCTTGCCCTCAGCTTACACCCCCCCAATCCCCACCCTGCACCGCCAGTGCCCTGCCTGCACCCACCTTGCATGAGGAAGAGCCTCTCACCTGAGGAGCTGCAGAGGGCATTTGCACGCAGGTGAGGGTGGGATGGAAGGATAGGCATGTCCCGTAAATCCCCCCTCCCTGGTTCCCTGTGTGTATTTACTTGCCCTCCACCCCCTGCTGGCATGCGCAAGACGCTTATGTCAGAAGAGCTGCAGGCATTTGAGGAAGAAGGGCAGCGGGAGGTGTCGACTCCCCGCCCCCTAACAAACACGTGCATGTCTTCTGCAAGGTGCCTGCTTTTCCTCATCTACCTGCGCTCCATACAGCAGCAGCCTGTCATGGGAGGAGCTGCCAGCAGTGATTGACGCAAGTGGGGATTTGTTTCTCAGCAGCCCCTCCTCCCCTCTTTCGGCATCTTGTGCGTGCATCTGCCATCAGCTACTGCTGCAGGCAAGGGACAATCAGGTCCCTACTCCGTGCGCCCCCGCACAATGTGCGTGCGACCTTGCCCTGACCTTGCAACATCCCTCCAATTGTGCTTCCTGCTGTATGTCTCCTCCGCCCCTCTCCACACACGCGCTGCATGTGCCCCCCCCCCCTCCCGCGCGCGCGTGCTTGCTGGGTTCACTGCTACTGCCTATCCCAACTGCAGGAAGCCTGCGCTGCACTGCTCTGACTGCTGCTGCTGCTGCCCTCACTGCTGCTGCTGCTGCCCCCCGCCCCCCCCTCCTGCTGCAGGGAGGCTGCACTGCAGGCTGCCAAGATTGAGGCCAGTCGTGACTGGACCCCTGAGTATGTGCCCCCCTCCATACTGCCAGACCGCTTCAAGAAGGGGCAGTTCCTGCGCAAGGCGTCCAGCATCAGCGCAGCTATGATTCTCAAGGTGGGGGTTGCATTGGTGGACCCACGGGGGGGTTATCGGGTGGGGGTGGGGGTGGGGGCAAGGATGGGGTGTGTGTGTGGGGTGCGGGTGGGAGGGGGGAGGGGGGGATGCAGCAGGAAGTCTCTCCTGATGCATGCCCTCCTCCCTCTCCCGTGCTGTTTGACCAGTCACAAGGTCGCGGCGTGTGTGCTCTTGGGGGCTGGGGAACTGGGGAACGGAGGAGCGGGTAGGTTGGGTAAGGGGCGTAATTACCTTGTGCGGGGGGGGGGGGGGGGGGGGGAGGGGGGTATGTGCAAGTGAACCAGCATCAGTGCAGCAGCAGGGACCCCTCTAGCACCTTTGGACTGCCTGCTTGGGAAAACAAGTGCTCTTCCTCTGTTCTCCTCAGAAAATTGCGATGCAGGCACACCTCCTCATCCACTGCCCCCCCCCCCCTTTTGCACACTCACCTGCACACACCCTTCACCCCCGCTTCCCCTTTCCTGCCCCAGGATGTCGACATGGTGCGCAAGACCAAGATCGTGTGCACTTTGGGCCCCGCCTGCCCCTTGACACAATGAACGAGCATCCTCCCTCTCTCCCCTTGCCTATCCCGGCTTTATCGACATAGGAATCCCACCAACTTCACTCCTGACTCGCAACCCCTGCTCCCCCCCCCCCCCCTACAGGATGTTGACATGGTGCGCAAGACCAAGATTGTGTGCACCATGGGCCCCGCCTGTTGGGACGAGGACACACTGGGTTCACTGTTTGATGCCGGCATGAATGTGGCACGATTCAACTTCAGTCACGGAGACCACGCGGGACATGGAGAGGTGCTGGAGCGCGTGCGCAAGGTAGGTGGGAGGGCTTGGGTGTGTTCCTAGGAGTTCAGCAGGTCCTGTGCAGGCGTCTGCGGGGTGAGGCGCTGAACAGGGCATGACCATCATTGCGCAGTTTGCACCATATTCCCACCGTCCTGTTCCTACAACCGGTTTGCCATCTGTCAAGATTATGAAGGTGCGGGAGGTTCAGTTGTGGGGACAAGTCTCTATATTTAGCCTAGTGCAAGCCATCCAGAGGTCTTGTCACTAACTTCACCACCAATCAGCAACTCCGTTACATCTAAACCCCAACCCTAAACCCTAAGCCCCTGCCTCCACCAATTTCTGCAGCAGCAGCTACTCATCTTACACCACCTCCCCCAACTTGCCGCACACTTCCCCCTTAGGTTGCTGCCTCCAAGGGTGCACATGTTGCCTTTGCATTGGACACCACCATCCTGCTTCTGCAATCCACTTGCCATATGTGTGGATTGTGCAGGTGTGGGGAATGTACGTGCTGGGGCAAATTATGCAAAATGTAGCGTAGCCAAACAAAACGGGTTGTGTCACGAGCCTCACCACCAAACCAGCAACTCACCCCCCACCCCCCCCCCCCCCGCGCGCACCCCCCCCCCTCCTTCCCGCACCGCTTCTTCAGGTAGCTGCCTCCAAGGGCGCCCATATTGCCTTTGCGTTGGACACCAAGGGCCCTGAGATACGCACAGCCATGCTCAAGGGGGGCAAGGACCTCATGCTCAAAGAAGGTGGGTAGTCAGCCTGAGCAACACCAAGATTCTTGCGCTGATTTAGGCAGTTTGAAGAAGGTGTTGTGACCGTTATGGGGCCGTTTGTGTCTGCAGAGTGGCACGAGGCCAACTCATCATTCCTTGGTGATGATATCCCTGCTGAAGCACTCCGTTGTGCATGTGTAGCGGGCCCCTTGACCCTTTTCACCCCACATGCATGCGACCCACTCCAACCTCTGACACTGTTCCCCCCTTCTCCCGACCTTGCACCCCCCCCCCCCCACGCCCTACAGGCCAGGAGGTGATCGTTCATGCCGTCGGTGCGTCCTACACCGAGTGGGAGGGATACCTGGATGAGGCAACAGGGCGTGCAGTGATAGGGCTCAGCTACGACAAGCTGTGCCTCTATGTGAAACCTGGCAACACCATCCTGCTGTCAGATGGAACCATCACACTCAAGGTGAGTGCAGGGCCTGACCCTCAGACTGCTGCTGCTCGCTCCCACAGCAGCAGCAGCAGCAGCAGCAGTAGTAGCAACCACAAGCAGCCTGAGCGGCAGCAGCAGCGGCAGCAGCAGCGGCAGCAGCGGCAGCAGCGGCAGCAGCAGCGGCAGCAGCGGCAGCAGCAGCAGCAGCAGCAGCAGCGGCAGCAGCGGCGGCAGCAGCAGCAGCAGCAGCAGCAGCAGCAGCAGCAGCAGCAGCAAGGTAGCGTGCACGCAGGGGGGTTTTTCCAGGAACAAGGGGCAGCTGGGCCACACAGAGGGAGGGTGGGTTAGTGAGGGGGAAGTGGGTGAGGAAGGGGGAAATGAGTGATGGTCCTCGGTATGCCATAATAGGCGCGCGGGTGTCTGGTATGTGCACAGCTGACGTTCCTCGGATGGCTCTAGGTGCGACCGTCCAGCTCATTCATGCGCACAGCTGTGCGCTATTTGTATCAGGGGGTTGGGTCGCACCGGGTGAGTGGGGCGTTTTACCCTCAAACCTGTGGGGTTGTGGCTGCAACCGGCTACTGGCAACTGGAATATGCCTCAACAACATCAACCGGGGCCAGACAACAGTCAAAGTAGCCCCCCCCCCCCCCCCCGGGTCTTCCGTGTGCCTCGACTTCAGTTTGGGCCCCGGCCTCCATTGTACAACACATGCCCTGAAAGTGAACCATGTGTCCTCCGCTCCCCCCCCCCCCCCCGTATCATTACCATCCCCATGACCCACGTCCCCCCCCCCCGGTGGTGTCTTCACGCATCTTCCCTTGCCCCCATGTCCCCCCCCCCTCTTCCAGGTCACCGAGGTTTTGGACGACACTCGTCTGCTGGCCGTGTGTCAACAGTCACAAGCTGGGCCAGCCAACGGCCAAAGTCCCCCCCCCCCCCCGCTCGCCAGCCTCACTTCGTGTATAAAACACGTGCACTGAAAGTCAAACATTTGTTTATCTCATAATATTTATTTCACATCTGTATTCAAACAACCCCCCCCCCCCCCCTTCCCCCAGGTCACTGAGGTTTTGGACGACACCCGGTTGCTGGCAGTGTGCCTCAACAGCCACAAGCTGGGCCAACGCAAGAACTGCAACCTGCCGGGTGTGGTGTCGGACCTGCCTGTGCTGGGGCCCAAGGACATCGACGATGTGCAGAACTTTGCTGCGAAGCACGATATGGACTACGTGTTTGCGAGCTTCGTGCAGAGCGCTGACGACGTGCGGATGATTCGCAAGGTGCGTGTAACGCGGCTTGTCATTGCGCTTGATTTTCCTGGCTAGCTATGTGTTTCCAACCCTACACCCTCAACCCTGAAGACATATCTTGTCTTTTGAAAAGCTTCTGGCGCCACACGTTAGCCAAGTGCGAAAGCGTATGCACTCTATGGTCTTGACTTTTGTTCATGTTGTGCCCGTTGGTCTGCATGTGCAGGTGTTGGATGATGCGGGTGCGCCCAAGATCAAGATCATCTGCAAGATAGAGAGCCAGGCAGGCCTGATAAACTTTGATGACATACTGGCTGTGGCTGACGGCATCATGGTGGCACGAGGAGACCTGGCAATGGTAAGCAATCAAGGGTGGGGGGTGAGAACGCTGTCAGTGCATCTCTGGAAAATATGCTTGCTTTGTCCGACAGCCTGCAGCTTTTCTGCTTTTAAAGCTCAGTGTCTGTCCACCAAATGTAACGTAGGAAAATACATTGAGAGGAGGAGGGGGCTCTGTCACGGATTTCAAATCGCGCCATTGCCAGGGGAGGGTACTCTGCCCATTGGGCAATCCCCCCCCCCCCCCCAAAAAAAAACACACACACACACAGTGTCAATGTTCCACCAAGTCAGACGCAGGGTGTTCCGATGAGTCCTATGTCCTCTTAATACAGTAGCTGCTGCTTTGCTGTTGTGTGTCTGCAGGAGATTCCCCTGAGAAGGTTGCTCTTGCTCAGAAGATGATGATCAACAGGTGCCAGGTGAGAAACAGGCGTCGGGGCGCAAACAACCCGAACGGGGCGTGTCCCCGGGGGGGGGGTGTCAGGGGGACAAACGTTCGGAGGAACAGGAACCAGGTGAAGGGGGGGGGTGGCATTTCAAGGTGTAGGGTTTTGTGCTTGTGATGAGAGATATGCTGAAGCCTCAGCTTCGGCTCAACCTGACTGGGACCCAAGGTGTAACGCAAAAACTAAGCTCATGGTTGGGGCATGGGTTTGTGCTGGTTGTTGTGAAACATGTGCATTTGTTGTACTACTGGGTGTGAACGTAGCTGGATCTGTGCAGAACTGTCCAAGGCCCCCACGTCACTGACAACTGCTGCTGCTGCTGCTGCTGGCGTATGGTGCCCCCCCCCCCCCCCCCCCCGCGCACCTGGTCTCCAGGTTGCTGGCAAGCTCGTGATCTGTGCCACCCAGATGATGGAGAGCATGATCGACAACCCAGTGCCCTCACGCGCAGAGATGACAGACGTAGCCAACGCGGTGTTTGACGGCACAGGTGTGTTGGACTGTGAAGTTTTGGGGAGGAGGGGCTGGGGGACTTGTATGCGTGCGCGCATCCCGGGGGGGGGAGGGGGGTGAACGGGGGTCTGATGCCTTTCATCAGCACAGCGCTGACGACACAGCATGCCTGCATGTAGATGTGGTATGGTGTGGCTGGTGGTCATGCCGTGTGTGTGTGTGTGTGTGTGTGTGTGGGAGGGGTGTCGTGCAGCCCTATGGAGTTTGTGCACTAGCAGGTTTTGTGCATGTTGGTGCAGCCCTGCACACCCAGAATGGTCATTGGCTGCAGCCATACACTGTACTGTACCGCACACCAACAATCCTCACGTGTTGCCAGAGTGACAGTACCCTGCATTCATCTCCCTCCCTCTCCCTCCCTGCTTCCGCAGGTGCTGTGATGTTGAGTGGTGAGACTGCCAACGGCAAGCACCCTGCCCTGGTGGTGAAGACCATGGCAGCCATTGTGGCCAATGCTGAGCTGGCAGTGGACTACCAGGAACAGTACCACGTCATCAGGTATGCTTGCAACAGGCAGGGGATGCGTCGACCCCACCATCACCAACCCCTGTCCGCCCCCCCCCCCTCCTCACCTCCGCCCAAGCCCGTCTTGACTTCCGCCCAACCCCGACTTGCTAACATCGCCCACCCCCACCCCCACCCCCACCCCACCACCACCACGCCCATCACTCCTGCGGAGTCTGTGTGTGCAATGTACACACTTGTGCCGTACATCCAGTATGATGCTTTGTAATGTGTGCTGGTGTGCAGGAGCAACAATGCGGGGCTGGAGCCAGTCTCTCCTGCGGAGTCAGTGTGTGCGGGTGTGTGTCAGCAGGCGCTGGGCTTCTGCACAGACAAGGACGGCGACGGCGTCATTGAGCTGGGGGAGGGTTGCCTGGTGGTGAGTGGGTGTGCTAAGAGGGGGAGGGGGACTTTCTGGTGCTGTGTGTGTGGGGTGGGGGGGTGGGGGGGGGGGTGGCCATCGTTAGCTGAAGTCTGTTGCCAGCCGCAGTTTTGACCTCCCCAACACGGTCTGCACTGCAACCAAAACAGCATAATGCAAGCAAGCAACATTCATGATGGTTCCAGAAGGCAACCTGCCATGACTGGTGCTTGCTTGCATTATGCTGGTTTTGGGTCAACAGTGTTGGGCTGGATCAACCCAACCACTTATCTTTGCCTCAACATCCCTTTCAATCGCGTGTGTTCCCTCACTCCATGATCATCGTCAGGTTCTGCCCTTTCCTCTGCATGGTCTGTAACTTCGTTCACTCCTGACGCACAATACAATACGCCTGCTGCCTGGGTCGCTGGTTCTTCCCACATTGTCTGTACAACTATTGTCGCACCACCCCTCTGCCCTGTGTGCATGCAGGTTGTGCTGTCAGCAGACGGCACGGCGGCCCAGCGTGTGAGCAAGTACCGGCCACCTTGCCCCGTGGTGGTTGTGAGTGACTGTGATGCAGTGCTGAGGGGGCTGGCGGGGTACTACGCAACATACCCGTGCAAGGTGAGTGTAAGGCGGTTGGCTTGGTGGGTGAGTTCACTGGCCGACATACCTGACCTGGGGAATTGGGTGACCGTCAAAGTGATAGGCAGTTCTTAGGGGCACCCTTATAACCCTTGGCTTGCTGGCTAGTACCCAATGTTGGGACCTTGACTTGCATAGGTGACGGGGAACGGTGCAACATACCCGTGCAAGGTGGGTCGTGCTTGCTAGCTGAGTGAACATGCCAAGGAGGCATGCATCCCTATATGCTGCGTAGTATGTGACAGGCCCCTGGCACTGTCAGCCAGAAGTCAAGTTGTGTATGTCACAAACTTGAATGCAACAGTCATGTTGTGGGATGTGTTGGATTCTGTGCTGTGTGCTGGACCTGGGTGTAGTCTTGTTTTTTTTTTGGGGGGGGGGGGGGGGCAAACATGCTCTGTTGCACTTTAGGGTTGACGGCAGGAAGTGTGTTGATTCAACCGTCAACGCACTGAGAGGCCCTAGCAGGCGTGATGCATGGTGTGGGTGAAGTTTATCCACACAGTGTTTTGGGTGTGCTGGCTGCAGGTGGACTCCCTGGCAAAGGACCCCGCTGCTGCTGTGACTGCTGCCATCAGGATGGCACAAGAACAGGTGGGAGAGAGCCTTGGTGTACCCAACAAACGAGCCGTGGGGCGGGTTGGACATGGTCGACATGGAGTGGACTTGCATGGCACGTTTGATGCGTTCACATGTGATATGATGCCGTCCGTTGCATCTGACATACATGTCTGGTGGACTGCAATATATCCAGTGACAGCCAACACCTGCCAGCCCCCAGTCCATTTGCACGACCTATGTTCATGTGCCCTTCCCCTCTACTTCTTTGGTGTTCTCTTTTGCCACACGTCCAGGGTCTGCTGACGGCATGACGCCCTACCCCTGACAGTCTATCTCTCTGCTCCCCTCCCCTCCCACTGCCCTCCCAACTGCAGTCCAGGGTCTGCTGCGCCCTACAAAAGTCCGCTTCCTCCCTCACTTCGCCCTCTCACTCTCTGCCCCCCTTCCCCTCGCCCTCTCAACTGCCGTCCAGGGTCTGCTGCATGATGGCATGAAGGTGTTGGAGGTGACTGGGCCCGGTGGCTCAGCAGACATCGACCCCATCGTGACGACAGAGAACCTGGGTGAGCATGGTGCCTGACCTGCCGGAGGGGGTCGGGGTGGGGGGGAGGGTACACGTGGTTTTCCTGCAGTGTTTGGTTGCTTCTCCTGGCCTCTGACAACCAGGCATCTTTAGCAGAGTGTCATGCCAGCCCTTTCGTTTGGTTTACGACAAGCTCTGATTGGGCAAGCAACTGGAGCGCAGCTTCAACCCAACCACAAACCATACGTATGTGCCTTTGACTGTTGTGCGTGTCGCAGGCCTGGGTGCTATGTCTTTCATTCAGAAGCGCAGCACCCCCCACTACACCTCAGCCTATGCGGGCAACGCCACACCCTGCAGGGTCAACGTCAAGATAGGACAGGAGCTGCTCACACGCAGCACACCAGTGCCACACAAGTGAGAGAGGGGGGGGTGTTGAGTATGCAAGGTTTATTGGGTATGCAAGGATTGCTGAGTTTGCTGGGCATTTCACCCGGCTCACCAACCGACCCAGAGCTGTGCACAACTGAGCATGCCCAAGCCCTGCGGGTTGCCAGGGGGAGGGGGGGGGAGCGTGCGTATTGGGGCACATTTGTACAGCACAGTACATGTGGTCGGAAGAGCCGCTGTGGGTCACGAGGCAGCCAGATGCTCATAAGGAGGTGCCACTCCTGCAGGACACCTGTGGCACACTTCAGACGGGGTGGTGCTGCTGCTGTGGTGGCTGCTAAGGTATTGTGCCCACTGCTGCTGCTGCTGCTGCTGCTGCTGCCGCTGCTGCTGCTGACAGGACCCTGAAGATCATAGCCACCCTGGGTCCCGCCACCTGGACACCCGATGGCATGAAGACACTGCTGGACGCAGGGGTGGACGTGGTGCGTGGACATTGGGGGGGGGGTATTTTGCCACCCCTGTTACATTTCAAATGTTTATGACTGTACTGCTTGCCCTTTTCCCCATGCATGTGCCCGGGCACTTTATTGTGCAGCACCAGCGGCCTGTGATGCAAAAACGTGGGGTTTGCTGCTGTGTTACAAGGCGCGCAAGACATGGCATTGTCTGCAAACTTTCAACTCTGAGGGGGGGGGGGGGGCGGGGGACGGGGGGTGCTGCTGTGACTGGCGCCTTTGAACAATTGAGGGAAAGTCAGGGACCTTGGGAAAAGTCACAAAGCAGTCATCAACCCCTGCCATGTTTTCCTGCAGGTCCGCTTCAATGTGAAGCACCAGACCCCAGAGGAGAACCAGCTGCTGCTGGACATGTGGTCGGCAGTGTCGTCCCAGTGGTGGGGGGAGAGGTGTGCAGCTGTGGGACTCACGGGGCAAGTGGCGACAGAGGCACCAGTGGGCATCATGGTGAGTTGGCTTGTCTGTCAGCGTTGTGGTAGGCTGGCATAGAGTCACACTTTGTCACCAGCCCCTGCACTTCCCCAGGTTATACTGCACCACAATGGCATATGGACATAGCTTGTTAGAATTGATTCACCAAACTCGCGTGACCTACCTGCAGACAGAGACCCGGGCTGCATTCATATGCACATGCATCATTGTCGAGCTGCGCTGACAAGTATTTGTTAGAGACGGTGACAAGTATCTGTGGCTGCCCTGTTGCTGTTGTTGTTGCATGGTGCAGGTGTCCATCAGGGGCCATGAGATCCGCAGTGCTCGGCTGGAGGGAGGCCCAGGTGCGGCAGGGAAACATGACGGCAAATACGGACCACACTTTCTTGGTGCATGTAGTACAGACCAGCTGCTAGGCACATAGTGTGGTGGTGTTATGAATATGCTCCAGACTGTCTGGAGGGAGGCCAGCCAGGTGCGGCGGGAAAACATGACAGCACGCTGCAGTAGACACATGCTGCTGAACCCAGAACCCTGAAGCGCCAACACATAACACACAAGCTGCGCAGCGTGGGTTGACATGGCAGTGAAGACAATCACCAGCTGGTTAGCGTGTACATGTAGTGGCGGTGTGATGTTGTGTTCAAGTGTGGCTGTGATGCTGGTCAGCGGGGAGTGAAGCTTGTTGTGTCTGCCGCCTTTGGCACATGCAACCGCTCCAAGCTCAGGCGGCATCGCTCAACACAAGCTTATGCGCCACTTTCATCTAGCTGATGCGTAGTATGGCGGTGCGATGCCTGCTTCTCTGTCTGCTGCTGCTGCTGCTGCTGCTGCTGCTGCTGCTGCTGCTGCTGCTGCTGCTGCTGCTGCTGCTGCTGCTGCTGCTGCAGTGCCTGTGTTTGCTGGTGACACCGTTGAGTTTGTGGGTGTGGGTGAGGATTACATCAGCTGGCAGGGGGGCAAGCAGCAGGACGGAAGCATACGCCTGGGACTGAGCTACACAAACGTGGGCGCAGCGGCAAAGCCAGGTATGGGTGGGGTTGGCGTGTGCAAAGACTACGATGTTTGTTGCCTGTGTTGCTGAAGCTGCATCATGTACGTCACATGCATTCCACATAGCGCATCATGTCCCCTCCTTCTGACCCCCCCCCCCCCTTTTGCTCCCCCCCCCCCCCCCCCGCACATGCGCCTTTGACACTCCCCTTCCCCCCGCCCCCCCCCCCCCCCCGGTCACTCATCCCCCAATCACAGGTCTGGTGATCCAGGGTTAATGATGGTTGAACGCACCAAGCGTGTTGACCAATTCAATGCCACATGCAGTCTTCCATGCCGCACCGCCCCCCCCCCCCCTCTCCTTTCTGACAACCCCCCCCCCCCCTTCTTCCTCCCTTTCCCCACAATCACAGGTCTGGTGATTCAGGTTGATGATGGCAACCTGAAGGTGCGTGTGACAGAGGTCACCAGCCGCACAACAGTCATCGGCGAGGCGCTGAACAACCATGTGGTGCATGAGATGAGCCTGGTGCATGTGCCCCACGCATACAGGTGAGGCCGAGGGGTAGGCGGGGGGGGGGGGGGGGTTGCTGAGGTGTATGTTTTTGTGTGTGTTTTTGGGGGGGGGGGGGAGGGTGGTCCCGTGCGCTCCCGTAAATGCACGGGTGCATCAGTTGATCCTGGTGCACGTGCCCTCACGTCTACAGGTGAGGCCGCGAAGAGGGGGGGGGGCGGCTCAGGGGCCTAGGGGGGGGTACAAGAGTGCTGAGGTTGGTGTGGGGGGGGGGAGGGGGGGTCCTGTGCGCTTCCGCAATTGCACGTGTTGCATGAGATGCGTCATATCTACAAGTGAGGCCGCGGGCCCCGGGGGGGGGGGAGTGTGGGTCAAGCAGCTGTCTTGAATGTGGAGACGGGAGTCGGGGGGGGGGGGGGGTGCTTCTGTATTTGACTCTGCAATTCATCTGCGTAAGGTTGGTTGTTGAATGCAGAAGGTTTTCCCACCATATCAAGCTTGAGGCCAGTTACGCTCCCCCCCCCCCCCCCCCCCGACATACACCCATGCACATACACACTGTCTATTTCCATGTGCTGTCTGCGTGCCTGTCTCCCCAGGCACGAGCCTGAGCTGCTGTCTGCATCCACTGACCGAGAGTGGTGCACGTTGTTGCAGGAGTGGTGCAATGTCTAGCTTGCAGGTTGCTCCCCCTCCCCCAACACACACATGCACACTGGCGATTCCTTTGTGCTGCCTATGTCTGTCCCCCCAGGCACGAGCCCGTGTTGCTGTCTGAGCGTGACCGTGAGGACATCCGCATGGCAGCAGCCAACCAGGTCACATACGTCAGCGTGCCATTCGTGCGCACAGCAGAGGACGTACTGGAGGTGAGCACACTCATGGTTGCTTCTAGTGTTGGAATACTGATAACAAACATGTCGAAGACTGCTGGAGAGGACACAGCTTGTTTGAACATGGCCCTTGCAATGCTTCTTGCTGCCTAGAATGTCACACTGCCATGGTGGCGGCGTGCAGTGCTGTGACCACCACAGTCCAGCTGTCAGGCCAACAAGCCCCAGGATGAGCGTGTGCATGGTGTGGTTGTTGAATGATTCTGTGGTGCTGGCTGACTGACCGCCACAAAATCCTGCTGTTGTCCACTGTCATCTTCACATCATCTATTCTTATCACACTGCCGCTGCCTCCGCCGCCGCCGCCGCCGCCGCCGCCGCTGCTGCTGCTGCTGCTGCTGCTGCTGCTGCTGCTGCTGCTGCATGTGTCAGGTGCGTGACCTGTTGGACATGGAGGGTGGTCCCCTGGTGAAGATTGTTGCGCAGATCGACACCCCCTCAGCGATACGCAACTACCACGATATACTGCGCGTGTCTGACGCCATCATGGTCAGCAGGACTAACCTGGGCATGGTCATCAAGCCAGAAAAGGTGAGCCTCCCTGGTAATTAGTCCACAACTCTAGAATGTTCTCTTAGTCATTAGGCCATGCATATGACTATATATTGCTGCTACCAGTTGTCAGCAATCAGACATTGCACTGGAGTTTGTTGCAACCAACATCAGGTCCTCTTGCAGATGTGTGAGAATTGACCAATCAGTTGAGGCTTCCTGCTTGCAGCACGGTGCAACTGCACACCCTCTGCTGACCTTTGACACATGCATGTGCATGTGCATGTGCACACTTGCAGGTTGCCCTCGCGCAGAAGTGGTTGGTGCAGAAGGCTCGCATCTTCAGCAGGCCAGTCCTGATTGCGGGTCAGCTGATGGAGGGCATGGCTGTGGCACCGCGCCCCAGCAGGCCAGAGATCACCGATGTCGTCAACTCTGTGTATGACGGGGCGGACGCAGTGGTGCTGATGCAGGTGGGTATGTTGCGTCTTTTTTGCACACATTTTGTAAAACGTTTTGGTTTTTCACGACGTGTGCAGGGGGGTGATATGGCTTGTGTGCACAGAAGGGTTGCGGTGGCGGTAAGGTGGGCATGTGTGATGGGGCCCACGCAGTGGTGCTGATGCAGGTGGTTGTGTGTCTCTGTGCATGCTTCACACCAAGTGAAAAGTGTCAGTTGGATGGGGGCGGTGGGGCTGGTGTACACAAAGGGGTTGGAGTGGCAATAACAAGGTGGACAGGTATGAGAAGCAGACGCAGTGGTGCTCATGCAAGTGGGTGAATGGTGTGCGGGTGTTCTTGAGCAGATGCTGAAGCAATTTTGAAGGCATGCGTCATGTTTGCACGCAGTGGGACAGCCGTCCACCAGGGTTTAGCGCCCTCGCAGACTGCAGGAAATGTTCTCAACCTCTCTGCTGGTTGCTGATTTGTCGCTGCTGCTATTGTCATGGCTTGCAGGAGACGTCATGCGGCCAGTTTGCGGCACACTGTGTGTCCACCACGGCTCGCATCATCCAGGATGCAGCAGCTTGCATGGATGTGCGCAGCAACTACAGCTTCGTGCGCAACTTTACACCCAAGCCGCTGCCAACCATTGAGGTAAGCATGCCAGCGCATGACTCCTAGTTGCATGTGACGCCTGTACCACCTGCAACACAACAGTCAAGCTCAAGCGGGAGGGTTGGATGCTGCAATTGAAAGCCATAGAGGCGAGATTTGTGGGGCTTGTGAAGAAGTGTGAACAGGCATCAGTCCAGCTGGAGACCCATTGTAATCAGCTTCCACTACGTTTAACCCTTGAATTTTGGGAGGAAACACTTGGGTCTGGTCGTGCGTGTCTTGAAGTGATCTTGATGGTGTGGTGTGCTTGTTGTTTGCTGCTGTGTATGTGCAGGCCGCTGCCAGTTCAGCTGTGGAAAGTCTGATCGACATGCAGGGCTGCCTTGTGGTCATCTTCACTAACAGCAGGTCAGTCTATTGCAGAGAAGAGCGGTTGGGAGGGACATGCATGGACCTGCTTGTCTCTAGTTCTGAGACCCAGCACATGTCACCTCCTGAAACTGCATTGCTGTGTCGGAAGCGGGCACTAGCATATGCCATTGTGTCTGAACCTCAACTGCAAGCAGCCTATATACAGGCAACGTGCTTCCACACCCCACAGCTGTCGTGCCACCACCCATTGACACCCTGTTGCTGCATGTCTCCTGTCACCTATATCTGCTGAGCAGCGCCCCAGTCCGGCTGACGTCCAAGTACCGCCCCGGTGTTCCCATCCTGGTTCTGACCAAGAGTCAGAAGGTGGCGGAGGCCTGCAGCATGCTACGTGCTGCTGTCACCCTGGTGCTGGGGGAGAAGGAGGGGAGCATGGACCGCAGCGGGCTCGTGAAACTGGTGAGATCAAACAGTGCAGGGGGGACACCAAATTGTGTGTGGGGTGGTGTGTGTGTGTGGGGGGGGGTGTTTGGGGGATGTGAGGGGGGGAAAGTGTGCGTGTGCGCGTGTGTGTGTGTGTGTGGGGGGGGGGGGGGGGGGGGGCTGCGGTCACCCTGGTGCTGGGTGAGCAGGAGGAAAAGCTGGACCGCAGCGGCCTTGTGAAACTGGTGAGCGGAGGATGTGGTACAAGTGTGTGTGTGGGGGGGGGGGGGGGGGGGGGGGGCAGGGACCGGAAAAATGCGTGGGGAAGGGGGAGGGGGACATAGCAGAGGGGGTGAAGTATGAGATGGGGGAAATCCCGAGCCATCTGGGAAACAGTTACGGCACAGGTTGGTGCCACTTGCTGCCTTTGCGCTGCCACCTACACAAGCACGTATACCTCTAGCGCCGCACTGCCACAATCTACTGCGATTGAGCAACTTCCTACACCTGCTAGTCTGTGCTCTTGTCCATCGCAAGTAATGCGCACGCTTCCAAAATTATCATGTATTCCCCTCTGCTGCCGTGCCATCACCTGTCTGCTTTGATTCCGACCGGCCGCAAACTATCAAAGACCAACCATTTTCATCCGCAAGCTTGTCCTACTGTCTTTCACAAGCAATGCACATGCTCACGTGATTGTTTTTCTGCATTTCCCTGATGCCCTGTCATCCCCGTCCTCAGGCCGTTGAGTTCAGCAGGAAGCTGTCCAAGACCAACGGCCTGCCAGACTTTGCCCCCGATGACGACGATGGCGACCAGCTGGTCATGTTCTCAGGGCCACCCAACGACCTGTTCCTCGACGTGCACAACTTCAACAGCGCAGAGGTGGGTGCTGCACTGTGTCTCTGTGGATGGCATGAACTAGTCAGGCAAGAAGTATGCCCTAGCGACACCCACACCAGCCCTCAGCTCGCTGGCTGGTGCCCAAGTGGGAGGTAGGTACTGCACTGCATTTCATTGTTGTCTCAGCCACCCTGCAGCGTCCTGCTGTACATGACAGTGTCAAAGTGTCAAGAATGGAGGGAGAGGGAGAGTTGGCTGGCGCTGATGGTGTTTGTGTTGCTTTTCCGTCCATACGTGCAGGTTGCTGCTCACGTGTTTGGCTGTGAGGCCTCTGCCTTGGAGGAGCCAGTGGGCTACCGGGGCAAGTACACACTCACCATGCGATCAACAAAGGTGAGCAGTATGGGAAGAAGGGTGTGTGTGCTGCTCTTGCCTCTGGGGCTGCTCACACTGAATCCCACCGGCTGGGACCTATGCAACAGTTTGGTTTGCAACAGACCAGATTACCTGCTACATCACCTGCACAGTGTTTTTGTTGCGCAACAATGCATGCATCTCATGTGTGGAGTGTCCACGCTGGCAGCATGACGGCTGTGCACTATCCTCACAGCAGGCCAGTGCAGGTGCACTTGGTGGCATGAATCGATTAGACATTGTGGAAAGTACCAGTGACCCAGGCAGCTGCAACAACAAGAACTCCAGATAACTGCATGTAACCTGACCTATTTTTTATTTTATTTTTATTTTTTAATCTTCATTTTTTTATTTATTTTTTTTGATTTTTATTTTTGATTTTATTCATTATTGTGCGACCCTGGCACAGGTGGGTCTTGACCTGATTACTGCCCCAGTCAAGTCCCCCCGCAAGACCAAGATCGTGTGCACGCTGGGTCCCTCCTGCTGGAGTGATGAGGGGCTGTCAGCCCTCATTGACGCGGGAATGAACGTGGCACGATTCAACTTCAGCCACGGAGACCATGCAGGACACTCGGAAGTGCTGGAGCGAGTGCGCAAGGTAGGCGCACTGAACATCTGGATGAAGCATCAGTCATGTGACGTGTTGCTGGCTGCGTGGTCGTACATATTGCAGCTAGGAAGTGAGACAACGTGGCATTGGGGCATGATGGTAGCAGTGTGCTTGGCCTTTGGGCGCACAGAAATCCACCGAGACCAAGTAAGAAGGTGACAGCACAGTGGTCTTGTGGCACTATAAGGGTGTGGAATGTTGTCTGTGCAGGTGATCAGCGGCAAGCATGCCCACCATGTTGCCACGTTGTTGGACACCAAGGGGCCTGAGATCCGCACTGCCATGCTGAGGGGAGGCAAGGACATTGAGCTGAAAGCAGGTCAGGCAGACAGGGTGGTGGAGCCTTGCAAGCAAGGATAACATGTTGTCAAGTTCTATGGTATTGATGGAGTTGTCGGGAGCTCAGCATGCATGGTGATATGCAGGCTTGTAGGCCAACAGTACACTTGGACACGTTCTGGAAGCTTCCACGTCCATCTGAGTCAATGCCTATGGGCGTTTCCTTACATGTTGTACGACTAAGCGAACTGACCCACATTGTTGCCGTCTCACTCTCCATGCCTGTCTCACTCTTCTCACTCCCGCTGCACCCTTCAGGCCAGGAGGTCATCGTTCACGCTGTGGGTGCATCCTACACTGAGTGGGAGGGATACCTGGATCAGGCGTCAGGTCGGGCAGTAATTGGGCTCAGCTACGACAAGCTGTGTCGCGATGTGAAGCCTGGGGGCCGCATTCTGCTGGCTGATGGCAGCATCGCTATCCAGGTGGGTCGAGGATACGCTGTGTGTTCTGCACAAGCCATGTGTTCTGCAGTTGCGCAGCAGCTTCGTTGCAAAGGTCTCCAGTCTCCCTTACCAGGGGCGTAAAGGGATAGGAGCTACGAGCAGTGAGCATTGAAGCAATGTCAGTGTTGACACATCTGGTTCTGATGCTGATGTGGAATGATCGTCAGGAACTGCATCACCAGTATGTACTGTATCACCAGTAGACCGCAGCATGTCAGGGAAGCAGGTTGCGCTCCGTTGGCTGTCCTGCAGGCAGTTGATATCCCTACCGCCAACTCCACCTGTGCATGTCATGCATATGTATTCAAACATAGTACCCTTACTAGTATCGTTGGGCAAGCACACGCGTATTTTGTCTCCCTCTCCTACAGGTGGTTGACATCCTGGACGACAGCAAGCTGCTGGGTCGCTGCATGAACAGCAAGAAGCTGGGCCAGCGCAAGAACTGCAACTTGCCGGGCGTGCTGGTGGACCTTCCTGTGCTGGGGCCTAAGGATGTGGACGACGTGCAGAACTTTGCTGCAAAGCATGGCATGGATTTCGTGGCGGCGAGCTTTGTGCAGTCGGCGGATGATGTCAGGTGGGGTGTGTATGGATGTTGATGTTGTGCAATTATGTTTCAGGGTGGATGCAACATGCAAGTTGACTATGTGGTATGTATCAGCATGACTGCTGGGCGCCACTTGCAGGCGTCTGGTGCACACATGATGCCCACCCCATTACCCCAGGGTGACATCCATCAGGGTGTCAGGAACCGATAACAAAATGTGTGTTGTCCTGCAGGTTCATTCGGCGTGTGCTGGACGAGGCGGGAGGGCACCATGTCAAGATCATCAGCAAGATTGAGTCCTGGCACGGCGTGATCAACTATGATGACATCCTGGCAGTAACAGGTAAGCAATGGAAGGGACCTGTGATTCTATGTGCACTCTGGTACCGATAGAGCTGTGCTTCTCAAACTGTGGGCTTTTTGGGCCACGCTGTCATGTGTGCATGTTGCGGAGCAGCAGTGCTTGGCAACAGTACACCAGCTGCTGACTTGAGCTGCATGTGTGCTTGGACCTTTCCTGCAGACGGCATCATGATTGCGCGTGGTGACCTGGCTATGGAGGTCCCCTCTGAGAAGGTTGCTCTGGCCCAGAAGATGATGACCAGCAAGGCAAACATCGCCGGCAAATTTGTGAGTGTCGGATGCTGCTGTGCACATTGGTCAATGGACGCTATGCCTGACCTGACAGATTTGTTGTGGGTCAGTTGCTTGCGCTGAAGACTGCAATTTGGTGTTAGTAATAGGGCAGCTTTGTCTGCTGGAAGCAGTTGGTGCTGAAGTGCCCCACTTGTAGTCTGCTTCTACTGCTTTCAGGGAGAGCTGTTTGGTGCTTGCTGCTGTTGCGATACAGGTCATCACGGCCACGCAGATGCTGGAGAGCATGACCAGCAATCCGCTGCCAACGCGTGCTGAGATGACGGACGTCGCAAACGCGGTGTTTGACGGGACCGACGCAGTCATGCTCAGCGGGGAGACAGCAAACGGCGCGTTCCCGAAGGTGGCAGTGTCGACGATGGCTGCTATCGTCACGAACGCAGAAGTGGGCGTGAACAACTACCAGGTACGTTTCTGCGGGCGTTTTTCTTATGCTTGTTTGACGAAAGTTTGTTGTGGCTGCCCTATTTTGGTTGCTGATGTTCTTTTGCACGTGCTTCTTGTATGCTGCAGGCCTTCCAGTACATCCGTGACTTCACTGACCGGCCCATGACAACGCGGCAGGCAGTGCTGGCAAATGTCTCCAAAAACGTGGTTGACACTGACGCTGGTAAGTGGTCATCTAGTTGTTGGCTCTTGCAAGGTGTTGGCAGGCTGTCTGCCGGAGGTTTGGGCACTGCGTGAGTGGGCGAGGATTGGGCCGTTCAGGAACTACCTTTACGTACCAACAGTGTCAACTACTGACACATCCACATCCTCACACACGTTGTTGCTGTGCCTGTGCAGGCCTGGTGCTGCTGATGGCGTCAGGGCGTGAGGGTCTGGAGGACAGCCTGGAGTATGTGAGATACGTGGTCAAGTACCGCC
This sequence comes from Desmodesmus armatus, assembly GCA_007449985.2. NCBI lineage: Eukaryota > Viridiplantae > Chlorophyta > Chlorophyceae > Sphaeropleales > Scenedesmaceae > Desmodesmus > Desmodesmus armatus. The sequence goes on along the minus strand of VIIQ02000137.1, from coordinate 46,893 downwards.
CACGCGCACCTGTGCTGCTGCTGACTGTGGATGAACAGCTGGCACGTGCTTGTGCGCCCTGGTGAGGGTTGCTGTGCGGCACGGCAGGGTGCTGTGTCTGGGCGTCAGGCTACACCGGCTGAAATGGTGGCTCTTCCATCAAGCTGGGTAGTTTGCATGATGGTAGCGCGCTTGATGATTTCTCAGTCTTGTGCTAACTGGTATGGGTTGCGGTTATTGTTCCCTGTCAACTGTAAGTCTTCACAACACACATGTGTGGCATGTGTGTTCCACCACCTTTGTGGTCCTTATGGGGCCTCATCAGTGCACACCGTGTGAAGGGTGAACGTGCCACTGCCCTGTTCCTTCACGCAGGTATGGTGTCATCCCCGGCTGCTGCCGGAGCTGCCCCGCAGCAGTGATGTGTTGGCCCTTGAGATAGCGCTGGAGGAGGTGGTGCTCAAGGCAGTGCAGGATGGCCTCTGCCCACCAGCAAAGCAGGTCAGGCTTAGTGCGTGGGGGAAGGGGGGGGGGTCACTCGGCCCGACATGTGTGGAGTACCGCCCCCCAGCAAAAGTGTTCACTCACAACACTAAGAGTTGGGATCGCCAGGTCAGAAACAAGTCCGACTCGTTCAGACTGTGTGAGACAGTGTGACACAGTCTGAATGAGTTGGACTTGATTCTGACCTGGCAATCCCAACTCTTATTGTTGTGAGTGAATACTTTCGCTGGAGGGTGGGAGTTTCCACACTTTTACGCTGAGTAGTTGCCGACCTGTGGTTTGTGTGGTGCCGGCACGTTCCTGTTGGTGTTCTGTGTTGCAACCAGCTGGGGAACCCTGACTGTCAGAGCTCACATGGCCTTGACACACAGCGCTAGCTCAATGTAGATGCGCTACACACAGTGAGTCTACAATGAGCTCTGTGTGTAAGGCCCTGTGAGCTTTCAAGGTCAGGGTTCCCCAGCTGTTTGCTACACAGAACACCCAATAGCTCTGTGTGTTAGGCCCCGTGGGTGCTGACCTGGCCCGACGGTGGAACAAAGCAGACTACTGTATACCCTCCCTATACCCAGAGTGCCCAGAACATAACAAGCAGCACCATCCGATGCGCAGAGACAGACAGCACCACCCCATTTTTGCAATGTGAGGTGTGCCTAACGATGACAGGACCTGCTTGTGTTCTACACCAGCCGCTGGGTCCGTGCACCAGCAGCTGGTGTTGAACACAAGCAGGTTCTGTCACCGTTCGGCACAACTCACATTGCAGAATGGTGTGAACCATCCATGTGGGTAGGAGTATACGATTTCCAAGGGCTTTCAGCCGAATCACTCCTGGTTGGCTTTTACATAGATGTGTGGCAACGTGGTGCCTTTCCTTGCTCGCTTGTGTTGACCTGCTGCATTCCAATGTCTGCTGTGCTACCCCCCCCCCCCCAGGTGGTGTGTGCCCTGCAGACACACCAACCCGCCCTGGCTGCAATAGCAGGCTCTGTTGGGACGGGTTGCCCAGCAGCTGAAGTGCCCATGCTCAGGTTCAAGGTGGGTGTGGGGTGCAAAGGGGGGGAGGGGATGAAGCTGTTTCAAGTGGGTCTGAGGCGCCAAGGGCGGGAAGGGAAGTGATCGTTCTGCTTCGCAATAACATCGTCATCCACCCAAGGCACAGTCTGGCAGCTTGCAGTGCTGATCTGAGTGCAATGCTGAGCTGGAAGAGGTAAGGTTTCAAACTCCGGGAGCCTTGTAGCATGGGGCCCTTTGTCTCACAGGGTTGTGACAGTTTCTGATGAGCAGCGTATGCGCTTTGCATGCAAGCAGTCCGCGGTCGTACCGTCACCAGTGACTGTCACTGGTGACGGTACGACCGCAGACTGCTTGCATGCAAAGCGCATACGCTGCTCATCAGAAACTGTCACAAGTTGCATGTGTGTACAAGTGACAAACATCGGTGCGTGTTGCTGCTGCAGGTGGCACCTGGAAAGCAGCTGAGCGCAAAGAGCACTGCGGGCTCCACAGGTGAGGTGCTGCTACTGGTACTGTTACCGTTACTATCGATAGTGATATCACTGTTAAATGATGTCATCTAGTGGCGTGGTGCATAGGCACTCAGCAGCACACACAAGTGTTCTGATGCAAACAGTGTCATGTGTATGTTGCCAATTGTTGATGTCCCGTCTATTGCTCAAACCCCAGGCGCACAGACCTTGAGGTAGTGCTGCTGCGCCTCACACATCCCCCACAAGTCGACTGCCACGCACCGCTCTGCTAAGAGCTTGAAGCTATCTTGCTTTTCTGCACTTTCTGCTGCGATTCACAGGCAAGCTTGTGCGCCACAGCAAGGCCAGTGCCAGCACCTCAGGCCTGGCCTCAGCCTTTGGCTTCAACCCCTACGGCAGTTGGAGTGGCAGCGGCTCAAACGGTGCGGGGCCCCAGCACCCTAAGGAGAGTGAGAGCTGGTGGGCCAAGACACTGAGCCTCAGGAACACCAGCATTGCACTGGAGGACATCCTGGAGGTGAGTCACTTTCCCCCCGCCCTTTGCCCCCCCCCCCTTCTGCCCCCCCCCCCCCCCCCCCCCCCCCCGCCTTCGCGTTCTAGACGATGCATGTGTTAGCCAGGTATGGTTGCTGCAGCAGAGGGGTGCAGGAGAAGCGGGGGCATACGACAACTGCGGCTGAGTTCAAGGCAAGGGTCTGTTGAATCATGGAGGCACTCAACTGCTCTCTGGTACCAGCAGATCGGGGAGCAGCAAGGCAGGGTCCTTTCTGACCATTAGCAGCTCCTGATCGCCGGCTTTGAGTGCTGCATGTGCCATACTCAAAGTTTGGTGTATAAGAGAAGCTGGTGTACAAGACAAGCTGTGCATTGCTGCTGATGTTGATGTCGCTGCTATGGTCCTGCTTTTTTCCCCACTGCTGCAGCATGCTGAAGCAGCTCGCAAGACGAAGATTGTGTGCACGCTGGGTCCCTCCTGCTGGAGTGATGCGGGGCTGTCAGCACTCATTGACGCGGGAATGAACGTGGCACGATTCAACTTCAGCCACGGAGACCATGCGGGACATGGAGAGGTGCTCGCTCGCCTGCGCAAGGTCAGTGGGGCGATTTCCACAGCGGTTGGGGGCACAGCGTTGCCAATGGCAAGGTTATCCCCAGAAACGGGTGGGGGGGGGGGGGCGTGCAAGCACTGAGGTGGGGTTGGCTCTTAGGGTTAATGACATGCATGCCTGGGTGTTGTGACCTTCGTTGAGCGGGTTCTGGGTGTTTCTGGTACAACTCAGCTATCAAACTGAGTATCAGCTGTTCGAATATGACTGAAGTCCTGACTGTAGTCTGTATCCCCCCCCCTCCCTCTCTCTCACCCACCCACACACAGACACATACACACAGTGGATGCACTCCCTCTGCTTGACACGCCCCACCCACGGCCACTTTTCTTACATGCCAGGTTGAGGCTGCCAAGGGTGCCACTGCTTCCCACCTGTTGGACACAAAAGGGCATGTAGTTCTCAAGGCAACCATTGCTACTACTACTACTACTACTTTACTGGATCAGGGCCTCGCCTGATTGCCCTTTCAGGAGGGCTGCACCTCACCCCTCTCCCCAACTCGCTGTGTAGCCCCTCTCTCCTCATAGTCAGAGGCCGCCAAGGGTACGGCCATCTCCTACCTACTGGCGGTCTGACTGGAGTCCTGACCGTAATCCCCCCCCCCACCACTCCCACCGCCCACTCCCCCGTCTTGCCTCTACCAGGTTGAGGCAGCCAAGGGCACAACGGTGTCGTACCTGTTGGACACCAAGGGCCCTGAGATCCGCACCGCCATGCTGCGCGGTGGCAAGAACCTTGAGCTGGTCAAGGACCAGGAGGTGGTGCTGGTGGCCGTAGGGGCAGCATACAAGACATGGGAGGGCGGCATCAACCCTGACACAGGTGGGTGATTGCATTAACCTATTTACTTTCCAAGTCATCTTTGAATTTTCAAATATGTCTGACAAATTGCATGAGGGATGCATTCATTGCACCTAGTCTGTGCCGTCTAGAGAATGCGTGTGGGCCGGGGCCTCACCTGCTAATTTTGAATGCTGCTCAAGGTCACATCATGTATCAGCCTGCCCCTGGAAACCCGCTCGGTTTGTTCAACACACACAGTTTGTGTTTGTGTCTGTTGTTGTCGTCCCTCAGGCATTGCTGAGGTTGGTGTGAGCTATGAGAAGCTGGCCCAGAGTGTGGCACCTGGCCGCACCATCAAGGTTGCTGATGGAGGCCTGTCCATCAAGGTGCTGGAGGTGCTGGACAGCAGGAGGGTCAAGGGAGTGTGAGTGACACTGGGGTGGCTGCAGGGCAGGGTGACTGAGAGCTTGCAGGGGGGGGGAGGAAAGGCCATGGAGTTCAGCACTCTCCCCTGCATAGGAAAGTCACTGAGTCGTGGTTCTTGCAGGGGGCTCGAGCCCCTCAGCTCTGCCTGCAGCTGGCCACAGCTGTTTTGATGGACGATTCCAACTGGACAGTGTTTGATCCTTGCAGGCAGGGACGGAAGCACACATGAATGCACAATGCAGCACACAGTGCCACCAGCGGCTGATTTCTCTGCTAGCCACCAAGAGCTCTCCTCCCTGCTCATGTGTGTGCTGCAGGTGCCTCAACTCCAACTCCATCCGGTCACAACAACTGCACAGTGTATGCAGTGTGTATCTGAGTGATGTCAGTCACACTTGACCCACTTCACTGCCCCCTCCCCCTCCCGTCTTGATATGCAGTTGCCTCAACTCCAAGTCCATTGGTCAGAACAAGAATGTCAACCTGCCTGGCGTGCACGTTGACCTGCCTGTGCTGACCAACAAGGACATTGACGACCTGGTCAACTTTGCTGTCAGGCACAAGTTTGACTTTGTGGCAGCCAGCTTTGTGCAGAGCGGGGACGACATCAGGTGGGCGGGACAGCTTTGTTATTGCTGTGTTTGGAAAGCTGTTGCTGTTTTGCCTCTGTATGGACGTTGTACACTTGGAGTGCTGAATTCAGTTGTTGTAAGTAGCACATGTCTTTTTTTAGCACATGTCTTTGCTTTGCTGTTGCTGAACGCCAAGAAGGGGCCACACCCAAGCCGTGATGACTCATCCTGCCATTGAGTTTGCGAGCTGCCTGGCCCATTTGTGTCAAGTCGTAGATGCGTCGGCCTACACGTTTACGACTTCACACACATGAGCCAGGCAGCTTGCAAACTCAATGGCAGGATTGCTGTCAACATGGCGTTTTGGACATAGCTTCTGAAACAACCTAGGTTGCAGTGCCCTGCTGACAGTGCTGGTATGGAAGGCTGCCAGCTGACAACGCAAATAGCGTGCAATCCAGCTTGCAGTGCTGGGAACAAACCAGATGTCATCAACGTCCTGCACAGGAACAGGCTCAACCCTGCTCACTACACAAACATGCTACATGCTGCAACCAATGCTACGCGGCAAGACCTGTGACTGCTCCTGTGCAGGTTCATCCGCCAGGTGTTGGACCGCTCGGGTGGTTCCTCCATCAACATCATCGCAAAGATTGAGAATACGTTTATCATCATACCAACTAACGCATGGCCTTGAAAGGCAGGTTTACTGGGTTAGGGGGGAGTCTGGGCCGCTTGACATTTTTCAGGGGGCAGTCCCCAACTTCATGCCCCCCCCCCCCCCCCCCCCCCGTGTTCATCTGCAGGTTCATTCGTCAGGTGTTGGACCGCTCAGGAGGTTCCTCCATCAACATCATCGCCAAGATTGAGAACGAGGCGGGGCTGGAGAACTATGATGACATACTCAGCGTCACTGACGGCATCATGGTGGCACGTGGTGACCTGGCCATGGAGGTGAGGGGGAGTGATCATGGGGCAGAACCCTTGTTTGGGTGAGCTGTTTGTGAGGGCTGGGACTGCCGGCGGGGGGGGGGGGGGGGGGGGGGGGGTGAGTGAGTGAGAGAGAGGCACACACTTGAAGAGGGGGGGGGGGGTGTAGCAGCCCTCTGGTTCACGGTCTTTCGGAGGGGGGGGGACTTGGTGAGGCTGGTCTTGAGAACTATGATGACATACTCAGCGTCACTGATGGCATCATGGTGGCACGAGGGGACCTGGCCATGGAGGTGAGGGGGAGTGATCATGGGGCAGAACCCTTGTTTGGGTGAGCTGTTTGTGAGGGCTGGGACTGCCGGCGCGGGCGGGGGGTGAGTGAGTGAGAGAGGGGCACACACTTGAAGAGGGGGGGGGGGTGTAGCAGCCCTCTGGTTCACGATCCTTCGGGGGGGGGGGGGGGGGCAACCTGGTGAGGCTGGTCTGGAGAACTATGACATAATCAGCGTCACAGACGGCATCATGGTGGCATTAGGGGACCTGGCCATGGAGGTGGGGGGGGGGGGGGGGGGGGGGCATGCGGGGGGGGGGGGGGGGTAAGCGGCGCTATGCGTTGGTGACTTTCAGGTGGAGGGGGATTGGGGCTGTGGTGCGGGTGGATTGTTGTTGGGTGTGGAAGGGAGGGAAGAGCTGTCGAGCAGCTTGGGACGGCAGATGTGCAATGGCAAGCACAGCTGTAAAGTTAGTTTGCCCTTATCTTGGATGCGTTGTGGTGTGCAGGTTCCGTCTGAGAAGGTTGCCCTGGCCCAGAAGATGCTGATCACAAAGGCAAACATCGCTGGCAAGTTTGTGGTGAGTAGGGGAGCCCGAGAATACCACCTGAACACCACGGCCTTCCCTGGCAGCGTTGCATTGCTAATGGAGGTTGCGAAATTTCAGGCAAGGAGCATGCAAGGTGGAGGCATGCCAATACCTTGGCCAAGTGTGATTGAGGGTTCCGCATAACGCCTTGGCGCCAACGCATATGCACCCTGTCACGTCCATAGTCGACTGAGTCGAGGGCTTCTTTGACCCACCTCACGATGTCATTGTGATGTGTGCAAATGTTTCTCGCTCTGCCTTTGTTCAGATCACGGCCACCCAGATGCTGGAGAGCATGACCAGCAACCCGCTGCCAACGCGTGCTGAGATGACGGACGTAGCAAACGCGGTATTCGACGGGACGGACGCAGTCATGCTCAGCGGGGAGACAGCAAATGGCTCGTTCCCGACAGACGCTGTATCCACGATGGCGAAGATTGTCACGAATGCGGAGATCGCCAACAGCTACTACAGCTCGTGCAACTTCCTGGTGGTAAGCGGCATGCTGGACTACAAGATACTGGGCTCGGTTCTGTCACTGTTCATCGTCACTGTTCACATTGATTTGCTGCACTAGTAAAATTTGGGCACCAAAGCTGGCCGCAACCTCAACCACAGCATGCTGTGGGGACAGCGGGCAGTGCTGGTGCTCCGCCATCCAATATGAGCAGAAATGCTCTGCTGCTCTCCTGACACAGGGCTGCAGCCCCAGCTGCTGGCATAAGCAATGGCACATGCCGCACTTTGACATGCCTGTGTTTCGTCTCCTGTGGCGCTGCTCAGGACCACACCACAAAGCCCTTCAGCCGTCTGGAGGCTCTGGCAGCAGCAGTGTGCGGCTCAGTCACAGGTGTGTGTGTGGGGGGGGGGGAGGTGGTGGTGTGTGTGGGGGGGTGGGGGGGGGGGGGGGCAGGTGGTTGTGTGTGTGTGGGGGGGGGGGGGGGGGCAGTATGTGGCTCAGTCACAGGTGTGTGTATGTCGACAGAGGGAGTACGTGGATACATGCAAGCTCACTAAGACTGTATTACTAGATAGGCAAGCAACAGTGACGTAATCCATCAGTGCCGAACAGTGCGTCGATGGCAGGTGGAAACGCTAGACATCATCAACCTGCAGAAAAAGTGCGTTGTGTGTGTGTGGGGGGGGGGGGGGGAGGTGGTGTGTGTGGTGGGGGGGGCAGCAGTGTTCCACTGGCAGTGGGCGGCTGTTGTCTCTCATCAAGATGTTGGTGGGCTCAACCAGGCTGCCAGTTTGGCAGGGGGGGGGGTGCAGTTGGTTGTGATGAGAACCAGGATGTGCTGTGCATCAATTTGCACGGCGGTCACTGTCAGCACCTGGGCGCAGCTGGAACTGAACTGTTGGCTTATCCATGCAATCATGCTGCTGGCTTCAAGCATAAAGTTTATGGCTTGCTCAAGGCTGTGCTTGACTACTTTCACCTGTCCCTACTGCTGCACCCGCAGACTCCAACGCCCAGCTGGTGGTGGTGATCAGTGCCACAGGGGAGGCACCCCGCCTGGTGTCAAAGTACAGGCCATTCGTGCCACAGGTGGGGACACAATCAGGCAACTAATCAGCATTGGCTGGCGTGTGGCATGGCAGCTCTGCAGCCAACCCTGTCATGGTGTGCACTGGCAGTGTGCGTTTTTTTGTTATGGGTGACAGTGGTGCTGCGCGGCGCAGATTTGTCATGCATTTGCTGGCTGAAACTGTTGCTGCTCAAGCTGAAGTCCACTGCTGCTGCTGTGTTTGCTGTGTGTGTCCCGTCCTGTTGCCAGGTGGTGGTGACAGACAACCCTGCAGTGCTGCATGCCAGCACCATCCACTTTGGTCAGTACGGCATGCTGGTGCCTGTGCTGAGGGACCCATCAGCACTGGCCATACAGGCGGCAGAGTGGGCGTGCTCACAGGTGCGGGGGTAATTGGGTGGATGAGGGAGTCGCTTGGGTGGGTGGATGGTTGTTGTGGTGGGTTGGTGGGTCAGTGAGAGGCAGCATGTCTCTTTGGGGGGCGTGTATGTGGGTGAGCGAGTGCGTAGTTGGGGTTGTTTGTTGCTTCTTGTAAGCCTTGTTGTGTTCGGGGTGCATGAGACAGGCTGCGTCCAAGGAACCTGGCATCGTGAATACTACTATGGCATCTGCTGGCGTAAGCCTGCGTGTGAGTTTTGCTGGGAGGGCGCCACTCGCATGTGCTGATTATGGAAGGACGTTCACTGCCCTTTTCGCACCTGATACATGCTGCACAGCAGCAGCAGCAGCAGCAGCAGCAGCAAAGGATCCCTGCAGACTGGCATCTGACATTACCTTGCACTGCTTCGCATACTGGTGCAGGGGCTGTGGGATGGTGTGGGCGCGCTGGTGCTAGTGGCCGGTCACTACGAGGCCAACGCCGACATGATGCCCACCATCCAGATCGTGGACGTGTCCCCCTCAGCCTTCAACGCGTCTGCTTCTGATGACATCGACGCCACAGCAGCAGCACCAGTGCCAGCACCAGCCCCACCTGCAGCAGCACCAACAACACCTGTTGCCATACCCAGCAGTGGCATGCCACCCCCCTCACCTGTTAGCTTCACTGGTGGGGAGTCTGTTGGGGATGGCTTGGGGGTGGAGGGTGGCAGGGATCTGGGCCGCAGGATGAGCATACGGCTGAGTCAGCGGGGTAGGGGATCCACTGGCGGCACTCCACACAGGCAGTTCAGCAAGAACTCCTGAGGTTGTAGGGTGTACTTGCACCTTTGAGGCCTTGAGAAGCGGCAGTTGTCAACTTGACATGGCAGTGGTTTCAGCCGCAGCACAGGGGGTCGTGTGTGGATGTGTCGATCTACAGTCTAGACTGTAGAGATCTCTACAGCAGCAGGAGGGTTGCTGGTGGCTGGCTGGCTGGCTGGCTGGCTGGCTGGCTGGCTGGCTGGCTGGCTGGCTGTGACACATGCGTTGTTTGGTTGCTGTGTCATGTGCGGGGGTTTGGCCCAATGATCGCCAATGAGGCTGTATCTGCTGCTTGGAGCATCGTGTACACCATGATATGTAGTAGGGACTGCAGGAGAGAGTCTCAGGTTGTCTTGTGGTAGCTGTATGGTGGGTGCTTGCTAGGGGCACTTGCCCCTGTACTGGCAGTCCCTGCTTGCAGGGGCAACGCTGTAGTGCTGTACGCTAACGCTTGCTGTACGATATAGCTAGCAGCCATGTGCGCTGCCGTGGCAATCTGGCTTTGACTGATGTGCTTGACCTGCAATTCGCCAGGCTGTGATCTGTGAGTCGACCTTCTGCCAACTGGAGGATGTTACATGTGATGATGTGGTGTCGTTGGTACACCATGGTGTTTGATCATCTGTATGGGCATGCATCTCGGTGAGGCCGCAGCAAGCTGTTGTTTACATACTACGCATCGTGCATTGAATCAGTACTTGTCTATTTGTTTGCTGCTGATGTTTGTAACGACAGGGTATGCTGCACAAGGATTCAATTGACTTTGCCGCATCCAGGTCAAAGTCTGCCACACCACTTTGGTGAGCCCACCAGAATGCTGCTGAGAATCCTTACAGGTATTAGATTGACATGACGTGCTTGTCCGAATTCTATGGTGGCAGATCAGGTCACACGGACCTCGTCATTGCAACTGCAACAATGTTCTGATCATATGATCCCGTAATGCGGCAGACATTGTGCGCACCATTGGGCCTGTGGGCCAGCTGCACAGCATGCTCCCTCAGCTCCTTTCACTTTCTGCTGTTACAGACATGGCACTTCGGCAGTGCACATACCAGGTGCAGGCTTTGCACCGGCAGTACCACTGGCAGATCAGCCCCGCTGCCGCTAGGGACAGCACAGGGAAGTGATGGCTGGTGTGTTGCACTGCAGCAGCCTGCCGCCGCCTTCTCCCCCAAGAATGCAACTCAATTGGATGGAAAGAGGCATGGTTTGCCTGCGGGATGGGAGTGCGTTGAGCAGTGGCATTGGTGAGGGCGGTTGCAGTGGCGGGGATGATACGTGGCTGTGAGTTTAGCAAGCATGCGTGTGCGTGCCAACAGTGATAGGCGGGGGGCCCATACCCCCTAAATCCACCTGACGTGAGATTTGAATATGGGCAACTTCAAGTTGTATGGCTACGGGATTGAGGGAGCATGATTGATTTTACTGTGTCCATGGCATGCAATGCATGGCAGGACATGGGCGGAAATGCATCAGGACTCGGCATCGGGGGTTAAGAAAAGAAACTATATTCTACCTAGCAAGGCATGCAAGCACTTCTTGGAGTGGTACTCGTGGCACTTGCTGATCGCAGCGAATTGGGCAATGTCGCACATCAGCATGACTTCAAGCCTCCAAAGGGTGCTTGGATCGCGAGTTGCATCACACCCAGCAACTTCGCTTCTGCTCAGGTCAAGGGCACAGTCTGCTGCTGTTGTGGTCAGGAACAGCAGCAGTAGCAGCAGCAACAGCCCAGTCGCACCTCCTGACATCAAGAAGCTGGCTAAGATGGCGCAAATTGGGGTGACGGATGAAGAGGTGCGTTGAGACTTGGCTCTCACTTGGCTGGAGACTCACAGCACGTGCGGCACTGGACACTGTGCTACTTCCACCCACGCAGCACAATGCTATCACAACACTGACAAGCTGTTAGCCATCACTGCTACGGTTGTCCAAAGCACAGGTGAAGCATTGTGTCAGCAGTGGGCAATCGCCTTTCACCATAAGTATGTTGGGTGGTTGTGTTCATGTGCTGCTGCAGGTCAAGGACTGGGAGCCGAAAATTTCCAGCATCGTTGACTGGTGAGTAAACAAGCAGCAGCAGTTGCCGCAGCAGCCTTAGCTGCTGCAACATCAGTGGCAGCATATTGTATGCAGCAGGATTGTTGCGCCTTGTCAACAGTTGAGCGGAACTCCATGGGTCAAATCCAGCAGTTGCAGGAGTTTTGTCAGCAGAGGCAAAAGCACAGAATATGCTCTGGCTCCTCTTTTCCCCTTCTCTATATCACTATATCAGCATGCTCAAGATAATTGTCCCTTTCAAGAGTGTGCTCATGCTGTGATGCATCATCTCTTGGCACTCCCTGCACACCGAGCATGCCTGGCTCCTTTTTCTTGGTCCCTTCAACACTTGCCAATCCTGCACTCGACTGCTTTGACTGCTGCTCTGGCACGCAGGTTTGGGCAGCTGCAGGCGGTAGATGTGTCTGGTGTGCCCCCTGCTGTTCATGCACGGGATGAGGGCAATGTGCTGCGGGCTGATCAGCCAGCAGTGTACCCCAACAGGTGATCTTAGGGCATCACGCATGAATATGTCCTGGGTGTTGTTAGGGGGGGGGGAGGGTGTTCCAAACAGCCAGCTTAGTTTGTTGGCTGCAGGCGTGTACCCCAACAGGTGATTGCCGGCCTTGTGTAGACACAGGGAGTGTGTATAGTGTACCCAAAACAGGTGGGCGGTTATGATGGTGGCGGGGCATTGGCGTGTCTGTTCACGGCGCGGTTGGCGGAAGAAAAGGGGGGTGGGCAGCTGGCTGCAGCAGGTGGTTCTCACTCTGTGCACTCTGCCCCTTTCTTACAGTTGTGGCTGTTGTTTTGCGCTGCTGCCTGGACACTGCTGCTGCTGCTGCTGCTGCTGCTGCTGCTGCAGGGAGGCGATTGTGTCGCAGGTGCCTGAGATGCAGTCAGGCTTTGTGCGTGTGCCCAAGATCAGCACAGGTGCAGACAGCACCCCCGCAAGCACCACCAGCAGCACAGACGGCATGAGCACCGCCAGCAGCAGCAGCAGCATGAGCAGCAGCGACGACGAGGGGCCAGCAGCAGCAGCAGCAGCAGCAGCAGCGTCTGGTGAGATCAGTGAAGCTGAGTTGGCCCAGCTGCAGGCGCTTGAAATCAGGGTGGGACGGATCATCAGCTGTGAGCAACACCCTGATGCTGACAGGTGCGGGTGGTGTGTGTTGACACACGTGTGTGATCGCGTTTAACATAGTTTCATAGTTTCATGTGATGTCTTTGCTCATGTTTTTGCTTCGTAGGCAAAGGGGGGGGGGGATTGGCTGGCCACACTTACAGATGGAAGGTGCTGCGCAAGCCTTGGGGAGGATGTGGATTTGTCACTAGCTAGCACTAGTTCTGGACAGGAGGGTGTGGTGATGTGGGGTCCATGGCAACAAGGCCAGCATGGTGTAGTACCAGAGGTTAGCAACAGCACAACCCTGCCGCCTGTGCATCCCGAGTGCCTTCCGTTCCCGGCTAGAGCCTCCAAGCAGCGTGAATGACTCATCCAGCTTGACTCGGTGCTGCAATTGATAGTGGTCACTCAATAGCCGCTGCTGTCACTGCTGCCGCCGCTGCTGCTGCTGCTGCTGCTGCACCCTGCTGACAGTCTGTACGTTGAGAAGATTGATGTGGGTGAAGAAGAGCCGCGCACCATTGTGTCAGGGTGAGTGATCGCTGCGACTTCCAACTGCATGAGTGTTTGCTTTGGAGATAGCTGCAGTGGGCAATCAGCCGTACAGGGGGACCTGCACAGCGCAAGCCTTATTTGAGGCAGAATAGGCTGTGCAGGCTCGCCTCAGCTTAATTAAAGCACAAGCTGATGACGCTTTTGTAGCACTGAGGGTTGCGTGTCAGGACCTGGCGCTCATGTATGCTGATGTGTGCCGTATGTTGCTGCTGTGTGCAGGTTGGTGAAGTATGTACCTCTGGCTGAGATGCAGGACCGGGGAGTCATCGTGCTGTGCAACCTCAAGTGAGTGGGACGGCTGCAGACAGACTGCTCAGCAGCGGCAAGTTGCCACTTATGTTCCACTTGAACTACCTTTTGCTCTCTGTGGATTGGGCAGATGTATCTGAATCGTTTGAGCGTATGGGACTCCTTTCATGCGACTCTGGCTGCTGGTTCGGCTTGCTGCACTGCAACTGTCGTCACATGCGTGGGACCTTCTTGAATGGGGCATGCTCCTAGCGTCTCTGCACATGTGTACAGGCTGCTGCGCATTGGATTTGGCAGGCCGTTTCAGGCACTAGCGTCATGTGTATGGCAGCTTCTTTCACAATCATGCACTGTGGCAAGTGGCACCTGGCTCCCAAGAAATGCCCTTGTTCCTCTTCGGATCCTTGCCAAACACCTTGCGCCACCCCCTCAATCCCGTCACCCCTTGTTTTGCCTGCAGGCCGCGCAACATGCGGGGCATCAAGAGCTTTGGCATGCTGCTGGCTGCCAGCAATGATGCACACGATGTGGTGGAGCCACTGGCACCACCTGCGGGCGCTGCACCTGGCACACGCATCTGGTTCGGCCAGCATCAGGAGCAGGTCAGTGAGGGTTTTCTGTGTGGCGTTGGAATGCTTTCCTCACGCAGTGACTCTGGGAGCCTGGTGGTCCTTGATCGTTGCATCGGAAATCGTACTACAATCAGTTGTGGCTTGCTTTGTGTTTGATCATAGCCGGATCTATATGCAGCAGGCGACCTTGACGCTTGGAGCAAAGCCATTGAGCATAACAAGGCACATTTCAAGGCTTGAAGTATGTTGCCTGCTGCTGCTGCTTCTTGTTCAGGCTAAGTCAATGGAGCCTAACCCCCTGCAAAAGAAGAAGGTGTGGGAGGGTGTGCAGCCTGTGCTGCGCACTGATGGCCAGCGGGTGGCCAATTTCAAGGGAGCAGCCATGCAGACAGCAGAGGGTCCTGTTACCTGCAGCACGCTCACAGCTGCACGCATTGGTTGATGGGTGGTTGTGCTTGTGGTGATCAGCAGTGGGCGCGTACCGGTCTGGGGTGTGTGTCATATCACACTGAGGGTAACAGACCCAACAAACCTCTGATTCACGTCATGAATTTTGGTGATGGTCATAAGTTTATACTTCTTTGTGATAAAATGCTTGTTTACTCAGCCCAAGCAGGAAGTTTGCGCCCGCTGCTGCTTTGATCAACACTGGAGTGCTGTAGGTGCACCAGCCCACCGTATCGCCACGTGCAGTGCAGCAACACATCACATAGTATACAAGTCATTGCATCAAAGCTTCTTATTGCACGTCAAGGCTGTCTGCAGCTCCTCAGTGGACACACAGTGTGGATCATGATCCCTGTATAGTGACAGCAGCGTACGCATGCGTCCGTAATGGCTGAGGCGCTGTAAATACAATATCAATGTTACGTATAGTATTTAACCTTATCTCAAGTAAACACACCAACCCCCAGGTAGGAACAGATGCTGGCAGGTTGCTTGATTGGCTTTGAAGCTCCAGCTGACTCAGTTTGAACAGCCAATATGAGGCTCCCATGTCATCCTTTGACAAGGCGGGATGACGGAGTCAAATAGCATCCCCCAGCCCCCTCGCAAGGGCAAGGGTACCACACAGCTGCTCTGTCGCCCGCACAGCTTCACAGCCAGCTGAGGGGATTTTGTCATTATATTAGTACCTAAACAGGCAACCCAAGAAACCCTGACAAAAGGGTATCGATTCAAAGCACTCTCAAGCTAAACCCTGACAAAGGGGTCTCAATTCAAGGCACTCTCAAGCTGGAGGTTAGTTGTACTGCGTGTACCAGCAAACACACGAGACCTGCTTGCTTCGCATGCTGCAGACAGCATATTGTTCAGGTCCACAGCCCAGCAAGCCGGTGCAGAAGCAGCGGGCATGAACAACATTGTTGTTAACATGGCTGCTGGCAGTTGTTTGCAGAACAGCAACAACCAACACAGGAAGCAAAGTCCCAAGCAGAAACATCCCTCATGACTCCTCATGACTTCTCATGGCTCCCCATCATCACCTGTACCCCACTTGCCGGGCACTGTTATCATGCGACCCTGGCATGTAAATCGAGCAGCTCCAAAGACCAGCTGAATGTGTTTCTAGACCACAGCGGCCAACAACAAAAACTTGGATCCAAGAAAGCATCCCACACACACAGACAGCACATGCATGTGCTTTTGTTAACCCCAACGGCCAAGCAACCGCACCCTTTCATCATGGACAACAAGCAAACTCCATGCCCCACCCCCCTTTCCAAGTTCAGCACTCAACAGCTGCTGGGAGGTTGCTCAAGCAGCTTGAAACGCCAGCTGAGGTTGTTCCAGACCTCAACGGCCATCACAGGAAATATTGTCACCGGGCTGAGGACAGCATTATGTCCTCCAGACAAGATGCTGAAAGCTTGGAATGCCAGCTGAAGGTGTTTCCAGACCTCAACGGCAATCTCAAGAAGCCTATTTTCTGGGCTTAGGGAAACATAATGCTTGGACTCCCACAAACAAGATGATCACAGCTGTGATACGCCAGGTGAGGGTGTTTCCAAACCTCAACGGCGATCTCAAAAGCCAGTCTCAGGGCTTAGGAAGGGTGGACCCCAGACAAGATGACAAAACGCAACACGCCAGCTGAGGGTGTTCTGACCTCAACGGCTAACACTGCCTAATCTCAAGCTTAGAAAAGCATCCCCACCCCAAACTTGATGACCAAACTTGATGACCACACCAGCTGAGGGTGTTTCCAGACCTCAACGGCAATCCCAGGAAGCCCAATTTCCGGGCTTAAGAAAGCATCATGCTCGGACTCGGAGTCCCACAAACAAGATGATCAAAGCTTTGATACGCCAGCTGAGGGTGTTTCCAAACCTCAACGGCGATCTCAAAAAGCCAGTCTCAGGGCTTAGGAAGGGTGAAACCCAAGACAAGATGACAAAACGCAACACACCAGCTGAGGGTGTTCTCGCCTCAACGGCAAACACTGCCTACTCTCGAGCTTAGAAAAGCATCCCCACCCCCAAAACTTGATGACCACAGAGTGGTGCGCCAGCTGAGGGTGTTTCCAGACCTCAACGGCCAACACAGGAAGCCTCATCTCAGGCTTGGGAAAGCATTCCCACCCCTAAACAAGATGCCCACACAGCTGACAGCAGAGCTGGGATTCTGCTGAAGAACCTGGATTCGAATCTGAACACCAGCTGAAGGCGTTCCTCACAGCCATCAGGCTGCAACAAAGCCCGTGTACTTTCTGACCGCAGTTCGTTGTTGGGGATACAAGGGCACTGCTGTTGGCTGTCGTGTGTAAGGATACGGCAGTGCCAACACCCACACACCCACCCAGCAAAGCACCGGGCAGCTTGCACAAAGAAACAAGCAGCTTAACACGCTGAGGGTATGGCAGGCATGCCTCAACAGGCAACAACAAAGGCCTCAAAGATGGGAGGGAAATGAAGATGGGATAGTCATAGCAAGGAAACGACCCTCTCAAAGAGGGCTATCCAGCAGTAACAGCATAGGGTGGCTCACAGCGCTTCACCAGCTGGAGCCAGGTTCAGCAGGGGAGGAACACAACACTACCAGGCACACATATATCTCACCAACACATGTATTCGTGCACACACCAAAGCGGTGTCCAGCAAATTAGACCCATCGACCAGCACAGAACTGGCCTGCCAGATTCAACAATCAACACATTGCCGCCATCAGCATGCAAACACGGGTCTAAGAACCGAGTGCTGTTGATGCTGGACTGTGCCAGGCGGCACGAAAGGTGCTGCTAACGCCGCACAAGTTGGTCGCCGCAAGCAGCACAGCCAGATGAACTGGCAACAAGTTAAAAAAGAGGGCCATAGGCCACAAGCAGCGCCACTGACCGCATGTGCATGGGCATGCACACGCCCCCATTCCACCAAGCATGAACCGCCCTAGCCCAACCCAAGCATATCTGCACAGGGTCGACCCCTCAGTCACGCAGCATTTGACCAGGTCATGTGCTCCACTTGCAGTGATGTGAGTACAACTAGGGCTCATGACACACGTAACAGCTGCGCACAGAGGGCTGTCTAATTTCAGAAAGAACCAGCCAACCCCGTGCCAACTGGGCTACAACATAAGCCCACAGAAACAGGGCCACCCTGCCCGAGCAATTTCCGACATTGTTGCCACAAAACCACACAGCAGAACAGCCTCTCTCGCAAGATAGGGACATTGTGAGCTTCAGAAGCCCAGACAGGCTGGCAGGGCCGCTCAGCACGGCATGGACCGTATCAAGCTCAGGAACAGCGCCCAGCTAGAGGCAAGGCTATCTCATTCACAGACAGCGAGACACAGACAGCGCACAGCTGCAACAAAGTACGAACGCTTGGCAACAAGCCTCAACCAAGGAATTTTAACAAAGCAGCCAGTGCTGCAGATGCGGGCAGGAGCTGTTGTTGACTCAGGTTCACACCCTAGCAGACCAACCCGAAGCAGCGCGCTTGCACGACAGTCACACAAGCAGCGCACCAACACATGATGACCGAATCAGACAGAAAGGCATCGAACAGGCCCCAGAAAGGCATCAAACTGTGTACAAACACACGCATGTGTGTGTATGTTGCTGACATCCTTCCAGCTCACCCAAACAACATGCAGCTTATACATGGGGGCAACACGGTCATGCATGAAGCTGGGCGTGGACTGAGATACCTTGTTCGCAGGTGTATTGCATGCAGTACCACATGCAGATCGCCTTCCATCATAGTGATGAACACGAGCTAAGGGGCGCCCAGTGCCCTTGCTCCAGCCTCAAGCAGTGCAGTCTCCAACAGCCCTGCCATGGTGTCCAAGCTATCCATGCGCATGCTGCACACACACTCCTCCATCTCAGCTGTGGTGAGGGGTATGATCTGCGCTCCTGCAGCTGCTGCAGGAGCTGCTGCTACAGCCCCACCCGCACTGCCGCCCTCCAAGCCAACTGGAGCAGCAGCGGCAGCGGCAGAGACGCTGCTGCTATACCCCTGCTGCATGCCAGCAAACGCTGCAAAAGGGCTGCTGAGGGGCGTTTGGAACCCACTGGGGATGCTCAGAGACATGATGGGTGCCCCTGCCACCCCTGCATCCTGGCTCAGCTGCTGGTGGTTGGGGCTGACAAGCGGCAGGGTGGCTGCTGGCATGCCGGCACTCATGCTGACAACAGCAGCGGCCATCTCTGTGGCCAGCCTGTCCTCGTGCTCAACAAGCAGCCCCAGCATGGCTGTCTCCATGCGCAGGATGTCCACGAGGTGGTCTGCATCCGATGGAGACACCTCGAGCCCTCCACTGCCTGCAGCAGCAGTCATGGCTGCAGCAGCGCCGCCTGCACCACTGCTGCATGCAGCAGCAGCGCCTGCAGCAGCGCTACCTGCTGTGGCACCGCCTGCAACACTCCCGCCTGCAGCAGCGCTGGCTGCAGTACCGCTGCCTGCAACACTGCTGCCTGCAGCAGCAGCACCTGCAGCACAGCCGCCCGTAACACCGCTGGCTGCAGCACCGCTGCCCTCAGGGCGGCCCAGAACACCGCCTGCTGGCCCGAATGCAGCACAACCCCTGGCATCGAATGCCCTGTTTATTGCTGCAGGACCTGCTGCTGCAGAGCTGTGCATGCTCAGCAGAGCGCCGCTTGCGCAGTTGCTGCTAGCTGCAGCAGTGTACCCTAAAGCCACACCAAACCCGCTGCCCAATCCTCCTGCTCCTGCAGCGGCGGCGCTGTTGGTACCAGCAGCAGGGGCTTGTGTGTGAGACGCTGCTGCCACACTCATCTGGTCTGGGCTGCACTGTGACTGGCAAGCGGCAGTAGCTGCTGCCTCTGCGGTGAAGTTTGACTCGAGCTGAGACACAAAGACTGAGCTGCGCCTCTTGGAGCGACCTGGGCCGCGCCCACTGGCAGAGGCCCGGCCTGCTCCTGCTGCCGTCGTGGAGGTCCACAGCTGCAGGGCCGTCTTGGGGGGGCGCTGAGTCGAATTGCATGTTCATCAGGGCTGCGTCAAAGGGGCTGAACGTGGCCATGTCAACAGGTGGGGCACTGACTGCCATGGCTGTTGATGCTGCTGCTGCACTTGCTGCGAAGAGGTCCACAGCTGCCACAGGCACTGTTGGTGGTGCTGCTGCTGCGGCTGCTGCTGCTGCTGCTGCATTCAGGAATTCTGCCATGCTGCTGCCAGGGCTGCTGCCCCCTGCGTGGCCCAGTGGGCTACCGCCGGATGAAGGTCCTAAGGCTGCGGTTGCCTGCAGCATGAGGCCGCAACCGTCAACCGCCAAGCCTGGCTGTGCAGCAGCTGCTCCACCGCAAGCGGCGGCAGCAGCAGCAGCAGCAGCAGGCACCCCAAAACCCTCTATGTCTGCTGGGAGCTGCCATTCCTGCGGGGAACCGCAATGGTGTGTGACCTGCGCCTGCCGCACCTGCAGGTGCGGCTGCTGCAGCTGCTGTTGGTGGCTGGGCAGGTGCTGGTGCTGTCGCTGCTGTTGCTGCGGCACTTGTGGTTGCTGCTGCTGGCACACCTGCATGCCTTGCAGCATCTGCAGCTGCTGCTGCAGCAGCTGCTTGGTTTGTTCCAACGCAGCCAGACGCTGCTCAATAAAGTCAGCAGGCAGCAGCTGTGGCTGCTGTTGCTGCTGTTGCAGAGCAGGGTATGGTGCTGAGTGCTCCTGCTGCTGTTGCAGCAGCAGAGCAGGGTATGGCGCTGAATACAGCTGCTGCTGCTGGTGGTGGTTTGCATGGTGACTGCTTTCTGTGTTGATGTGCACCACCTCTGACTGCAGCTGCTGCAGCGGGGCCGCCTGCAGCACTGGTGCATGCGCCCAGCTGACCGCATCCTGTGTTGCAGGTACCGCAGCAACCCCCGATGTTGCAGCAGCAGCAGCAGCAGCAGCAGCAGCAGCAGCAGCAGCAGCATCTGAGGTGCTGCAGAGCAGGCCCAACATGCTCCCCTTGTGCTTCTTGTTTGCCGCTGCTGTCCTGTCCCGCCTCTTGGCAAGCTGCACCCTGCAGCTGCGTTTGTTGTCATCGAATGCAGTCAGGGGCTCCAACTTGCCGCACTAAACATGCAGTAAGGCAGCAGCAGCAGCAGCAGCAGCAGCACGTGAAAGCCCGAATGAAACTTCATTGCTCTAGTGACTATGTCGACGGGGGCAGACAGTGCCCCCAGCCTCTGTCCACCTCTGTCTGTGCTTGTGAGGGCGCAGTTGCAGTGAGTTGCGCAAGTGCGTCAGTGAAGGCTGCAGTTGTGGCGAGTGGTGCAGGGGCCAGTGGTGCTCAAAGAAGGCCCATTTACTGTGTGCTTGGCGCTGCGTGGGTAAAGAAAGTTCTCTAGATGAGATTTGATACAGCTTGCTTGAAAGCAGCAACAACATTGTCAGCATCAGCTGCGCCAGCACAGACCATCAGAACCAGTCCATGCTTGCAGATGCATCATACAGTGCATCCTGCATGTTGAGGCAGCCATGGTGCAACCAACCCCGCGCATATGGGAACAAGCTGGCAAAGGCAATGTCAGCCGACGTCAGCACGACAACAGTGAAGGCAACATCAAACCCCACAGCTGGTAGTAGTAGTAGTAGGTGTGTTACATGGGGCCTGTCAGTTCAGGCCAGAGCTCAACCCCAAACCCTAGATCCCAAACACTGTTACAAAACTCCCAAACCCCCCCAGAAGCATCCGCCGACTGATGAGCCCCTTCAGCAAGAGCGAAACGCGGTAGCTGAGCGCTTTGCACACTGGGTTAGCGATATGAAGGTGTGCAGTTCAACTCCCCCCTTCGTCGCTTTGGGGATAGCCAGGCAAATCTGCTGGTTTATCAACAGTGAGGCCGACAGCAAACCAGAACAGCGCCAGCAGGCGTGCCAGCCAGCTACACAACACGAAGCGCTCATTGCCGCTGCCAACATCACCACTACGGCCCCCTCCCCCAATCCCACTGGAAATAAGAAAGTTTTGGTGGTAAAAATGCTAGAATTGTGGTCCTACCCAGGCATAGCACGGCAGTGAAAGATCCTTTTGCGGCGCTCTGTGTGACAAGCAACAAGTGGGATGGTGCTGGTGCAGAACTGCAGCCCCCCACTTCCACCTGCCCTGCCTGCTCACCTGCTGACAGAACCGCCATGGTTCAAAGCTGTTGGTGTCCTTGCGCAGCAGGGAGTGCGCCTAACGAGCAGCAGCAGCAGCAGCAGCAGCAGCAGCATCAGCAGCATCAGCAGCATCAGCATCAGCAGCATCAGCAGGATGAACTCAGCATTTTGGCCCAGACAGGGTGTGATGCTGGTGCTGCTAACTGTCCTGACTTGGTGCTGTGGCCTCCATGCCACAACGCCATGATGGCGTTCTGATGGCCTGTGAGTGAGTTCGATTGCTTTCTGGCTCCGCCTCTCAGGCAGAGTGTTGTGCCGCTGTGCAGCTACATGTCCGCGTTTACTGGAGCATCGCTGCTGTCAGAGCATGTGGGGGCCTGCCCTTGGAAGATGGTGACTGCAGTAAACCTTGCAGGCAAGCTGCCATCAGCGTGCCACAGTGCACAGCGTGATATGGGGACAATGATAACAAGCACGTGTGAAAGCCAGCTGCCAGTGGTAGGTGCTGACATCAATCGGCTGTTGTTTGCAGGTCATGCCCGTCAACGAAGACTTCGGAAGGTGCCAGTGGCTGGGACTGCTAGTGAGGCCTGACTCTTGAACTGCGGCCGACCGGACCGGCTCTCAGCTCAGTAGCCACTGTCACACTGCTGGCTGTTTGCTTCGATTGTACCATACCTTGAGGTGCTCTGCACACAACCTCCGCTGCTGACAGTAGGCTGTCAGGTTGGACAGCAGCTCTGTGCATCCCAGAGCCTGCGGCAGGTCAACAAAATGATGTTTGATCACTCAGCTCCACAAGTGATCGAGGTGACATGACGGCCAGTTGTGCACATGTTCCGGCAATTGCGCTGCACAACAGTCCAGCCAGTTCCATCATCGATCAGCTGATATCAGCACATCCCAGGGTCGAAACGCTTGCCTGCAGCCATTTTTAACACGGCGCGTCACAGAATATTACACATTTGAGGCACTGAAAGTACCAAACCAAGCAGAACCAGCGGTGACTCATAGGCCAAAACCGAGGCCCGCGTCGTCGCTTACCAAGCAGATTTTGGGCTTCACTGCATCATCGTGATAATCCAGTTGGTCTGTGAGAACATTGAGGTGCAGGGATCCTGAGGGCTAGCGGGGGGGCCAGTGGCCGAAGTGGGGCCGGTGGCAGAACCATCAACCGACACAGCCTACAAAATACTTTTTGTAAAACGCGTGTGATCTCCTAAAAATCTCTTACCTGCCATGGCTTGGAGATGAGAGTGAGCAAGTATGGAAGATCTGTAGTTTGAAGATGCTCTCAGCGTGTTGGAAGAAATCTTCTGGCATCGTTATTTCTACGTGCGCACGACCATGAAGGTGGTGGTCCTTTGAGTCCTGATGTGATGACGAGCTTCATGCAAGGTGACTCATGAGTCATATCCATGAGCGGTACATTGTGACATTGCTCCCTGACAGCAGCAGTGCTCAGAACAGTCAGCCTGCTTTAACATCTAATCCATTCTTAGTGCACTGGCTGCACGTCGCAGTGCACAGTTTTGCGCCTTCGTGACTCACGCTCCTAAACCGCCGTACGCAACCCTACCCCAGGTTGGGATCAAGCCTTCTCAAGCCCTTGACGAGCTCAGTAAGCTTTAGAGAACACGTTGATGAGCCTGTTACCGCACATCTGCACTCTTAACACAACACTGCAAAGCGTGCAAGTCCAAATCCGTCCACTCCGTTCTATACAACTACATAATGCTCGCGCAAGCTTGTGCAACACAGCGCGTCCTGGCCGCTCAAGAACACCTGGGCACAAGACAGGTATGCGCCCCCGTCAAACGTTCAGCAGCTTTCAGTAGATCTGCCACTGCGCACAAGCTTTGTCAAAGCACTTTGTTGGCAAGGCAGGACCAGCAGTTTTGGATGGAGTATTTGTGCAAGTCAAAAGAGGCATTATATTTATGATCAGCACACCATCTGGCGGTGCCAAAGCAGTGACTCATGATGAGTCACAGGGTGTGGTGGTCCGCTGAAGTGCCATAGTTGCCCTGCTAAGTGCGGCGTCTGATCAGGTCTGCAGTGTGCCGATAATGAGCGAGAGGAAGTGTTGCTTCATGCCTGACCTGATAGTTTTGCATGCCATGGTGGGTGCAGGTGCAGGCTCAGGACCATCTGGCTGTTGCCACGGTATGGAGTAACTTGGAACGGCTGCTGTATGGCCAGCACGAAGACCTGGACTCGTTTGTCAGGTATGCGGTGCAAGACGTTTCTAGCAGCAGGCCTTGTGTTTAAACCAGCGCCCGTGCACAACAGGCCCACAGCAGGACCCAAACAATCAAATCAAGTTCAGGCATCATCGATACCAGCTGCTGTGCACTCTGAGCAATAATGAATGCAGCAGGAATGCCTCTCAACCTGTTTGCATGTCCTGTTATTGCTGCTGCTGCCTGCAGCCACTTGAGTGAGATGCTTCCTTCACAGCCACCATCCCAGCCGACAGGCTGGCAGCCATGGTCCAGATCCACTTGCAATCCGCAAGCCACATGAAGATCACTCTGCGGCTGCTGCTCCCTGAGAATTCGAAGCATCCAGCAGCGACGTCACAGAGGCACTCAGCACAGAGCACCTTGCAGACAGCTTGACACCAGCAGCAGCAGTGATGGTGGCAACTCTGATCGACCTGCAGATCTTCCACCTGCGCCGTGCTCAGGAGGTCACGGCACACATGCGCATGCATGCAAAGGCTCGCGCCCGCGCCTCAGCCAAGGCTAGCTAAGGCTGCCAGCTGGGCCCTTTACCGCTGCACCTTCAGGACTACTTGCAGCTGTCCCTGCCACGATAGCCTAGACTGCGGGCCCCGCATACTGGCTGTCCACAGCTGCTTGCTTTAAAAGTTTGTTACTGGGTGAGGCATGGGCACCAGTGGTGCCAGCATCGTAATGGGCCTTTCTCTGCTCGCAAAGTGTGACTGCATCCAATAAACTCGAGTGTTTAAACTTCGGGTTTTGTCGCAGAAGACAGAGGGCCAGATATATGTGGGAAGTGCCAGATATGGGGAAGTGCCAGATGTGCGCAAAATGAGCATGGGTTGTTACTGTTGTCGTGCTGTTATGTTGGCATGGACAGGAGCTGCTGCCGTCAATTGTGGTGTGTGCAGTGTGGTGTCCATGTCCCTCTGCAGTATGGGCTCCAGACTGTGGGGAATTATCAGGGTGCGTGGTCGTTTGTCAAGCCCAGCTGTGTAGCATGTCCTGAAGTACCGTTCAATCCCACGTGATGATCTTGCCATGTTCAACAAAGCCATTTTGGCTTATGCAGCCCATCTGTCACATGTGCACACCTTAAGACTTTTGTTTGTTCAGTCTGTGTATGCACCTTATGAGCAGGCCCATCTGAGGTTTGCGAAGAGTATATGTGTGTTACCATGATGATCCGCACAGCCCTCCCAAAGTGCTGGAGATTATGCTGTTTTTGTCGGGGTCCCCTCAGTTACCTTAGAGTAGATCCTATAATCACAGAGGATAGAGGGTAGAGGGCCCCTTAGCGTGGCCTTACTGGGGTGACAGGGGGCAGGGGCGCACACATCTTGAGTGATCAAGCAGTTTGAATGTGGGGTGAAGGAGGGTTATCCATGCAGCAGATGGTTGCTGTGGTTTCAGGTGCACAGCGCCTGTGAGTTACAACCATGTGGGGGCTAGGTGGCTGTCAGCTGTGGTGATTTCCAGATCGTCAACAAGCTTGCTGTAATAGGACATGACTCGGTGCTTGGAGCACCAACCCCCTGGCTTTGTTGGACGGCTTTGTGTTGTACGTCTGGGCATGTGCCCTCATTTATGTCTGTAGGGTCAGAGATGTATGCGGACCTTTTGTTGCTTCTGCCATGTTTGGTGCGTTTTTGGCTCCTGACTTTTCAACAGCCAGTGGCGCATGCTGTGCAGTCCTGAGGCCCATACTAGTTACTAGACTACTCAAGCCACTCTGGTAAACCCATCTGAAGAAACTGGCAGAATCAAGGCAGAAGTGCATCAGATATTCAGACAGTCTGAACTGATTCTGGGTGCAATCCGGGCCGATTCTGAACTAGTCTGAAGCAGATCTGAAGTAAATCTGTAGTAAATCCTGTGCCTTTCTGGAGCTGGGTCAGATCCGATAATTTCCAATGACAAATTCAGATCTAACTCAGTTACAGATACAGATTAGCATCAGATCAGCATCAGACCTACTGAACCAATCTGGAGCATGCGTATAGTTCTGATTCACTTCAGCTCTACAGTATGCATACCTAACCCAACCTCGCAAGGTATGCACACACACAGAAGCAACATGACGCCACAGCTGGACATACAAGTAGCCCAGCAGATAACAAACACCTGACACAAGTAGCACATGTGTACACAAAAATCTTCACAGCCAACCCAAGCATGTAAAAGCACCCCAGGCGGAAGACGATGCACAAGGCTTCACCAGCCTTGCATGTTGGTGTGGGCTGAGCCAGTGAAGAAGCCACAGCTAAGGCAGCAGCAGACCCTGAAACTGCAACAACTAGACACCACACTGGTTGCGGGAGCATCAACACCAGCTGCGGCAGCACCACTGGTTGCGAAGCAGTACACAGGGCACCACCCAACCCTCTCAGCTGACTGCACTACCAACCCAACACCACAACATGTGGGCTGTTGACAAGCCTCTTGACAAGCACCAGACCAGCGACAGGCACAAGTCTTCAACCACCTGGATCTGGCATCCCACCAGACACACAACACATAGGTCAAGCCTGCTGCTTGCGATCTTGTGCTCCTAGTTTGCTGCCTTGTGGACTGTGCCGCTCGCTGTGCCGTCGCCACATGGTAAGGTGCATTCTTACTCAGCTTCACTGCAGTAGCCACAAGCACCCAAGTGTATTTCAAGCACCTGCAAAGGCACCAAGCAGATGATGCAAGTCAGTTGATAGCTTATAAGTGGGTGTGGGAGACACCTGGGATCCTCCCCCGAGACCAACAGTTGTGCCGTCATCCAGCGTCCGTTTGCAGGGCTGCAGTACAGTATGCGTGTCGATGTGGCACTTGGCGCTGCATACAGTGCAACTAGGCAAGCTGAACAGCACGGGACTGGGTCAAGGCAGCTGAGCAGTGTGGCTGCAAAAGAAGAATGATACACTGCTGATGGGCTGTAGCAGCATGCTCACCAGTGCTCTACACCTGATGCAGCAGGCCGCTTCCTGTTGTTCATGTTACATCACCCTTGTTGAGTGGGCTGCCGGTGACACTCCACACCAGGGGCCAGACTCAACCACACTGGAGCCTGCACATGACAGCGTTGATCTGGTAGTATCCTGTTCGCTGTTGCGGGACAGGTGCTTGTCATTCAGCTGCATACGGCATTGCCTGCGGTCATCAATGGGCAGCACAGGCGAGATCTGGGTTGCAAACATGCAATGCGCCATGCACCTTTGTTCAGGGGCATGTTAAACGAGAGCAACCTCTGCTGCCTCTTTGCCTCTGCTGGATCATGCTTGTTGCGTAGCCAGCAGCCTACTCATCTGCTGGCATGTGCCGTGCAGCTGGCTTGTCAACTGGGAACAGATAGACCATGCGGCAGTTGCAGCAGTCTGCAACAACCCAGAAAACATAAACCAACCATTGACGACACCATTACAGAGTAAGTTTAGCTGTGGGCACACCTGTGGAGAAGCTTCCATATGCGCAGGACAGTTGTAGCTTCCTGGCGGTTGAGTGGCATGCGTCCAGATCCGTGCGGCTGTGTGTCCAGGACGCATGTTCTCTTGTCATCACGTAGCAAGTTCGCAAAGGAACGCATTGCAAGGCCGCCTGGCTGTGGATCTGCGGACCAGCCTTCTTAGAGACAAACCAACTGCTACAGATCTGCATTGTGGTGGAGAGTGGTGCTGCAACCAGCCATGTACAGTCTCCATGCAGACAGGATAGAACAACATCACAGTGAAGCCATCAGGCCACAGCCCAGCGAATCTGACGGGAGTTCACAGCAGCACGGACTGCAGATCTCTGGAGGTAGTTGAGGTCGACAGCAAGGATAGCACGCGCTTGCGAGAAACACTAGGCCAGAGACCACACGTTGAATAGACTATCTGTGTGACCGCATTGCTTGGCATCTTCAACGCTCAAGGCCACAAAGTTGACTAACACAGTTTGACTACCAGCACAGTTGAATGGAATGGTACTGCCGGCGCAGCTGTGCAAGTCCGACTTTCAGCAGCCTATCAGGTGAATGAGAAGTTCTGTGGCGTGTATAACCTTGGTTGACAGTCAACTGCCAATGTGAGGACAGATCAGTACTGGACTAGTCCTCAGCCACCTATCATAGTATGGCTGGAAAGACTTACTTGACACAAATTGTGTTGCACTACTTCTATTAGTTAGCTCTCATTACTTGCAGAATCAACTGGAAGCCTAACAACGAAGGCTCTATGATGTCCCTAACATGGCAGCAACTGTGCGGACGACTACAGTATGCACCCACTGCACAACACAGTCCATACTTGAGCTAAACGTAGTGTAGCACAGTCATGTCACAGTTTACCGACGCTGCACCCCTCATACCATTTATGTGTGGCCTCGTTTGACCACAGTTCAGGCCGAGGCAGAAGCACCACACCACACAATACAGATTCAAGTCCGTTCCAGATAGTCTGAAGTGGTACTGGGTTGTATCTGAACACAGCTTCAGATACACAAACACCACTTCAGATGTCACGGACAGTCTGAAGTCATTCTGTGCTTAATCTGAACAATCTGAATGGGATCTGAAGCAATCTGGAAATGCTGGGTTACCAGAGTGAGCGGTTGCTGTGGCTGCTTGTGTCAGGCTCAGCTGTGTTTTGTTTTACCATGGCCGGCACGATACCCTATCTGACTGGGTTAGCGCACTGCATGTCGAATGCCCTACCGCATGTACAGACAGCTGGCAGATGACCAGGTGCTGTTGCTGGCCACGCTGTGGTCGCAGCTTTTGCTCTAAACTGTTAGTACAAACTCAGCTGTGTTGGTTGTCAATGGTTGTTGCAGGGTTGTTGCTGGCCGCCAATGACTGCGTCGCATCAGCTGGCAATTTTGCAGCCAGGTGGGGCTGTGCCAGGCTCCATGAGTCGCAAGTGCCTTGATCGGATCATGGGCCACAGTGTGTGCTGTCATAGTGGAGTGCAGTTCACAGTCCAGATCATATTGTGACAACATCATACATGTGTGACCAGGTGTTACATGTTTTTTTGGAAAGAGTCAGAGCGGACATGTCAAGTCACTTAAGTTATGCAGGGTAGCAGAAGCAACCAAAGGAACAACCGATGTGTGTATGGCTTCAAGTCAGCTGTTGCTCAAGGCATTTGGGGCATGGAAAGGAACGTAAGGAATGGAAGCCTAATGGAAGCCGCTGAGCATGCATGCAGAATGTACAGTTCGCACTCAGTGGGTCAAAATCGTGAAGAACAGAGCATACAGGGGACATTGCAGTGGAAGAGGCAGCAATTTGGGCCAAGTCTTGTCTCGGCCCACCCACCGAAAGCCCTTGGATGGGAAGGCTGGTCTCAGTCGCGTCTCAGTGTGCAATGTTGTAGTACACATGGGGGGCGTATGGGTTCAACTCCCATGCGACTTTGGTCCGGGCACTGGGCACGTCTTTGGTGAAAAGGGCGTTAGGCGTCTCTCATCCGTGTGAGCCTAGACCTTGGGCCCCTGGCAGCCTTGGCTGTTGTGTGTGTGGCCAGCCGGTGGGGGCCCGACCCCCTTGTACCCACCAAAAAAGACTGCCACTGGCGGCTGCAGTCTTTCTGACACTTGCGTTTGACACTGCAGCTACCCAATCACAACAGGAGGCAGGCAGATTCTGCGAGTGCTTTTATATCCCTACTGCCAGTGATTGATGAATTGATGGATTGATTCCATGTCTGCAACAAAGTCTCATGACACGATGTACAACCACCACTTCCTCCCTGAGACAGGTGGGGTGTGTGCAGCACTGATCACGCTTATCAGTCAATGTAACACCGTCTTCCAAACCAAAGGCGTGGGTCGACACAATGTCAAATCTCACCAAGGATGAACTCCAACCAGCTGGCTTCGTACACACAACAGCCAGGCAGACCAAGCAACTGGCGACCCCACTTCACAGTGCAGCCTTTCCTTCACACCGCCACGCCCCTAGGGGTAGACCTATCACAGCATGCGTAGCACACACAGGTTCCAGGTACGCCTTGGCGACTGCGTTGCATCGCAATCAAAACCCAGCGGCAGACAACATCCCCCACCTCAGTGCAGCAGGTGAACCAAAGGTCATCCGCTAGCAGCCCAAAGGTCATACGCTGATACCAGTGACATCATCCACGCTTTGGTGTACGGCAGCACAGTGCCCTCTCCGAGAGGGCAAGTGACTTGCTTTCAGCATCCGATGCTTGGCAAGCCACAACCCACGGCAATGATGATGCCTGACCCACAGATGGATAAGTCATGGCACAAGAGCTCATCAGCAGGGCTCTGTAGCTGTGCAAGTCACACCCACCCACCCACCCACCCACCCACCCACCCACCCACCCACCCACCCACCCACGCCCCACACACCCACGCACCCTGCCACGGGTACATCCCCTCCGACCCCCTATACAAGGGATAAGAGAGCCCCTGCCAATGGGGTCACCAACAGTGGCGCAGCGGCCACACAGCATCCACATGCCCGCACCACAGTGTTGCAGTACAGTACAGTAATTGGGGACAGAGTCCCAACCTCGGCACTAGCCAGCGAGCCACGGCTCATGCGGGCGCCAAGAGGGCCTACTAACGTACCCCAGTCTCTCAGGTCAGGTGTGAGGGCGATTGAAATCACCGCCAAGCCAGCCGTCAAATCCAGTAGCATTTTAAGTCCCTGTGGTGTGCTTAGCACCACCCAATGCACCGCGGCAGCAGTTCCTGGACGGACCATGGCGCTGCCGCACCCTCGCAGCAGACATGTTGCCCGCGCCACCGTGTGCCCAAACACACCGCAACATTCCACCGACATTCAAGTGACTGCCCACCAACAGACTCATTGTCACACTTCCACAGTACAACAAAGCACCTCAGGCTGCTGTGCAACACGTCTCTCGTCACAAGACGCTTGGCCAAGCCACGACTGCTTGATTCACCATGACTCTTGAGTGAGGGAGTCACCATACACGAATCATACTGCCCATCTGCCCACACAGACATAGGTGTGGCCACAACACATGACTCACACTACCTAGGTATAGTGCAGCAGCAGCGACACAGCACATGCAAGCACTGATCTTGAAAGCTGCCTTGCTTTACAGAGGCAACCACAAAGCACCAGCCGACCGCCAGTAGCCCTGCAAACGGATCGCTATCCCCGTCCAGCACACTGCCATCCGGACAACAGCAAGGCAAGGAGGGCTACATTATCCCTCTAGCATGCTTTCCTTGACAGGGCCCAGCTACCCTGGTGCGTTCGCACGCCCACCAGCAATAGTACAAGTCACATTTGCACTCAGCAGGCATGCCGACTGCGCAGCGAGCCTTATAGGCTACATCAGCCCTCTTGTAGCTTCCCCTTACAGTCCAAGCCAGACACGGCGAGTAGCAAGGTCACCAACAAAAGAGCCCCTGCGTGAAAATCACACACACTGCCACTCCCACAGCAGCAAACCCCATGGCTGTAGGCTACATCAGACGTCCAGCAACACCCCGTTGCAGGGACACCAAAAGGACAACCATATCCAGGCCACAGCACAGCACCGTCACAGACTGGGCATGGTGAACAAGCAGCGGTGCTGCGAGAAGACGCAAACGCACACCCAAACAGAATCTTCACAGCACAGCCACCTTTCCTTTTGAGACACAGCGTTGCAGGCAGCAATGTGTATCGACATACACTGCGTGACTAGCTGGCAAGTCAACATGCTGACATCAGCACACCCCCACCCCTGCATCCACACTGCACATGTGTACACACCGATGCCCTCGGAACGGTAAACGCAGACACAAGCTCGTTACGCCCCTAGGCGAGACAGTTAGTGGAAAGACCGCCGTCCATGCTTGTCGCGGCAACAGTTGCCGTGCACATCCAACCATGCCACGCAGTGGCAGATGCCTGTGCCCTATTGAGAAAGCAAGTGTCACAGTACTGCAGGCGACTGCAGACAGGAAATACGTGGGTGCAACACTGCTATACAGGGTCTGCCCTTTTTGGGGCATAAACTTGCTTGCAGAGGGTCACTACAAACCGACTCTGCACACTTGCACGCACCCCTTCGCAAGTGTGGCATGAGAAAGAGCCTGACACAACCTTGCTTGTCTGACCCACAGCACCAGCACGCAAAACCACAACGCACCTTTTCAGCACGCACATGTCAGTACGCACAGTGCCATCACCTCCCCGCTTGCCTTCAAACTGACTGTTCCACAAACAAAATTTCAGTAACAAAACCTCAACATGCCCAGGCAAGATGAGCACCCCTTGAAGCACTGCCTGCCTTGCAGGACGTGTATGCCAGCATTGGCCAGACAAACACTTGTGGCAAGTCCACAGCCCCCCAACACATCACTTACAGCATGCGCTGGCCAACAGTGACACCGCAGAACAGCCCGTAGACTTGCAGTGTGTTTTGCACTGCACCCTTTGAGACGTCTTTCAGATCCCCATCCCATTCACAAAAACACATCAAGCAACGGCTCGCAACCTGGCAACACCCCAGTTATGTGAGGGCACTGCTCAGACGACCAACACGGTGCACTGCTTGGACGACAAACTAAATGCGCGGTGCTGCTCACGCGTGCTGTACGTGTTGTGGCGCCTTTGGCTGCCAGAGACCTTATCGCGGCCTTGGGCGGATGCGGATAGTGAGGTGGATGACCTCAATATGCTGTTGGCAGCCCTACCGCCGGGTTGGCGTCAAGCTGCTGAGGCAGCCACACCGTCTACACCTGGTCCCTTGCAAGCCTACCTGCAATCTGATGGACTGTCAGGCAGGCCTTTTCAGCGGCCCCCCACACAACAGGAGGTGCACGTTGAGTCTGATATGGTGGCGTGTTTGGGTTGGAAGCTTGGTGGACGCGTCCCTGTCACTCTTGGTGGACTTACTGTGAAGTTAGGCACTGAGCTACAGTTGCGGCCTTTGTCGTCGTTGAGAAAAACATACCAGGTGGATTTTGTGGATGAGTTTGCTCCCTTGTTGGATAGGGGCAATCCTGAGGCGGTGGATTTGCATGTGGGTGCCGTGACTGCTGCTCAACGCCAGCTGTGGCGTGTGCGGTGGGATAACAGGTTTAAGGAGGTGTACTGGCGTCTGGTTTTGAATGGTCTCGCCTGTGGGGAGAGGTTGCACCAGCAAGCGGGTGAGTGTGTGTGTGGACCTAGGCCTATTGGCTTACCTGCAGGTCGGCGCCATCATTTCTGGGACTGCCCTGTTGCCCAGTCAGTAGTAGAGGCAATGAAGCAGCAACTTGTGAGTGGATGGTGTGTTGGTGCATTGCGCCCATACCATGTTTTGTTGATGGAGCGTCTAGGGGTGTGTCGGCCGCCTGCACCCTGCATAAGGGTGTGTGGCGGGTTGTGTGTCTAGCTGCGATCAATGCCATGGACTTGGGCCGTAGAGCAGCGTGCCAGCTTAGTGTGCAGCAGAAGCAGCAGCGTGCAGCATCAGCAGCAGCCCTCCAGGTTGCCGCTGCCCCGCGGGGCCAGTTGCTCATCACTGTCATGTTTCAGCCTGCACCTCTTACACCTTTTCAGCAACAGCATAAGCAACAGGTGCGGCAGCGTCAGCAGTTGCAATTGCAGCAGCAACAACAGCAGCAGGAAGAGGCTGCTGCTGCTCAGTTGGCTGAGGTTCAGCAGCAAGCAGTGAGTCACTTTTGGGAGCTTTTGGAGGATTTTGTAGCCCTAGAGGCAGCCCCCAAGTCCTGGTTCCCTCAGATCCCACCCAGCCACCCCTTCTTGCGTGTGACTGGGGACTCGATCTTGAGTGTTCACCGTATTGCTATTGTACCAGGAGCTGATTGAGTTTCTGGTTGGCATGTCCCCTGTTCTTTGTGCTCCTGATGCTTTTCACATTAATTCACCTTGCATGGAGTTGCCATTGTGTGTTACACTTTGAATTGGGTGGCAAGGCCAACCATTGAACAACAAAGAAAGAGAAAAGGCCAGGGGAAGGCCCCAAGATGCAAAGCGCAGGGAGGGAGAGGAGGGCGCGCTGTTGTGTCAACAACAGCAAAACGTGCCTTGCCAGAAGCATGGCAGAAGCTAAGCATGCCGTTGCAGTGCGCAAGCCCATGGTTCTGCGGGGCCTGAACCCTGGGTGCATCAGCTTTGCTGATTAACGCATGGTAATACATTAACATGCTATTAATTCACCTTGCATGGAGTTGCCATAGTAAAAAAGATGAATTATGAGTTGAAGAAAGGCCCTGGTGAGATCACTGACTCCACCAGGGCAGCAAAGAACATGCGTGCATGTGAGTCAGCCGGGATAGCGTGGTCCAAGTAGCACTCCCTCAGTGCCTTGGAGCCAACACCCCAGCCACCAAAGGCCTCAATCTTGTGCAAAGGAACCCCAACAGCAGCCGCTGCAGACGCGCCACCACGCCGAGTGGAATAAAGGGTGTACCCCCTGTCAGCGCTGGGAAAGCGAGCTGCATCACAAGCAGAGGCAAACCACGCCTCAGCCACAACAGTAGTAGGCGGGCTGGAGTCAGCCCGCAACTGCCAGAAGGGTCCCGTAGCACTAGACTGGGCCCTGAAGCGATCAACCGCTGTCACCAGGAACGGGAGCCTAGCCACTGAGAACTGCAGTACCGGCGCCTTGTCCGGCTGCAGCCGCTTGCCTTTCCAATGCAAGGGCTTGTACTGCAGAAAACCCTGCGACACGCGCAACCACTGCACAGACAGGAGGCTGGCAGGGCGCAGCATCAAACAATAGCACAAGCAGCAAAACAGGACAGGCCGCAGCGCTGCTGGTGCTGAGAGGCTAGGAAGTGCTGTATACAAACTGAAGGCCAGCCGAGGGGGCAAGGCCAAACCTGCAACGGCAGGTAGGGGTGCAATGGGCTGCTGCTCCCGCTCCCAACCCCTGCGAAATGACGTCAGCATGGGGTTGTCCGCACAAGGGCGGGGCAGGCCGAGCATATCATGCACTGTGTTGACCGCACTGAAGTACGGCTGGGCCGTGCTGGCTTGCACAGTGCCAGAAGCCGCCAAATGCTGAGCCCACAACAGCCCTGTCAACTGGGTAGCCGGCAGGAAAGCCAGCTGCCGGGCCACACAGAAGCGCACAAAGGCGCCAAAGCTGCTGCCATAAGTTTGCCATGACGCTGGCGACAGGCGCGCCGCCATGGTTGCTGCCAGAGCTGCACATGCCTGCAGGTCAGGCTGCTGTCCTGCTGCACGATACTGCTCTACCAAAAAGTCCTGCAAAAGGCTGACAAACACAGCCGGAGGCGCAACCACAGGCGCAACCAGGGTATACCTGGGCGAGCGTACTACAGGCTGCTGCTGTTGCTGCTGGGCCCAATTGCTCAGCTGCTGTGCTCTATCCGAATTGCCATGATGGTCCATCGGGGGCTGGGCAGGTGGGCCTGGCCAGAAGGCCCTGCAACAAAGGTAGCATGCGGCAAGCAAATGCTGTCTTTTGCCAGCAGCATGAGCTCATGGAACCAAGGCTGGGCAGGCCAACAAGGCACCACAACAGTAACAGAAGCACGGTCCTCCCGCACCTTTTGCGCAAACTGCAGCAACACGCTGCTGCTGAAAGGCGGGCAGGCGTAAGCGTTGTGCCCGTGCCAAGGCTGAAGGAAAGCGTTGGAACCAGAGCTGCCTGGGCAGCGATGCAGGCTGTAGAAGACTGGCAGCTGGGTGTTGCTGTCAGCAGCAAACAGGTCAATGCTGTAAGGGCCCCAGAGGGTGTTAAGGGCACTGAAGATGCGAGGATGCAAAGAAAAATCACCACGATCCACAAAGCGAGATGGAGCGTCAGCAAGATTGAGCTCGGACGAGACACGCACAACCTGAAGATGAACATGCAACCTTTCCAGAACGGCCCACAGCGTGCGATACTCAGACATCAAAACAGCAGATCGTGAAGCAAACCGACCCAGAACACTCTGGGTCACACTGTTGTCCTCATACAAACGGACAACCCTGTCCCGAACCACCGGGGCAAATGAGAGCAAAGCGTTGCGAACAGCACGCATCTCCTTTTGATTGATATGCATGCCCCGCTCCTCTGCAGACCAACGACCAGAGGCCACCGACTCAGGGTCTTCAGCCAGGTCAGGGATCACAGCACCCCAGCCCTGATCAGAGGCATCCACATAGAGGTCAATAGCAGCTGGCCTCAAACGAATAGGAGAAACCAGGTGCCTCTCAGGAATCTGGCACCACCACTCAAGGTCCCTGAAAGACTGCCGGGACAGGCGCACATCACCACCCCAACCCTTGACAGTGCTGCAGTCATCATACAGCGACCGCAGGAACAGGTTGGCAGGCATGACCGCTAACCGAACAGACTGAGCGTAGCCACAAAAGGACGCCAGGTCGCGTTTGGGCACCAACCGCTTGTTCAGCTTAGCGGAAACAATCAGCCCCCGTGCCAGGCGAGCCAGCCGGGCGACTTTAGCAGGGGGGACGGCAAAGGTGCCAGCAACCAGGTCAACTGTGAGCCCCAGGTGCTCCAACTGCTGACACGGCTGCCAAACTGACTTCTTTGGGTGCGGCGTGAACCCCAGCCAGTACATCAGTGATAGAATCCACTGAGCACCGGCAGCCGCACACTCAGAGTCAGGAAACAAGAAAAGAAAATCATCTAGGTATGGCAGCACGCGGCAACCTGTGCGCGCGAGGCCTGCAGAGGGGGTAGGATACATACAGCCTGGGGGAACCGGGTTGTGAAAGGGGGCGCGGAGGTGGGCAACAAAGGGGCGGGCCACCTTAGTAAAATAGTATGGGCTGTTGTTCCAGCCAAACGGCAAGCAGTTGATGCGATAAAAGCAACCAGCAAACTCAAAACAAAAGTACTCCACGGCTGAGGGATGCAGAGGCACTTGGTAAAATGCATCAGCCATATCAGCCTTGACTGCCCATGCGTTGGCAAGATCATAACGCTGCAACATGCGCAAGGTCTCAAAGCGGCACCTGTGCGCGACATTGAATTTGTTGCAGTGCTTCAGGTTGACAACAAGCCGCCAGGAATCCCCCTTAGGCACACAAAAGGCGTTGGAACAGTGCAGAGGACGAGCATGCAACTGAGTCAACACCCCAAGCTTCACAAAGCGGGGAACCTCTGTGTGCAACCACCATTGCCGTTGGGATTGGGTGGACGGCAGGGGTTTTTTGTAGAAGGGGGGTGGGGGGCGCCCACCACGCCACTCCACACGCACACCATGCTGCAACCACGACACAACTGTGGGGGAGGCCCCAATGGCACGCCAATGGCTGGCACACAAACCC
>VIIQ02000137.1:0-5000 GCA_007449985.2 Desmodesmus armatus | reverse complement strand
TTCCACATCTGATCACCATCCCCTACACCCACATACATACAGGCAATCTTTCAGACTGGACCTTCTGCAGGGGCCTTTCAGCACTTGGTATGCCATCATATGCGATGATCATGTCCAGCAACTGCGACTTCCGCCCTTTTCCCCATGCAATAACACTCCCATTCCCACTGCTGTAGTGAGCGACATAAGATTGCTGTAGGAGCGACAAAACCAAAAATGCAACCCAAAGCTACACTGTATGTGACATGGAACTAAACACAGAACCCATTGGCAGGCCGTTGCAGCAGGACATATGCTTTCTGACCACCACAACAAGATACTGGCGAACAGCACAGCACAGCACAGCATAGCACAGCAGGTGAAACCCAGCAGACACGATATCAGGTAGCCATGGGTGAAATGTGCATGTCAACCATGCAGGAAGGATGGGCGGCACCCACACAGCTCGGCCCATTACGGCACCGCCTGTGGGACCCACTGAGCAGAGAGTCAAGCAGTGACTGCACCCCACTCATCCACACTTATGTGACCACCGTCAACATGGGGAGCTCTGTTCCCAACAATGTACATGGGATATGCCCAGACCTCGAGTGCGGCACTTAGCTGCAAGCCCATGTGCGCTTCCACTGTGCTGCCATCAATAGAGACTCAGCACTGAAACAAGCAGACCCTCATGCCCACGCCATGAACCCACATGCAGTCCCAACAATGCAGCATTAAGATACCCTACTACCCTAGCCAACATCCTCGTTCATAAGGGTCTGTGGCGATCTCGGTGGCGATCAGGAGCACTGTGTATGAGGGGTGCTGCAATTGAGCCAAGGACGACCGCTCAAAGCATGCCCCTTCACCTACAACCCAGCATGCCGCACTGCGGTTGCCACCATCAACATGAAAGCACCTGTCTCGTGTCCTGAGTGCAAGCAACAGCGCACACATGCGCTCAACTGCCATGGTGAGGTCAGCAACAGCACTAACAGCACTGCTGCGGGGACAAGCCACAGCACAGACACCACATCAAACCCTTTGAGATTTGCTGCACTCCAACTGCTGCGCGGCTGCTGCTGTCCTGAGCAGCGGCTGCAGTGCTGCTGCTGGCCACTCGACACATAACACGTGTCTAAGATGCTTCCTCAGAGCCGGTGGGGCTGGGTGTGTTGCAGGAAGATCCCTCACTGCTGCAGGCCGCATCAGCAGCAACGCCATCTTGCATGCGCACACGGCGCGCCTCTGCGTGCAAGCGCATCTGTGCTGACCTGCTCGCCGGCCACATTGGTCAGCTGACGCCCATGCTGCACCACTGCACGCAGCGCAGCAATCTGGGCGCGCTCATTCACGCCTATGTCACCCAGCCCTGCTGAATCAATCAAACCCTGCGCCATCGCGCCTCAACACGGTTGTGCCGCACGGAATGAACTAAGCTGCTACGTTCGAAACTGCTAACACTACCTAGGAGACACCTGCAGCTGAAACCGAAGCAAGTGCTGCAAACGATGGCCGAGACAGAGACACGAAACACGCCGCATGTACACTCAAACAGCTGCACAGGATTCATAACATCTGCAAAGGAACTTTGTGACAGCCCTGTGCGTCGCATGTAGCCCTTTCCCACCCCGGGGTTCAGCCTACGTGGCAGAAAAAATTACAGTCGGCTGAGTCAGCCAAAAAAACAACCGCCACCCCAGTGTTTTTTGGACGGTGGACACGTGTTTCGTTTTTTGACGGGGTATTATATATTATAGAATAATGGTTTGCAAACAGTCTGCTACAAATTTTGACATGCCCAACATGATACAGGGCGGGGGGAAATATGGCATGATAGCATGCAGATGACCCCACTACCTCTTTGAGATGAGGCTGTGTTCCCTTCAGGCAGACCCAAAATGCAGGAACGGGGTGCATTGCAAGGTTTGGGCTGTTCTCTGATGGAGTGAGGACACAGTGTGCTCACCACTGGTGGTAACGAGACCACCACTGACAGCAAAGGATGATAAAGGTGTTTTCACACGCAAGAATCACAATGAGGGTCAGCACGTCCCATCTTTGACCGCGAGGGTTCATTCATCCAGTTTGAAATGAACTGAAGGCGCGCAATGCACACTGCAGGGCCCCACCAGCAACGAGAGGTCGTGAAGACATTGACAACATCATTACTGTGGGCCTCAGGCGTGCGTTCTGCCTGGCCTTAGCTAACGGGTCTCCTCTGAATCGGCATGATCCGGCCTGTTTTCTGCAGCAAACGATTCAGCATTGTTGTATTATAGCTTGCAGCACGTTCGATGAAGCGCAATCACGGCTTCGTGTCCTCCACGCCCCTTTTCCTGCAAAAGAAGGGCAGGACATCCTCCAGGCAGCATGGTTTGCTCGGAACACCGGTTGAAGGACTCACGGGAATGCCAGTGAGTTCTGATGGCTATAACGTGGCCTGCAGAGTCTGGCAGGGCTGCTTGGTAGCAGTTTCGACCACTACTGTTGCACTGCAGGTTGATACCCCTGACTCAGATGACCGCCCTCAGAGAGCCATTCCGGAGACAACTCAACGCAGGCTTGAGGGCTTCTGCCTCAACACACCTTTGACCCTCTCGCAAACAGCACAGCAGGAGGTAGGGTGCTCAACAACAGCAGCAGCAGACCACAAGGTCAACACCCAAGCTTTCTGCACACCTGCTGATTGCTGATCACATGCTGGAAGGTTTCTTTCATTACGTTTTGCTGTTGTCATGTTTACAGACGCCAACCCTTGTCAAAGACCAGCCAGCACAGCATGAAGATCCCCAGCAGCAGCATGGCCACAGCCAGTCGGCCTCAAGAAGCAGCAGCCGCCACAGCACTTGGGCCCTGCAGGACTGCCAACCGGACAGGGTAGGCACAGGCTTGCCAACATCAGCAACTTACCACCCAGCAGCTCGATATCAGCAGCAGCGGCTGGCGACTCACCCCCGCAGCCGGACAGCAGCCATGCAGCAGTGCAGCCGATGGCTACAGGTGGCACAACAGGGCGCAGGAAGCGGGGCCATCATGTGCTGTTCCAGCCAGGTGCGTCTCCTCATTACAGCAGGACTGATGGCAGCAGCGCGAGGCCAGTGCGCTGGTCATGAGAGCAGGAAGTAGGCCCAGGGCCTTGCAGTATGCAGCTGGCTTGACCTGCTCGCATCCAGCACCATGCCTGCTGTACAAGCATCTACCATCAGCAGCAGCTGGGTGTGGACGCTTTCTGCAGCAGCAGCGGTTCCCGTCATCTGCAGCGGCAGTGGTTCCCGTGCGCAGCAGATGTGAGCAGTTACGTTTCATGTCACAGCAGCTGCAAGGTTTGACCAGGGGCTGTGGGGCGCAGGTGGATGCTTTGCTGCTGCAGCAAGGTCTGTGAAGCAACGGTGCATTAACAGTCCTTTTCGTGTTGGGATTTGTGTCCCTACAGGGTTGACGTCGCCCCAGCCTTCCCTGCTGGCGCCTGCATCTGGCTCCCGCACAGCCGGTCACCCCTCATCAGACGCAGCAACAGGTAATGCGCGTTGCCAGCAGTGCACATGTGCAGGTGGTACGCAGTCAACCTCGTGCAGGAGCAGGATCAGCAACGATAGCAGGATCAGCAACTGCATTTCCTCACTGAGCCACGCAGTTGCCCCGTCGTGGCCAGATTACTCATGGTCAGGGTCCTGGCAGCTGCGGATCATGACTGTCGTGCTCCCGGCTTGGCCACATTAAGGTGCCGCATGGTGCCCGCCATCAGCTGCAGCAGGCCAGCAGTAGTGCAACAGGCGTCAGCAGCCCATTGACAATGGGCGCCAAGTAGCAGCATTAGAGCAGGGTCATTTGTTCCATCGATGCAGCTTCAGCAGCCAGTTGCGCAGCTGGCGCGAGCTGGGGTTCCCTCATCTCTGCGCTGCCATGCACAAGGCACTTATCAGTTTCCCGTGCGTCATGCCGCAACTGTGCAGGTGCAACAGGAGCAGCAGCGGCAGCAGCGTGGACGCCATACCCCCACGGCAGCCAGCTGTACAGCAGCAGTGTCGCAGGCACCCCAGCCAGCTGTGCTGGTGACGACGATGACGGCGGCTTTGTGCTGTTCACCAGCCAGAGCTACGTGCGCCAGAGCCAGCCGCCATCAGCCCCAGCTTTGCTGCAGGACTGTCAGCTGCGCCTGAGGAAGAGCCCACCACAACGCCCTCGCAAGACAGCAGGGTGAGCGGGGGTAGCAGGGTTGGACAGCGCGCAACTGTGGTGCTTGACACCAGTGTGCTCATGGCCCAACAGCGGCTGACAGAGATGTTATGTGTGCTGCCGTCCTGCACATGGGCAAGCAGCTGCAGTGATGCTGCCTCTGCTTTCAGCTTGCCTCATGCGCATTTCTTTGCTGTGCTGTGCTGCGTAGGAGCCGCGCCAGAGTCCGTCGCATGCAACCACCACCACCACGACGGACGGCATGTCCTTCGACCTGCGCACTCGCTCGGCTGGACGCCACTGAAGCAGACGCAGCAGCTGCAGCGGCGATAGAGGCAGCAGAGGCGCGTACAGCTCCCCTCCACCACACTGGCAGCCGCCACCAGCAGGACCAGCAGGAGCAGTTGCTGCAGACAGGCAGCCAACTCACGGCCCCCAGCGCGGCTGCGCAGGGCGCCGCGGCAACAGCACAGCCGGCGGGAGTGTGACCCCTGGGATGGGCTGGGCCTGTTTGTGGCAGACCTTGAGGAGACAACCACCCCTGAGCTGGAGCTGATCGCATCATGGCCAGCCAGGAGGGAGGCAGCCAGCAGCGCTGTTGGCGGCGGCTGCGGCGGCTGGCGCAGGCAGCAGCAGGGCTGCGCGCGGGGCTGGTGGTGCAGCGCGGCGGCAGCAGCGCGGCCGGGTGCGCGGGCCCAGGCGTGTGTGCGAGGAGGTGACGGCGAAGCAGATGCTGTTCCCGTGTTTCAGGCCCTCAGCGAGCGCAAGTGTGTGATCCTTGTGCGGCACGGAGAGTCAAGTGAGTGGGAAGTTGAGCAGTGTTGGAGGTGTTGGGGCGC
>VIIQ02000136.1:0-243074 GCA_007449985.2 Desmodesmus armatus | reverse complement strand
ATCAGGCACAACATGGTGGAAAAAGCCATCACGGAACCTTGTATTTCATGGAAACCAAACACTATGAAACAAACCATGTGCCAAAGTACAGCTCTGGCTTGTGGAGTGCAACAGCAGCATCAAACAGGTGCCGGTCAAGGGCAGTGTTTCCATGCTGCAGCAACCCTGCTGGTCAATTATTGATGCTTTCCAGAAGCACCTGCATGTCTGCAACTGCTGAAGGTGAGGGTGGGGCACCGATTCTACCCACTGTTGATGCTTTTGATGACAGCACCAGAAGGTGACAAATTGGACTCTGCTGCTGCTACCCCCTGCAGATACATGCATACCCTCAACAGCTGCTGCCTGTGAAACATGCAAGCACGATCTGACTGCACCACAGGTCCATTAGTCATTGCTTTGACTCACTTTGAGCACATGTGAGGGCAGCTTGAGTGGGTAGTCACAGTCAGGAGATGGGACAGATGACAGCGATGCTGCTTCACAGGCTGGGCTGGGGTGGCCGATCAAAACCCAGGGTCTCCAGATCACGAGTTGAAACGTTGGCAAAGTTGTCATACTCTGCAACGTCGTCTGCGATCTCATCATCGTCATCAACCTGCTGCTGCTCTGCTGCTGCTTGGATGTGCTTGGGCGCTTTGCTTGGCCCAGCAGCTGCTGCAGGCTTCGGGGCAGCGAATCCTGCTGCAGGTGTATAAGCGTTGTAAGCAGAGCTGCCCCCGAGGGGCACGCTGCTGGCCATGCTGCGACAGAGTTGAGAGTTGCGCTCAACAACTGGCTGTCCACATTGCAGTGAGATGTGGTGTTTGGAACAGATCAGGCAGGAAACCGTCAATGGCAGCCGACGGATGGCCAGTAGAACCTCTATCGCTCCCACAACGGTCACTTTCGAACGCGGTCAAACAAAGTCAAAAAGATTGGACGCAAAATGCACTGTTTCTAAGCAGCAAGCTTTCCAATCGCACAAAGATATTCATCAAGCTCATGTCGCAACATTCGGGCTGTGGGCGCCAGACAGTGCATGTTTCTGATCCCTTCGATCTGGCTTGCTGCATTGTGGCGAATGCCACCTGAAGTCACTGTGTCACCTTTTTGATATATTGAGAAACAAAATAACCATCTTGCAAGCTGTGGTGCAGTCGCAGGGAGTTTGGATGGGACGTTAGCTCTCAAGTGTTTGACTGAGACTGAACAGGTTGTGTTGGACAACCCTGCTAACGGGGCTGGAAGGAACGGTGATTGACGGTCCCCCTGGTGAATATCAAACAATGTTACATTATCCGCGCATGTGTGCTGGGCTGAGCACACGGTGGCAATGCAAACGTCAAGGTCAAGCTTGACCTTAGGTCAATACGCTGAAAAGCTGGCTGTACGGTCAATCAAACTGGAAAGCACTAGCAAAGTCTGGCATGAAACATTCTTTTCGGACAGCTTTAGGTACACACATGGCTGGTTGCAACTCATGCCTCAACATACCGGACATTGGCATTGCTTGCAGCAGCAAGAGTTGCGAGCTGCCACAACAGTATGGCTTTGTGGCCAACACGGGCCTGTCCTTCAACCCAGCATCACACACGCTTGGTGCCAGTCAACAGTCAGGCCACAACCGAAATACCTAGGGAACAAAAAGGTCCCTGACACCGATGCACACCTAGTCCACGAAGAAAGACTAAGGCAAGCTGCTGTCAAACACAAGAGTTTCACCACAAGCCTGCCCCAAAGTCAGTCAAGGAATAGATGCGGCTTCTGCAGCCGTTGTGCATGCAATGTGGGCTTCTGCAGCCGCTGTGCATGCAATGTGGCATCCCCTCAGAGACAGTAGTACCTGCTCCCCCATATGTGGCATGCCACTTCTATGTGGCATGCCACAAATCTGGCGCCCAGGAATTAGTAATGCATCCTATACTAGTCTGGGGCCCGATCACACAAGTGGGAAGCACCCTATGACTCATGATGGCAGGGGTGCTGTATGCCACGTTCCCAGGCAAACAAACTCCACATGCAAGTTGATAGCAGCTGCGGGCGATACAGCATAAAGAGAGAAGGGCCAATGACAAG
This sequence comes from Desmodesmus armatus, assembly GCA_007449985.2. Taxonomy (NCBI): domain Eukaryota; kingdom Viridiplantae; phylum Chlorophyta; class Chlorophyceae; order Sphaeropleales; family Scenedesmaceae; genus Desmodesmus; species Desmodesmus armatus. The sequence goes on along the minus strand of VIIQ02000136.1, from coordinate 241,016 downwards.
CCGACGGCATGCATGTCCTATTGATAACCGCCTTTTGCAGGTGGCAGGTGGGTGAATGCATTGCACCTGTTGCATCGACGGCATGTAAAACACCCCACACACTTAGCCATATGCATATTGCCTACCATGGAGGCCCCTAGGGTAGGGCATAAGAGTGCTTCACATGCCCCTGCAGCTGACACAGGGTCTAAAAATGCAGGCAGCAGCACAGCAAATACTACATGTTGCTGCCTCAGACAGCCCCTGCACTCACCAAGCAACTACAACAAACTGCAACACCCAACGCAACTTCAACACTCAGCTCAACACCCTTCGCAATGCAGACGTGCCAACAATTGCGGACACACCACGGATGGAAGCTGCAGCCCCCGGGGGTAGGCTGGATTCAAGTGCTGCTTGATCAGTAGTAACAAAATCACACCAGCTATCTTGGCAAGCCCCGCGATACTAGCTAGCTGTTGCTGATGACTGCACAACACCTGCAAAATGCCCCTGCAGGCACCAGCGCACAACAAAGACCCCTGCGATAATTATGAGCACAGACACCCCAGACCGAATCGGCCCTGCGTTATATGAAAAGATGGCAGTATGCTGCCGCCTGCAAGTGGATCAGTGCGCAACCCCTGCCAGTGTTGGTGCAGCAAACCAGCTGCTGTGTCAGCAGCTAACCACGTGCTGCTGCAAAGCAGTGTGCCTGCCGCTGCCGCTGCCGCAGCCACAGCTGGATGCCGCTGCTGCAGCCGCGGCTACAAGCGCTGCTGCGTCGTATACTGCTCCTGCCAAGGTGGCGATCCCTCCTGCGGCGGCTGCTGTCGGCCGCGTTCCCACCGCTGCTGCCGCTGCTGCTGCTGCTGCTGGTGCATCTGTGCAGCTGCCATCGGGCGCTGCTGCATGAGTGCACGCAGCCACGCCTGCAACCTCCTGCCCCTATCACCCCGGGCACCCGCGGCTCCGGCGGCAAGCCCTGCCATGGTCAGCGGTGCTCGTCTGTGTCTGACTCATCGCCACAGCCGACTCCGCTGTGCCAGCACCACCTTCCCATTGGCCGCACCAGACATCGCCAGAGACCCCACCCATTGTTGGAGGTCGCCCCAAAGGACCGTGTCCTTCCTGGGATGAATGCCCGGAACACCGGCGGCCGACTGATCAGCTGGCTGGCTGCTACGGTGGTCTGGTCCGGCCGCGAGCCTGTATTCATGGCCAGGGCATCTGTAGCTGAAGCTGCCTCTGCACCTTCGGGGTCTCTGCCAGGGCAAGGCCCCCAACCAACAGCACCGCCATCTGCTCCTCCCCTGTACCGAGGTTCGGCGGGTCAGGGATCTGGACTACATCGGTCGTGGCGCGGTTGCGAGGGCGGATAGGCGCGCGGTCCCGGATCTCGTTGTTTGGCAGCGGCTCTGCTGTTGCATAGGTGCGGCGGTCCGCGGGGCCGAATGGGCGGTAGACGCCTGTGAACTGGGCGTTTGTGGTGGCTTCTGCTGCCTCTGGTGTGACTGCAACGCGGCTGGCTGAGCGTGCTGGGCGTGCGTTGAAGGACCGAGCTGCTACTAGGCCACCCAGGCCGCTGGGATCACCAGTGTCGCCCCAGTCCCTTTCTTTGAGCAGCCGGCGGCATGCTACGCAGCGCGCTGCGGGGGGTGTTGAGGGGGGGGGGGGGGGAGGAACGCGGCAGGGGTAGTACGGGTGAGGAAACAGGGCAGGTTTGCATAGGTCAGGTTCCTGTGAGTACGCTGCAGCGGGTTGACCCATAGATTTGGCCTGTATGCGCTTGACTCGTCCAACAGAGGGCCAGATGGTATCACAAGCAGGACCAGCTACTGAACGCTGCCACACTGATCAATGGCCACGCAGAAGCTGTTAATGAGAGTTTACGACTGAAGCAGCTGGCCCTCCATGACTGTGCAATGATTTGTTATCAGGGCCTATCAGCAGTATGCAGCTGCTTTGCACCCAGCACACCTGTGAGAAGCACCAGGAGGCACCAAACATGTGCTGGTGTCATGGCCTTGCAGCCACAACTACAGGCTCCCATCACTGTTGCGCTGCTGATGAAGTCATAGACGCCAGCAGCAACCGGGGCCACCTGGTAGACGAACAGCAAGAGAGTGTGTGTGTCGTTGACTACACTGCTAAGGCTTAAGAACAGTTCACAATCCACCCCAGCAGATGATCACATCCTGCAAGCACGTGCTGGAGCAGTGCAGCAGTTGACTGCTGATGGGGGTTGGTTTCAGCGGTTGGGGTGCTGCTGCTCCACCATCATGGTGGCAATTCATGGCGCTATGGCATGGTTGCTGGCAGTATGGGGCAATTGTGGTTACTTATCCATATCCTTCGACACGACACGGTGGTTACAGAAGCCGGGCTGACACCAGAAACGCCGCTGAACAGGACATCGTGATCAGCAGGCTCGTCATCCCGCCCTACCTGTAGCCCAGCTGCGTAGCATGTCAAGCAAAGGTACAACCAAAATATGTTTTCTCAGCATCCAGGACCTCACGCTATACGCTGCCCTGTGCTTCTCAATCACACAGCTGTCCTTCAATCAACTTGCTTGCTTGTTGACTTGGTAAACAGATGACTTGACCCCGCCCAGCGTTTGTCGTTGTTGGATCTCAGCAGTTTCGGTCTGCAAGCACCGCTCAGCTTGTGTTCATTCCACTGCAACCCTGTCACAGTGTGCTGACAAAACCCCTGCAGGCTGTAAGGGTGTCGGACCCGCTTCAAAGAAATGATCAGTACTGCTGAGCAGCATGGGATGTGCAGGCTCAACCGGCACCCTCATAACCATCCAGGCATACGCACATAGCCTGAATTGTTTTTGGGTGTGGAGGCCTACGGCCAGGGGGGGGGGGGGCTATGGGGGTTCAGAAGGACGGGGAAGCACCACGTGCTGAGGGTGACCTTGAGAGTGGGCAAAGCTTACAACAGCCCGCACATCTGCCAACAAAACATGCAGGCCGCAAAACAGCATGCTTCCATCAGCAACCATGTCATGGCATGACATGATTGGGTGTGCACCCCAGCTTGTTGCAGCTGGATGGAAGCGCTAGACTGCACCCCACAACACGGCATGCGTGCAAGAAAGTGCTGGCAGTGTTCAAGCGGTGCTTGCGGGAAGCCAACTCAGCATGCCCGACATGACTACCAGACAGCCCTGGTGACTGGCAAGTAGACAAAAACACCCCCTCAGGGCCTGCCCTTCCAAGCATGCGGCACTGGGCGTACATACCTCCATACAACATATGGAAGTACAAAACGGGGTGCACTGAGCGTATACACCTTGGCGTGGGAAGGCAAACTGGGTGGTTGGAAAACCAATGATGCAATTGTCCAGGTGCCATGCCCAGACAGCAACACTGCAGGCCCCATGCAACAGCACCTTGCAGGAGCTGCCATGCACGACACCGGCCCATACGATACAAAACAAACGAGCTGATCGCACCACTCCAACAGCGAAGGTACAGGCCGCGAGCCTTGGGTGCACACGCAAACAGCGGATAGGGGAGGAACCCAGATGCATTGGAAACCTGAACATGCTGCACTCACATGCAGGCAGGAACAAAACCCGCTGTTGAGTGCCAGCCCCCCTCCCTCGACCGAAATTGAATACAAAGCAACCTCACTAAGCATAATGCATGCCATACTACTGTACACGAGCAGAGATATACCAAAGGTGTGACGTGCCACAGCCCTAGCGATGGAACATGGCCACAGCAGTTGCAGCTGTGGATGCCATACGGAAGGGAGGTGCCAACAGGCAGTGACCGACCCAGCCTGGCTGTATGCATGACAAGACCAACCGAGGGCTACGAAACTACGCCACCGTACCCCACACCACAGAATGTGCTTACAAGTTTGCAGCTGTAAGCTGCGCACAGTGGTCACACTGCCATCTGCAAGCAGGCAGGCAGGCGGGTTGCTAGGCAGGTAAGCTGCATCCATAGGTTACACCGCCATCTGCATCTTGATGGTCTTGTGAGGGCTGTACCCGATCAGCTCAAAGTCCTCAAAGACAAAGTCATCGATGGACTTCTTGGTAGGGTTTAGCACCAGGCGCGGGAAGTGGCGCGGGCTGTTGAGCAGCTGCTGCTTCAGAGGCTCCACATGGTTGGTGTACACGTGGGCGTCACCAGACGTGTGCACAAACTCGCCCGGGCGCAGGTCGCACACCTGCACAGGCAGACAGGAATGCAGGCCACATCCATTGGTGGACATGGGGAAGCGGTGCATTTTAGCAGCAGCGAAAAATGCTGACGACCATACTTAGTTGAAATTGCCGGCTGAACCAACAAGAACGAGACTGCAAACCAGCAAAGCACACGATGCCAAGACTGTGGCGCACAGCACTGCAGGTTCATTACGGCACCCACCAGCTGTCGACATGGTGTGAATCCTGGCCGGTCTGTCACTTTCATGAGCAAAATTTGGTGATGTCCCTGTGCACAGCACCATCACAGACGCGACAGCTGCACTATTCTGCTGCCCCATCGCCAGCATCATCACACAGCTATACGTACGGCCTGACCAGCCAGAAGGACATGTCCCGTCCTAACCACCATCACCCGCCGGCAACGCTCTGCTGCTTCGCGTCAGCACCGACACACAGGCTCGAGCCTCTTCTCGACGCACCTGTGCGATCATGTATGTGAGCAGTGCGTAGCTGGCGATGTTGAAGGGCACCCCAAGGCCCACGTCTGCACTGCGCTGGTACAGCTGGCACGACAGCTCCCCCTCCACCACGTAGAACTGCAGGGGCAGCACAAGGACACACCACCAGCACACTCTCAGGGGTCAGTGCCAGTGCAGGGACAGCACGTGTCCGCGCACACAACGCTACTGTGCAAAGAGGGTGATCACCTAGCTTGCAGATGATGCAACCCTCCATCCTGATCAGGTGTCACAGGTGAGCTGATGACTAGCTGAAAAAGGGGACGGCACCGGCAGCTGAATGGGGGTCCCATCCTGCAGCAGCCCACACAAGTCACCACATCGCCCCACGACGTTAGCAGCTTCTGACCCTACATGCCCCTGTTGCCCCGGCAGCTTGCGTGGCGCTGTACCACCCAGGGTTTTCAACCCAGGGTCAACCCCTAAACCCCGACCCTGAACCACCTGTGCAAGCAAGTGGCAAGGCGGCAGTGCCATGTCCCTGAGTGCTGCAGGGTTCCAGGCCGTGAGGATGTGGCGCCTGTCGTAGGGGTTGGACTTGATGCGCGATATGAGCTCCGCCAGTTGATCCACGCCCTGGCCTTTGGGCGAGAGACATGCAGACACGCAGTGGAGGGAGGAGGGCAGAAGAAGTTTGGCACACCATATATGGGGAGGGGGGAATAGCTAAGAGGAGACATCAGCTTCGCCGGCTGATCCACGCCCTGGCCTTTGGGCGAGACCACATGCAGGGGAGGGAACAGGACAATTGGCAAACCATAAGAGGAGGGGACACATGTCGAAAAGTTGTACAGGCGATGAGTTGCCCGTATCGGTGAGCTACAACAGGATCACAAAACAGTCACAATACAGCTTAGCAAGAACCCCACGCATGAGCGACAGAAAACAGCCAGCACCAGCCCAGCCCAGCAGTCCGCCAGCCACAGTCAGCCAGCCCCACCTGTGTAGTCTGTGTGCATGTCCTTGTACTCTGCACCAAAGTGCCGCCACTGGAAGCCATACACAGGACCCAGGTCGCCCTCCTCCCTGTGAGACAGACCCTGCGCGTCCAGGAACGCCCTGCAACAAAACATGGACAGACACACCACACTCTTACTGAGGAGACCTGGCGCAAACACACCCAAAAATAGTGCATTTGTCCCCTCCTCCCTGTGCGACAATCCCTGCGCGTCCAGGAGCGCCCTGCAACAAAGCACCATTGACAGACAACCCAACTGATACTGTGGAAACCTGGTGCAAAGCTAGTGCAAGCGCCCCACAGTAGAGTGCATTTGTAGCGGGTTAGCGAGGTTGTGGCACGTATGGCCTAAGAATATCATGCCTGGGAGTGCACAGCAGGTGGATCAAAGGTGGTCTGAGGCAGTCCGTTGATGCTGTCCAAAGAATCAACAGACTGAGCCTCAGACCACCTCTGATCCACATGCTGTGCACTCCCCGGCATGATTTGACAATAGTATATAAAGATTCAGCGTGCGCCGACCTGGCTACTGCCACCATCGCCAGCTACATCTGCTGCTACAGCTGGCAATGGTGGTGCTGTTCACATTCCTCTTCACTGCGGGCCTCTCGCATGTGCGCAATGCCCATGACACCTTGCATCGAGCAGGCTGTCAGGCTAGCAGGCGCTAGCCGTCCCTGCGCTCCCTCCGTACCTGCTGCTGTTGCCGTCCCAGATGTGCACGCCCTTGTCCTGCAGCTCACACGCATTGGTGCTGCCACGGATGAACCACAGCAGCTCCTCCAGCACACCTAAGGGGCGTGAGGAGTGATTTCAAAAAGGAGTGAGTGAGTGAGCGACTGAGTGACTGAGTGAGAGACAAGGGAGCGAGTGCGCACCACGTGTGCAGCACAACCTGCGCATGCTGGCGCACACATTGGTTGCAAGCACAGGGCGTGCGCCACAGGAGGGACCATTGACAACACAGCTGTGCCCAACCGAAGGTCCTGCGCCATAGATCAGTGCCCACTACGAGCACACCATGCGCTTGCGGGTGCAACAACATGCGATATCGCAGGCTGTGCAGCAGCAGTGCCCCTCACCCTTCCAGAACACCCGCTTGCTGGTGAGCAGCGGGAAGGAGTGCCGCAGGTCGTAGCGCTGCTGCGTGCCAAACTTGGACAGCGTCCCCGTGCCTGTGCGGTCACTGCGTGGGCAGCCCTCCTCAATCAGCTCCCTCACCAGATCCAGGTACTGCAGGGACAATGCGCAACACCACCCACAGCAGCAGCAGCAGCAGCAGCAGCAGCATGACGAACCATTTGCCAAAGGCTTGTTACACTACTGGAGCAGCTTTTCTTGCTTGCTCAACACCCTGCTGCAGAGCAGCGTTGCTTGCCACACGCTCCCCCTGCAGATGAGCCTGTTGCGAGAGCTGCAGTACTGCTGCTTCCAGCTGAGCTTTGACTCACAGTCACTGTCGTCATTCGCTGATGACAGTGACCGAGGCGACCATCGTCAGTGAATACCGACACTGACAGCGAGTCAAAGCTCGGGTAAAAGCAGCAGTACAACAGCTGCCACAAGTAGGCCTGTTCTGCCAACGGTTGGAAGTGCCATGGCAGCATGCCTCCCGACGACCTCCTGCTGGCCACCAGGGGGTCCACAAAGGTTGTCGCCACACTCTTGAAAGCACCACTGATATCAGCAGTGACAACTGAGCACCTTCATATGCACATCCTCCAACCGGAACAACTCCCAAATCACATACCCCCAACTTGTGGCCAAACAACCAGAAAATGTGAGAAACAAACATCACCATACCCTGCCAATCACCCACCTGGTGCTCGTCATGCTTGCTGGCCACCGCCGGTGGCAGGACAGGGGGAGACCCCACGGCATCCACCTGCCGCCCACGTGACCCTGCTGCTGCAGGCCCCGCTGGCGCCTCCCGCGTGTAGACAACAAACTGGTAGCGCACACCGCCATCGCGGCGTGGACGCGCTGAGCTCCAGGCACGCCATGGGCTGCCTGCGCAGTCAGACAGCAGGGCACAGGCAGGTAGTTTGAGCGGGTGACCAATATCTTTTGTCTTTTGTGGATACAAGTAAGGGAAGATAACAGCAAGAACGGAAGCCCACTGGCTGGCAACACAAACAGATAGAAGGTGCTGCGTTAACCCTGGTGCCTCATGAGGGAGATCACTGCTGGTGCGATAACACATTCGTCCATGCGCGCACAGGCGTGCTTGTGCGAGCAAGGAGGACTGCAGCCTGCCCTGCTTGCTGCCTCACTGTGGTTCTGGTTTGAGACCACATACCGCAGCACAGGGCAGCAGGCTTGCACTGTGTCATGCATGCAAGGTGGCCCAGGCCCGCACGCCATGCCATGATACGCTCCTTGGCGCCATGCACCTTGAGTGACATTGGTCAAGTAGCGCTACGTGTGTGAGAGCAAGTGTGAGATTGATCTGTAGCGATAGGTGTGTGAGAGTAAGAGGGAGAGGGAGAGTGCTCTGTCCAGCCAGCCCACCTGGTGCCGTGATGTCAGGGAAGAATGTGTCACACTCTGGCTCTGCCTCCACATGAGTGAGGTGGATGACGGAGCAGCGCTCGCTGGCCACTGCCTCCTTGTACACCTGTGCCAGGCAGCACACAGCAACAGCAGCAGCAGCAGGAGCTGGATGCAGGAGCATGATGCAGCAGCATGGGATGTGGTCAGATGGTGCTGCCAAGACAGGCTGTGTAACACATGCTGTCTGCATGCATTGCATGCAGTAAGGGCTGCAGGACCCCAGGGGTGCATGCATAGGCAAATTGCACATCCCAGGTGTGACCGAGTGTTGTGGAGGCGTGAGCTGTTGGCAGCATTGTCGAAGGTCGACAGGGCGATGAGCAGGGGCCCTGTCACTCAACAGCCGCTGCTGCAATTGTCCTGCTGAGACAGCTATCCCGCAACAACGCCTACCTTGCCTCCCCCAATGACAAACACGGTGTCAACCGTCTCGCTGACCCCCTCCTGCTCCAAAAGCTCCATGGCAGCCTCTAGGCTGGTAGCATACATGAGGTCTGCACTGGGTACCGGCAGCTGCTGCTTCTGCTTTGCTGCTGCAGCGGCAGAAGCCTTCTGCACGTCTGCCTGCTGCCGGGGTGCGTCCTGCTGTGCTGAGGTGGTGTTGACAGAACTGGGGGCCTGGTTCTCGTCCTGCTGTGCTGGTGCTGCTGCTGTGGGTGGCTTGCTGGTCAGCACAATGTTCAGGCGCCCTTTGAGGGGCCTGAACTTCTCTGGGATGGACATGTATGTCGTTCGGCCCATGATCACTGCGTTGCGCATCCTGGGGCTGCTGCACTGGCTGGTAAGCTTCTTGAAGTATGCCATGTCGCCTGCAGGGTTAAGCAGGGGCGTTTGGCACATGGCCGCATGACAAAGCATGAGAGGCTGCTGCTGCTGCTGCCCAGCAGCTGCAGCACCAGCCTTGGAGCAACAACGCAACCTAGGCAACCACCAGGGAGTGCCCAAAATGATTGTAGCACTCCATTAAAGCACATGCGACGATCTGCAGCCACAGACGCACCTGGCAATTCAAACGGGAGTCCTCCCTTCATTCCGATCCCCCAGTTCTGCGTGGCAGCCACCACGATCTGGAAAGCACGTCTTGGTGCACCCGTCATGGTGACTTTGTGATTGAGCGGCCTGCCGGCCTGAGAGCTCGTCTACTGAGTCAGAACTGAAGGAGCAGAAGGGAATGAACGTGGTGGAGCTTCGCTCCTGTCACTGCTGCTGCACGCCACGGCTATGCAGTAAACAATCGATTGCACTGATAAACAAGCTCGTCCTTGAAGACGGCCGGGAAGTGCTGCAGAAGCCAGACCAAGACCAGAGAGACCGGTTGCTCAAGGCGTGTTGCTGCCGTGTTCGTTCCTTCTCGATGTGCAGGGGTAGCATTCAGTCAGGGATACAACTGCAAGGAAGCCCCCGAGGGACAAACAAGACCCTGCACAACATTCAAACACTGTTCAACAGGTTTGTAACAGCATTCGAAATGAGACAGCCTGTCAACAACGGAGGACCGTCATGCATTCCCGCGACGTCAGAACCTTCTGAGGAACACAGGTTGGTCTAGGCATCACCCCCAGTGACACAAAGCAGGTCCAAAGATAGCAGCAGCGATGGCACCACCAGAAAGCACCACCCACAACAACGGTCAGCTTTTCACATGCGCGGTATGTTACAACCGCGCAGCCTCTGTTGCCAGCCCCGAATCCTCGGCACTCTCGTTCTGCGGCTCTGCTTCCTCAAGGCTCATGCTGGCTAGATTGGACCCCACAGACGCAGACGCCTTGGCCTTGTCTGCTGCTGCTCCTGCTGCGCCTGTGCTGCTGTCAGCCTCCTTGAACCTGTCTAGGAAGGCGACCAGCTGCTGCTTGTACTCCCCAGAACACGTGGGAACAAAGTGCGCACCTGCGCAGCACAGTGCGGCGTATGTCAGATGGGCTTGGCGATGCAGACAATGCACACAACAGATCGCAAGGAATGCATGCGTGCTCAATAAAGTGCGCGCCTGCGCAAACACAGTGCATCGTATACAATGGGCTTGGCAATGCAGCCAATGCACACAACAGGCGCAAGGAGTGCAATGCTTTCTCAATGACAGCATGAGCTGACCACTTCAGTGCCGGCTGGTCAGCAAACCTCATGTCTCCAGACGTCACTGCACACCTGGGTGCTGCAATACCGTAACAGCAGCAGGGTCGAATGTGTCTATCAACTCCTGCACAGGCAGCGCAGTTGTTGCAACAGCAGGGTGAAGCAGTGTGAAAGATGCAGCAACCCGTTAGCGGGGCATGCAGATGTGGCTGCAATGCAGTATGGCACCGCTGTCAGCACCCACCATATTTCTGTGTTTGGTGAAAGGTATTGTGAAAAGACGGAAACACACCAATGGTGCCATGTCTGGAGGCACGTGCATTTCGCTGAACCTCAGCAGCAGCAGCAGCAGCAGCAGCAGCTGCTTTGCGCCCACCTGTGTTCTGTTGGGAGGGATGAGTGCGTCTGCTTTACCAGTGATGAACAGCGCAGGCACGTCAACGCGCGCCTCACGCAGCAGCTGTGCATACTCTGGGTCATTTGGCAGGAACCCAGCACACTGCAACAGCGGCAGCAGCAGAGTTTGAGTGCAGGGGGCAACAAGTCAGTAGCGGCGACGGCACAGCACCAGCTACTAGTGGCAGAGGCTGCGCGCACGCCGAAACGGCGACCAACATGCCCAGCACTGCAGCGCAATCCCATACACATAAGCTTTTGCACTCACACAGCCAATGAGGTGTGCAGCCACCCCCTAGCTTACTCACTACCCCCGAGGCAGCCCCAAGCGCAACCAGGCAGGTGGCATTGACTGAGGGCCACCACAGGGTAGCACCACTGCCAGGCAGCCGCTCAACCGAAACAGAACCCCCCCCCCCCACACACACACACACACGATTGCTAGTCAGCATGCATGTGCATGCATGCAGTCTCTCTGTCGACACACTCACTCGCACCCACTGTCCGCCGCATGTTGTGCAGCCACCCGTATGGCTGCGGAGCTGACCCACAACCTCTGTAGCAATCAGGCAGGCTAGCTGTAGCAAGCTCCCCCAGCTGAACACATGAACCGCCCTCCCAATCACTTGCAAGGCCACCCAGCGCCCAATTACACAACAGACTGCCAGTAGGACAGTACCCGCTCACATCCGCTCACATCCACCTCAGTGCCTTCATTCAAGCAGACACTGAATGATTGACTTGGTTCAAGACAAGCCAAGTCATGCAACAGACACAGCACAGCGGCACGACCAGCCAGCCAGCCACTCACCACCACACAGAACTTAGGCAGTGGCACATCCAAGTCCCGCCCTTGCCGCTGCGCCGTCAGCAGAGAGGCCAGGAACAGCGCAGTGGCTGTGGCGCCTTGGCTGAAGCCAAAGAGGCCGTCTGGCCGGTGCTGCCGCAGCGCCTCGCACAGCGCTGCGTAGGTGACGTCCCACTTGGCGTACTTGACGGCTAAGGAGGGACGCTTGTCCGGGCCCAGGTCTTGCCTGCAGGACAGCAGCGCGGGTTATAAATGTGACATACATAGCCTGGGTACACGTTGAGTGGGGGGGGGGGGTAATAACGGTATGAATGGTTTGTGAGGAATGCAGGTGCTGATGTAAGCATATGGGCGCAGGTCTTGCCTGCAGGACAGCAGTGCGCATCAGCTGCCAGCTGATTGAATACAAAGATAGCCTATAGGCAAGTTGAGTGGCAACGTGAAAACATTCATGGGCGATTTGTGCAGAATGCAGGCGTTGGTGTAAGCATCTGCCATGCGGGTGGTACTTCCTGGGCTGAAAGCTGACAGAGAGGACAGGATGCTGATACAGGCACCTCCACAACAAAGCCGAGCGGTTTACTGCTGGATCAATGCACCACAGCAGCTGCTGCTGCTGCTGCTGCTGCTCACCACTGGAACCAGGTGAGTCCATCCTGGCTGCCTCCAAAGCGAGCCACCTGCTCCTCCGTCAGGGTGGACGCTGCCTGACAGCAGCACACAGCACAGCACACAGCACAGCACACAGCACACAGCACAGCACACAGCACAGCACAGCAAGACAATAGCACAACAAAAGCCCAGCACAGCAGAACAAGACGCGCAGGACATCAGTCATGTGCTAGGCCATAGAAGCAAGCCCAAACTAAGGAAGGCGGGTTGAGTTTGGTGCTCAGTGCTGCTTGCAACGGGAGTGTCTGCTGCGGCCACTGGGCCAGCACAGGCAATGCAGCTTTCAAGCAAGCCATGCTCTCAGCGCATGGTGGGGTCAACGCTGCACGGAGTGGTGCCCCTGTCGTATGTGCCCCACTGCATTGCCCAGCTAGTGTGCTGTTGCTGTCCGTTTCATGCCCATCTTGTCCCCGCAACGTAGGTAGCAGACAGCCTGTTGCTCACATGGAATGGTGCATCTTGGAAGATGAAGTGCACTCGCGACTTGAGACCCTTGCGCATGCTGCCGACCCGTGCCCGAAACACCTGCACAGAACACGCCAGCCAGAAAGCAGCAGCAGAAGGCAGGCGGCGAAGCTAATCACTGTGACAGTGGGCCTGCTAAGCATGCTATTCATCTGTAAAAGCATTTCTTGTGCAGCTGCTGCAGTAAGAATGACGATGCATGGTGCAGTAGGATCTTGAGAAACTGGACTGTGAGCTGAAGACTGGACAGGGGCGGACGGCAGTGAGACATAAACATCGCCATGCTGCAACTGCTTCTGTCTATGCAGGGACTCACTGCTGCACTCTGCAGGAACCCGTGAAGACACAGCATGGTCAGCTTTCCGTTGCTGTCTTCATCCTCTGTACTGGACATGGTTGATGCTGTTGCTTTGCTGCTGTTGTTGGCGATGCTGCTGCTGCTCCAGGTCCTCCTACTGCTGCTACTTGTGATGCTGCGGGGAGCTAGTGTGTGGGTTATTGCTTTGGTAGGGTTACTGTACAGGAAATGACGACCAGGATGGTAGGACAGGTTAGCTGTAGCACGGATCATCAGTTGGCATGAGTGGTGCACCGCAAGTGATTGAGCCAAAACCAACAGCAGGTCTGTAGATGAAACGTTAGCACTTTCGTGATGGAAGATTGAACATGGTGTTCGTCATTGCAATGCAATGGGCGATATATGACATACCCTTGCACAAACTTTGGACGCGCTGAACATGTCCAAATACGTAGGGAATGTGCATTTTTGCCAGTCTTATTTCTATGGAGGTTTGGGTTGCTTATAGGTGGCAGCTGGAGCTAGTCAGTCTGCGACCGGTGGCGGTTGCCGGTGGCGGTTGACGCAAGTTCTGCTGGCTGGCCATGGTGCTGCACGGCCCCTATGCTCATAAACTCTTCCCTCCAGTGCATCAGTTTGCATACGCATCGGTCCTGCGCCAAGTATCGCAGTGTCCAGCGCTGCAAGTGCAATGCGGAGCACAACGCTCTCCATCAGCACGATGCGGCTACTTCCAGCTCGCATGGCTGCATTTCTTGCTTCTATAGTTTTCTGTGCTGCTCTAGGTAAGCGCCGTGTCCCGTGAGCAACACAGCGCAGTCTGATGACTACACAGCCTCACCAACTTGACAACATCGCTGCTCTTGGATGCGCAGGCGCTGCCCAGACCACTGCCCAACCAGCAGCACCAGCAGACACATCACCTCCGATAACCCTCGCAGCAGGAGCAGCAGTCCTACCAGTCAGCAGTGGCGGTACACTGGACGGCAGTAGAGACCTGAAGGTGCCAATCCTGGCTGCTGCCATCCCCCGCCTGCAGCAGATTCAGGCAGAGGTTATTGCCGATGCAAATGACAAGTCTGGCAACCGTTCCTTTGGTCAAGACACTGAGCGCGCAGCAGCGGCTGGGTATGTGGTGCGCAGGGGGACGCAGTTCTTCAAGGACGGCAAGCCCTTCTACTTCATTGGGGGCAACGTGAGTGAAATGGTCGCATGTGATGCTGTGCATTTGGTGGTATGACTGTGCGTGTGGGGACAGTAGCCATACCATAGTATACATAGTACACCAGTGGATCCAGGTTTGCAGGCTGCATGCACAGTCTGCGTGTGCACACAGCACACCATGCCGCATTCGGGCCGATACAAGAATGGCGATGGTAGCGCTTGTCGGAATGCAGGAGGTCTCAAGTGCATTCACTTCGATCCAGTAAAGTAGTAGTAGTAGTAGTAGTAGTAGCATTCAACCCAGTGCGCACTGGTTGACCAACAGCTTTACGGACCTTCTGCAGCCAGGCATGGAATTATACTATCCCTAGTATGCAGCCCTGCAGCGGTTGGCATCATGTTGAAGGGATCAAGTCAGCACTGCTGGCAGCACCAACTTGCGACCGTTGAACGGTCGCGCAAGTCATGCATCCTGCAGCGCTGCAGGCTAGCCTGCACAGTGTGGCCACTGCGTCACAGCGCACTAGACACTGTTTCCAATAAACGCTGATCCAGGCGCATGAAAGCTGTGGAAAGCATGGTTGTGCATTTGACAAAGCTGCATCTGCAGATCATCTGCTGATCATCTGCGCCATGATGGCACCAGCCTGGTGATGGCACCAGCGCTGGAGCTGGCTAGCCAGACGGTCTGCGCTAGCCTAGCGTGCACGAATAGACAGCTGAGGTGCAGAATGCAGCAGGCTGAGCCATGTCAATACCCGTCACACATAATGAGTGTCCTGCAAAGCATGGTTTCTGCATCGCGCACCGTGCGCATGATGCTGCATTGCGACCAACAAGTCGCCTTTGGCAAGGGCCCGCGGCAGTGCCACTCATGGTACTGATCAATGCTGCATTGCAGCAGCTACTAGCTACTAGTATATATCTGTACAGGCCACAAGAAGGTCACCCTGTGGGCCGTCTGCTGTTACAGCAAAGCCTGTACAGCGGCTGTGTGGTGGTGCTGCGACTGATTACAGTGTGCGCATGGTGTCTGTTGCTGTCGGCAGGCGTACTGGTTCATTGACTTCTACACCCTGGACTGGGGCAGGGAGAAGATCGAGGAGTTCCTGGACACATGCCAGGTATGACATAGGGTTTAGGTTTAGGGTTTAGCCCCCCCCCCCCAACCCCCCCCCCCCACACACACACACACACACACACACACACCAGTAGCTGATGGGCAGCGGGTTTGCCCAATGGGCAAAATTGGTAGTGCTTGCACATTGTGATGAGCTGCATGCATGCCGGGTAATGAACTTCCACACTTATGTTGATTGGTGTCAACAGTTCACCCCTTACTGTGGGTGGGCCCTGCACGCTGTCACTGCTCACATTGCCGTGCTATGCTAGATCCCCCTCCCCCTTCGCATCAGCGCAGTGCGTTGCTCTGTTGAGCTTCTCATACTATGAGAATATTTGAAATTTGTGACTTTTGACCAAGCCATCATGAAACAACACCATTTGAATGACAAAGCAAGTGCCTGCTCTGCTGCCTTGCCCCACCCTGCCTTGCCAAGTTACAAAGTTTGACCTGCCCTGCCCCAAGCAGAACCACGGCATCTCTGTGCATTGCTTTCCTCAGCTAGTTGTAACTTTGTGGGTTTCACCAAAGAACAACAAGGGTCTCCTCTGCTGCGTGCCCTGCTGTTCCCTGCTTTGCCCTGCCCGCACAGAACCTGGGCATATCTGTGCTGCGCACCTGGTTCTTCAACCATGGCATGCCCATTGACTTTGACAGATACGACGCTCGCCAGATCGCGGGCATGGATTACGTAATCTGGGCCGCCAAGCGCCGCGGCTTGATGCTGACGCTCACCATGGGCAACCTGTGGAATGCCTACAGGGGGCCTGAGGACTTCCTGCTCTGGGCTACTGGAAGCCTAGGTGAGGATGGGTGTGTGTGTGGGGGGGGGGGGCGGACAGGCGGGGGGGGAGAGGGTGGGGGTGGGGGGGAGAAGAGCGAGGGGCAAGAGGGGCCCTGAGGATTTCTTGTTGCGGGCTACTGGAAGCTTGGGTGGTTGTGGATGGGGGCTTGAGGGCGGGCAGGGGGGGGGAGTCAACACAGGGGTTGTGGGCCACTGGCAGCTTGGGTGAAGGGGGGGGAGGACTTGGGGGGGGGGGGTTAAGGGGGGGGGAGTCAACACAGGGGCTGTGCGCTACTGGCAGCTTGGGGATTGTGAGGCTGATGAAGGCGGAGGGGGGAGGGGGCTGAGGGGGAGGGGGGGGAGGGCATGGGTTGAATGTCAGAGGGAGTCAAGGTGCCTGCATGCCAGTGCAGGGGTGCAATGGGACTTCCTGCTATGGGCCACTGGCAGCCTGGGTGGGTGGGGGTGAGGGGCGGGGGGGGGGGGGGGGTAGGGGGGGTCATTACAGGGGTTGTGGGCTACTGGCATCCTGGGTGGGTGGGAGGGAGCTCCCCACAAGTCTTGCTGCCCAAGCACTTGCCTGCTGGCTCCCCCCCCTCACGGTCATCAGCACCACCACCCGCTCGAATGTGACCCCCCTCCCCCTGATCTGCTGCCTTTTGACCCCCCCCCTGCCCCCCCCCCCCTGCAGCTGATAAAGACATCCTTGACTTCTACTCAGGCCCCCAGGCGCGTGCGTTGTACAAGCTGCACACATGGGGGCTGCCTTCACTCTGCCACCCCCGTCACTTTGCCACCCCCCCCCTCTCTCACTCTGGCCTCCTTCTCCCCCCCCCCAGCTGGCAAGGATGTCCTGGACCTCTACTCAGACCCCCAGGCTCGTGCACTCTACAAGCTGCACATCATGTGGGGGCTTCCGCCACTCTGTGCCTCCCCCCCCCCCCCCCATCACTCTGCCAGCCCCCCACCCTGCCCCACCCCCTTCAATCTGCCTTCACTCTGCCCCCCCCCCCTCCTTCATGCCTCCCTCTCTCACACTGCCCTCACTGTCCCCCCCCCTGCAGCTGGTAAAGACATCCTGGACTTCTACTCCGACCCCAGGCGCGTGCGCTGTACAAGCTGCACATATGGGGGCTGCTGAGCCGTGTCAACCCCCTCACTGGACTGGCACCCAAGGACGACCCAACAATATTCTCATACAACATCATCAACGAACCGCGATGCCCAGGTACGCAGCTTGCAGTACTGCAGTGTGCTGCCACACTGTGATTGTTGCTTGTCATTTTGCGGCAGGTGCTGTCACAGTGATTGTTGCTTGTCATTTTGCGTTTTGTAAAGCTGCCAGGGGGGCGCACCCTCTACCGGCTGGCCACACAGAATTCAGCCGAGTAAACCCGACTGGCGGTGCCGGATCGTCACTGGTGCTGTTGAATGTTTTAGGACGTGCCCTGCAAGAAACCAACGAAGCCGCCTGCGGCATGGGGTACTACCCCATGATAGTATCAAAGTCGTACAATGCATTGGAGTAAACAGTGCACACCGGAGCACAATACAGCAGGCAGAGCAGCCTACCTTTGGCCAAGTGCATTCAGTAGGCTGCTGTGCTTGGTGTGACATCAGAATCTGATCATCAGGGATGATCCCTGTGTGGCAAGGCAGGAGACACCAATGCAGTACATTGCAGCCAGCAGCAGTACTACCTGAGGCCATGGTGCTGCTTGCTGTTGAACAGCATTGGCAGCCAACATGCATGTTCTCGCGTATCCCCTGCAGGCTGTTTCACTCCCGCCCAGCAGGCCGCCCACCTTACCCAGCGCCAACACTCATTCCACTTTTCAAGGCATTGTGCCTGTGTAATTGGCAACGAATGATATAATTGGTTGCCAATCAACTTCTAGTAGAATAAGAGTAAACCTGGTCTCGTGTTTGCTCTGCAGGGTGTTTCACTCCTGCCAGGAGCTGAGCGGCTCAGCAGGCAGCCCATCAGCACTGGCTGCGTGACATTGGTGCCTTCATGCGGGCGGTGACCCCCCTGCACCTCATATCCCCCCTCTTCCCCCCGCTGCCACCCCCCCCCCCCCCCCGCAGTTTATACGGCATCATACTCACCGTGAGTAGTTTCCATGTGCATCTGAACCACTCCCGCTCATCCGCTGTCCTCACTCCCCCCCCTTCCCCTGTTCTTTTACATGCTCTGCAGGGTGTTTCACTCCCGCTCAACAGGCAGCCCATCAGGACTGGCTGCGCGACATTGGTGCCTTCATGCGTGCGGTGACACCCCTGCACCTCATCAGTGCAGAGTGCTACTAGAGCGCCTGCCCCCCCCCCAAATACACAAACACACACACTCCCACCTACCCAAGCTGCCAGTGGCCCACAATCCCTGTATTGGGCTCCTCCCCCCCCCCCCCCCGCCACCAACTCAACGAATGGCTGTACTTGTCCTGTGTGCTCTCTGCAGGGTGTTTCACTCCTGCTCAGCAGGCCGCCCATCAGGACTGGCTGCGTGACATTGGTGCCTTCATGCGCGCGGTGACCCCCCTGCACCTCATCAGTGCAGGGACAGAGGGGTTCTTTGTGGAGGACAGGAAGAGCATGCTGCACTGGTACAACCCAGGTGGGTGGGTGTTTTGGGGGGGGGGGAATCATGGTGATGATCATGGTACATGGTTTCGGTTACCCTGTCTAGTGTTTAACTAACGTGATGTCACTTTTTGTGGAGGACAGGCAGAGCATGCTGCACTGGTACAACCCAGGTGGGTGGGGCGGGGCCCCTTCGATACATGCCGATACGATGGCGCTGTCATGTAGCATGCTGCAAGACACAAGCGCCGTACGGCACTGCCATGGCATGTGCTTGCGAATCAGTCTTGGTGGCACGACCGGTGTACCATGGTGACTACGTGGGGTTGGTAGATCGCAGTGATTTGGTGAAGGGGTGGCCCATGTGCTCAAGCCTACAGTAACAGTAAGATGCTTCAGCTTCAGCTACTGCTGTATGTTGGATTTTTAGTTCATTGTAGGGGTGGGCGCAACAGGAGAGTGTGTGTTGGGGTGGTGGTGGGGGGTGTAAAGGAGCACAAGTTGTGCGTCTGCACCCCCCCCCCCTGAAGCAGCACCCCCCCCCCCCACCTTGTAACCCTGCACAACGTCTCAGCACTGCCGACATGCACCAGGCATTGGTCACCAGCTTAGAGTACCTAGGGACCCACAAGACACACTCTCCTTGGATGGTGAGATGGTCGATGCATTGGCTGGATGCACTCCCTGTGTCTACACTCATGTATGCCGCATACAGCGGCTGTCTGTGCGTAAAGACGAGCTTGCTTGCTGGCATGTTGGTCAGTTAGCAACACATGCCGCTTGTCTTCAATGTCGCCGCGACCTGCAGGTCCTGGTGCTCAGTGCGACGGCGAGGACTGGTTTGCAATCAGTGCTTCGCCCTATCTGGACTACGCAACAGTGCACGGTAGGGTGACTATGAACTTCATGATGAGCTAGCCTGGCACTGAGGCTGAGCGCAGCAGCAGCAGCAGCAGTGATCACATCTTGTTGGAAGCCAAATCAAACTGTTGCTTGTGGTCGTCAGTGGTTATGGGCTGCAGGATACAGCATCATCATGTTGGCATGATGCCGACGGTGCCACCAGTGGCAGGTCAAGATCAATCAGTTTGTCCCGGACAATGCATATGCAGGAACCACATCATATGCAGGTATTGCATGCTGCTTGCTCATGTCAGACAGTCATGTGCCTGCGTCGGCTTCGCAGGCTTGCGATTGGCAGTACTGGCAGCCTGGCAGGAATGTCTTAACAAAGAGACTGAAGGCATGTGTATTTACCCCCCCCCCCTGGTTTCCTCCCTCCCCCCCCCCCTGCCGCCCATCACCCCTGCAGTGTATGAGCGGCACCTGGAGTTGCTGCCTGTGCCCAACGAGGGCAACCCCAACTGGCCCAACTGGAACCACTGCGACTTTGAGTGCTATGCTCCCTGGTTCAGGATGTACAACCAGGTAGGGCACTGCCACTATTGGGCTGAACCTATCTGCAGAAACATGTGGTCCAGCACAACTTGAAGTACAGCGGTTGTGGCTCACACCAGTGGTTGAGGTTCCATGCTTTTTCGTAGATGCTGTGGTATAGGCCATGTGGCCCCGCAGTGATTCCAGTTGAGATTGAGTGTACAGCGAGACGCAGGGGATGGCACCAAGTGGCTGGCGTGTATGTGCAAACGCTCTTGCATGTGCTTGTGTGGTAGACCAGCGATGAGGATGTTTCTGCTTTGACTTCTAGACTGTCACGTGACACCCACATGTCAGTGTGCTAACGTGAGTTGTACTGCTGTTCATCTGTGCCCCGCAGCTGCACAACTATCTGGCCCAGAATGTGCTGAACAAGCCTGTGGTGATTGAAGAGTTTGGACTCACATGGTTCAAGAAGACACCTGCGCAGCAGCGCGTCCTCTTCAAGGTACGTTGACGGCAGAGAGGCACACAAGCTCATCAGCAGGCGGCGGTTGCGGCTCGCATCTCTAAAATACAGTCACGTTGAGGTGATTTTGGGGGCGGAGCTACACGCTGGAGCTACACAAGTGCAAGGGACGTACAGGCCGGGAGCGGAGCTATGATAGTTGGTGCTTTTTGGACAGATCTGTGCTGGCAATCTAGACTCTAGAGCAAGTCGGCGCCGCGTCACAAGGCTGTTGCACTCCCCTGAACAGCACTGCAGTGCTATTCCGTGTGATCTGCCGCTGTGTCAGTCAGAATGACTGATCGCTGGGCTGCTGTTCATGCAAAGCCCCGACAGTTGCGATGGACATGGTCGTTGCATCTGCCGAGAGTAACTGCGTCTCACTGGCTTGCAGTGCTAGCATGCTACCGGCTGTAACTCTGCACACAACTGCTGCTGTAGCGGTTGGAAACTGAGCGCTGCTGTCGCCAACGTGATGTTTTGAAAATCCCGACAGGTGGCCATGGACATGGTCGTCGCGTCTGCTGAGAGCAACGGCGCCCTTGCTGGTGCAATGTTCTGGAACGCTGCACACAACGACACTGTTGATTGGGACGGATACAACGTGAAGCTTCAGAAGCCAAAATATATCCAGGCTGGTTCCGCGCTGCCCGCCCCAACAAGCCTTCCGGCAACCATGGTGTCTCCTGAACAGGCTGAGGCAATGACACCAGACAACAGGTACGTGCATCGCTGCATGGATGGAAACCCTGATATCTTACATGCGCCGAACAACTTTTTGTAAGCAGTGCGCATGCACCAGCGGCTCATGTGGTGTGGATGGGACCATGAACACGGTACGCTTGTCAAGCAGAGGTCATTCAAGTTGTTTTTGTTGCATTTGTTAATAGGCTCCCGCAGTCATTGCAGCATGCTGCATTACCATTGAGCATTGCTGCACCACCGCTGAGCGTGATCTTGGCACGCGACGCAACGCATCCATCCCTGCAGCCGCGCATGTAGCGGCATGTTCCGTGGCACACACAATCAATGATAAGTGAAATGTATCAGTGATATCGTTGCCCCAGTGCATGTGCAAGCATATCCCAACTGCCTCCGTTCTACTCACACAGCTCCTCATTGTCCTGTGATTGCAGGACCCGTCCCGTCCCAGCTGACATCGTCTTTACAGCGGCCAACGCTCCCCCCGCCCTGCGCGCCCAAATGCAAGTCACCCGGCCTGCCTCCAGGCCAGCACCTCCCATCGTCCGCCCGGCCCAACCTGGCCCTCCCCCAGCCCCCACACCCAACACCACAGTACCCGCAGCAGCAGCGGCAGCAGCAGTACCAGGGTTGACGCCCAATGCTGCTGGGGCACTCGCTGTGGCTGCACAGCAGCCCTCCGTCCCCTCAGTCCCTGCAACTGCCCTAACCAACCCAGCAGCAGCAGCACCAGCAGCACCTGCAGCTCCAGCAGCACCAGCAGCAGCAGCAGCACCAGCAACACCAGCAGCAGCAGCAGCAGCAGCAGTCACGCGTGCGGCAGCACCGGTTCAGCCTGCAGCCACTGCGCCAGTGGCTCCCGCAACAGTAGTGTCCACCGCCCCTGTGGCTACTTCACCGGTGGCTGTAGGCAGGCGGTTGTTAGGCAGGGTGCCTGACGCAAGGGAGTCTTTGCCGGCACCAGCAGGCGCACCAGCAGCAGCACCAGCAGCAGCAGCAGCAGCAGCAGCAGCAGCAGCAGCAGCAGCAGCAGCACCAACAGCAGCAGCAGCAGCAGCAGCAGCAGCAGCAGCAGGAGGAACACCCTACCCCTCTGCAGCTGAGGCTTTGGATATTGCAGAGCACTTGTCTGGCACCCAACTGTACCTGGCTATGTTCAGGAAATCCCAGCCCCTCCCCCACCACAACAGCAATGGACTCACTAGCAGCAGCAGCAGCAGCAGCAGCAGCAGCAGCAGCTGGGCCCCTGGCAGGCAGCTGCTGGTGCTTCAGGATGAACTCGACAACTTCAGGAGGGGTCCCCTGCGGGAGCAGTGTGCCAGGGAGGCAGCTGGAGACTGGCGGCCCTACAAGCTTTTCAACCTGACCGATGACATAACCACCAACCCACGATACAGCAGCCTGCTGCAGGGAGGGGAGGTGGTGGCTGTGATTTCTGAGGCGACGGCAAACCTGAACAGGATTCGGGCAGAAGCACCGGTGCAGCAGCCAGCTGCTGCTGCTCCTGCTGCTGCTGCTGCAGCAACGGCCCCGCCACCGGCCACACAGCCTGCAGCTGCTGCAACACCGCCAGCTGCAAGTAGCACAGAAGCAGGGACAGCAGCAACAGCAGCAGCGGCGGCGGCGGCTGTGGCTACCCCTGCACCAGCTGCATCGGTGCAGTCCAGAACTGTGTCGCAACAGCAGGGCTGAGCTGTGCAGCTTATCGGTCGGCAGCTACTGCTAGTAGTAGGCTAGCTGGGACCCTCCCGCAGCCGAAAAGGCTCGAGGCCCTGCAGGAAGCTTCCCGATTTGCATACAGGCTCTGGTTGGGCGCTAGCTAGCCCTGTAGCTAGCGCCCAAGTACCTACCTACCTACCTACCTAGCTAGCTAGCTAGCTAGCTAGCTAGCCCTGTAGCTTCAATTTGGCTCACCTCATCGTGAGGCTGGGATAAGGCAGCAGGCGTCCTTTCAGCAAGCACTCAGCTGAGGGCACCATTCTGTCGAGAGGACCTTAGCCATGGCATGGAGGGTCGTTGAGGTGCAGCAGTGATTACTACATGCTGAGGGTTGTTAGGTCCAACCTTGTCACAACAGTGTGGGTTGAATTTGTCTCGACCGCAGCGGCTGCCTGTGATGGGTGCCGAGTCAGACAAGTGACTGTAGGGTGCAGGGCGCCCTGACTGCTGGGTGCTGAGACTGCTGCTGCTGTGCGCAAGTTGGCCACCCACTTGTGACAGTGTTGGCTTTGTGTGCGGGTTGTTGTTGCCACATTCAAGGTTGGTTTGTTCAGTGATGGGGGGCAGCAAGTGATTTGTGGTAGGGGAACCATGGCCAGCACATAATGTTTTGGCGGGAAGTTGTTACAAGCGGGTGTTCTCACCACTGGGTGGTACTCTCATTGTTGATTGGGGGCTAACTGTGGTGTTTGAAGGTGTTAGGGCATCGCCTAGATGAGGCGCTGTTGTGTGACAAGTGTGCCCTAGGCGCAGCGTGGTCCAGGCACATTGGCAGTCGAAGCCACAGCATGTAAGGGGTTTGCGTTGGTGTGCATGGGACATGATGCGAGCCATGGTTGCGCGCTGTGTTGTGCTGTGCCTATAAGGTGTTTGTCAGCATGAGCACTGCCGCAGCTGCAGCAGATGCCGCTGCCTGCAACACGCGTCCGTGTGTTGTCAAAGCCGCTTTGCATGGCATGCATGTGGGTCAAATGTTTGAGTAGTACTGGGGCTTCGGCTGGTAGTCTGAGCACACCTCACCGGATCACGCTGAGACAGACGGCACTGCGGTGGGGGGCTTTGTGAGTATTGCAGCTCTCTTGTTGTTGTCATGATGCCGAGCAGAGTCTGTGCTCTGCCATATCACAGCATCACCTGCAGGTTACCATGGGGGTGGCCAGTTCAGGTCACTCGGCATGCAGTCACAGCGCACACCATGGCAATCGAGTTGAAAAGGTTGTATTTGGCAGTGAAGCAGGGCTTATTTCCTTTTGGTTGGGTTGTCTTGGAGTTGCACGCAATTTGTGAAATGAAAGCCTGCACAAGTTTTCTTGTGCTGCGCCTATGCCACAGGTTGTTTACGGCTGGATCTGCATCGGGTGGGGTGTATAAGCCATGTGCATGACACTCTTACGCACGCAGCGCTGCTGCTGCATGTGTGCTAAAGTGTGTTGAACATTTGGGTGACCCTGGGGGTGTCGTGAGAATACCTTGCTCATGGTCAGAGGCAGCTGCAAGCCTTGCACATACAAGGACTACTTGTCCTGCAGGTTGACCTGTGAGATTGGTGCCATGCATGCTGGTTGTGAAGGTTTGTAACACTGCAGTGTATTACAAGTTACAAGGTGCTGTGTGAGCCGCGCCGAGTGCCAGTGCATTTCAAAGGATGTGACTGTAAGGTGTGTCTCCCTGCTCAAACCTGCAAACCCAGTTGCAAACGCTGGTGTTGAGTGCATACATGTGCGCAGAGATGTGTGGAACCTTTCAATGCTGTCATGTGTGCAGTGAGTCTGGCCCTGTACTACACTAGCAGGTCCCAAACATTGCAATGGGTCCACACGTGTTACACAGATCCAGA
Organism: Desmodesmus armatus; assembly: GCA_007449985.2. Taxonomy (NCBI): domain Eukaryota; kingdom Viridiplantae; phylum Chlorophyta; class Chlorophyceae; order Sphaeropleales; family Scenedesmaceae; genus Desmodesmus; species Desmodesmus armatus. The sequence continues at coordinate 216,325 of VIIQ02000136.1, read as the reverse complement.
AAAAGAATACCGGGTGACCGGTATGCTTGCCTGTGACCTTGCTGTCTTGCCAGGTACGCAGCTTTCGAGTGCCACAATCAGCACATTGAGCAGCAGTGTTGTCACACTGCTACTAAGCTGCTACATATCCCTGCTGTGCTGATGTGTGCATCACATGAGGACACCATGACGAAAGGCAAACCGCCAAACTGCCAAGCCTGCTGCATTCCACGCTGCAAATAGCAACAGTGAGCTGCTGACAGGCTGATTGCGACAAGCACACCAGTACTGGTGGGTGCTTCTGCACAACAAGAGACCAACAAGTCAGCAACACCTTCACCCGCAGTTGTCGTGGAGGAACGAGCACAACACAGACTCCATGCTGGCTGCAAGAACCTTGACAGGCGAGACTCTCGCGCTTACCGCAATGTCCCGCTGTTGTTGTCAAGAAATTGAGTCACAACATGGACTCCATGCCGGCTGCAAGCACCTCGACATGCGAGATCTATGTGCTGTCAAGTCAGCATGCAAACACGGATGCAGACCGTTCTGCATCAGCACTGGGGGTACCGAGTACGCCACCCAGGCTGCTCTGACTGCGTTGGGGGTACCGAGTACGCCACCCATACGCTGCACATGCAGGGAGGCACAAGGCACGCCCCTGCGTCCGACCCTGCTGCCTTGCCAGGTGCACAGCTGTCAATGAAATTGCCACAATCAGCACATTGAGCAGCAGCGTTGTCACCGTGACAGTAGCAGGCTGCTACTAAGCAGCTACCAAACCCTGTTGTGCTGAAAGTGTGTGCATCACCTGAGGCCACCAGTACCGGTGTGGAAACATGACGCGGCCTGCTGCATTGAACACTGGAAACAAACAGCGCTGCTGCTGACGGCTGACTGTGACAGCACACCAGCAAGGAAACTCCCGAATATGCTTGGTGCAGGAGAGCGGCTGCTGCAAGCAAACTGCGACAACCAGCTGACATACACAGGGGCACAGCTGTCAGCTGTGCACAGCTGTGGACACAGCCAAGGAAGCAAGCAACCAACATAAGCCCTCTCTGCTGTGTCACAACCACACTGCAAGACACACAGTCTACAAGCATCCGGCCAGGCGGCGACTGCGCAATAAAAGGATACCCACTGACATTGCTGCAGCGCCGTCTTGCATCAGCGCTGAAATGGCCGACATGGCTACCAGGCTGCTCTGCTGGACGTTGCTGTTGACAAACCAAAGACACCAACCACCCAGAGCTACTGCAGGAGTGACTGCTCTGCAAAACAGCACAACCTGGTGCTGCTGGGATCCGGAAGCATATAGACAAACCGGATGTCAGCTGGTGATGTGCACCTCCCATTTGGAATCACTGCCAGAAAAACCAACCAAACCACTCACGTGCCTGCCCAAAAGTGAGCATGACACACTGAAAGAGACCAACAGTCTGCCACTGCCCAGCCCTTCAGCAACACTTTGCTGGACCAAACACTGTCAACCTACTGGCATGCAGGCAAACACGAATGTAGCTGCATCAGCACTGAGGGTACCGAGTACGCCTCCCAGGCTGCTCTGACCGCGTTGGGGGTACCAAGTACGCCACCCATACGCTGCACATGCAGGGAGGCACAAGGGGCACCCCTGCCTCTACCTGCTGGTGTGCTGCAAGGGAACCTCCCAGATATCCTGGTGCAGGGGAGCAACTGCTGCAAACAAACTGCCACAACCAGCTTATGTACACAGGTGCACGCAGACTGCCACAACCGGCTGTCATCCGTGCACAGCTGTAGACACAGCCATGGAAGCCACCAACCAACCAACCAAACCTCCCCTGCAGTGAGGCTCGCACTGCAAGAGACATACAGTCTGCAAGCATGCGGCACGACGGAGACTGCCCTCTGCCAGGATACGCACTGACATGGATGCAGCCCGTTCTGCATCAGCACCGGGAGTACCAAGTACGCCTCCCAGGCTGCTCTGATCAAGTACATCGCTGTTGACAAACCAGAGACACCAAGCACCCAGAGCTACTGCAGGAGTGACTGCTCTGCAAGATAGCACAACCTGGTGGCTGCTGGGATCCGGAAGCATACAGACAAACCGGATGTAAGCTGGTGATGTGCATAGCCAAGATGCGGTCACAGCCAAGAAACTAACCAGGCAACCAAACAAAATACTCAAGTGCCTGCCCAACAGTGAGCATGACACTACAAGAGACCAACAGTCTGCCACTGCCCAGCCCCTGCAGCGCCGACCGCTTCGTAGAGCCCAACACTGACAGCCAGCTGGCATGCAGGCAAAACACGAATGTAGCCCTTTCTGCAACAGCATTGGGGGTACCGAGTACGCCTCCCAGGCTGCTCTGGCTGAGTTGGGGGTATCAAGTACGCCACCCATACGTTGGCCCAGAAGCATCTGGCAGCAGCCGCTGTTCAGGCAACTGCTGAAGGGCACTGCTGTCCACCAACCAACCGGGAAACCAACCACCCTGTGTGTCAGTCATGGCACTGCAACAGACATCAAAACAGACACTTTGTCCCCAAGAGGGCGTTTCCACCGGGCAGGTTGGGACCAATCACTGGCAAGTTGTTCAACAACACCAGAGCAATGCTGCTTGTGTCTGCTGACCAGGGACTGCTGCAACCACCACCCAACCTTCTCCAGCCACCACGATGATGTCAAGCCAGCTCCACGGGTCAAGTTCTGATGACTGTTGCCTGGCCGTGTGATGTGGGCGATATGTCGCACAGTGGCGACACCTTGGAGTTTGTCCATCTTCACATCTGGTTGAGCTTGGCCCAGGAAGTCCAGCAGTCCAGAGGGCAGCTCCAAGCCCAGGATAATGGCGGAAGAAAACCAAACCACCGTGGTTCCTCCAGACGACGATGCAGTCATGGGCGGACGATGGTTGCAAGTGGTTGATGGTAGTGGGCGTCTTCCAACAGGAGGAGAGGTGGCCGGCCAGGCAAAGCCGTCAAGGGAACTTGGCTGTGGGTAAGAAAGAAACGGTGGTGGCAAAGGGGAGCCTGAGCGACGAGTCGGCGACAGGCAGCAGGTTGGGCGGGTACTGTTCCAGCTTGGCTGAATGGACATGCCTCCGAGAAGGCATGCCCATGAGCGGGTTCCCAAGCCGCTGAAGAGTCTTTACGGGTGCCGACACTTAACATGCACGCTGCTGTGGGTCTTGGGGTGTTGGAACCCTGTGCAACTTGGAACAGTGGCTGTTGTCCAAAATTGAAAGCAGACATCCCCCAAAAGCTGCATGTGATTGGTATGTTGGTTGGCCATCGTGCTGAGACTTTCGCTGATACTGCTTGCCAGATCATTCTTCCGAGACTCACCCACCTCGTGCCCTGGTCTCCGCAGCCCCGCCATGCTGCTTGGATGTGTCTATGCAGCTACGTAGCGTACAGCCCATGACAAATCGTCGCTGGCGGGCCCTCAAGACTGGACTGCTGATCAGTGTTGCTGCTGTCGTCATTGTGGGCCTCACTTCCTCACCCCTGAGTTCCCTCCCTTCATCTGTCTCGCCGTCGTCCTCTGTCACAACTACTGAATCCTCGAAAGCGCTGACTAGCAACAGTGGGCAGCAGAAACGAGTGGGCACATCAGGCATGGCACCTACCGTCGCTGTAATTGGCAGTGGTCTGGCTGGGCTCTCAGCAGCATACGAGCTTTCAAATGCCTTCAAGACCCAGCTACCCCAGGCCAAAGTCGTCATCTTCGAGAAGAATACAATTCTTGGGGGCAACAGTGCCAAAGCATCGTCTGGCATCAACGCAGTGAACGCAGCAGCAGGGGACAGCACGGCAGCATATGCAGCAGACACCACCAAGTCTGGGGGTGGCTCCAGCACGCAGGAGCTTGTGGATACACTTGCAGTAAGTGCTGTCGCTGCGCTGCAGGCAGGCTTGTATCTCTGTGTGTGGTAATGTGTGGGTGTGGGTGAGTGGGTGGGTGTGTGTTACAAGGTTCAGCAGCATTCGAGGGAGCCATGCAACATACATCACATTGCATGATGGGGTGTATACTGCCGTGCGCACTCATACCAGATTCACGTGGTGTCCTGCATTTTGAAACAAAGCCCCAACGCCCTGTACAACCAGCTGCAAGGAATAAGCATACGAACAATCCCCAAAGGACACGCCACCCTTATGCATACCGCAGGCAACCGCCAGCGCCTGTCACCGCCATTACATTTGGGGGCTGACTTCGGCAGAGGGTTGTGTGGGCAGCAAGTGCACCTGCTGCACACACAACCACACAGTTGACAAATCACGGATGCTGTACATACTGTAATGATTGCTTGTCTATTTCTCTGCTTGCTTGTTGTCTGGTTGCCGCAGAACCACAGTGTTCAGGGGCTGCAGTTCCTGGAGGGGCTGGGCCTAAACCTCAGCACCATCGTGCGCCTGGGCGGCCACAGCTTTCCACGCACACACAGCAACCCAGCAGGTGCGCACGCAGCAACATAGGCAGCTCAGCGAACTAGCAACAGTGCCACAGCTTCCCACGCACACACAGCAACCCAGCAGGTGCGCACGCAGCAACATAGGCAGCTCAGCGCACTAGCAGCAGTGCCACAGCGTCCCGCGCACACACAGCAACCCAGTAGGTGCGCAAGCAGCAACATAGGCAGCTCAGCGCACTAGCAACAGTGCCACAGTGTCCCACGCACACACAGCAACCCAGCAGGTGCGCACGCAGCAGCACCCACGCACACACAGCAGCCCAGCAGGTAGCTCAGCGCATTTGCAGCAGTGCAGGCAGCAGTATTGGGAGCCACAGCTTTCCAGGCACACACAGCAACCCAGTAGGTACGCAGGCTGCAGCATAGGCAGCTCAGCGCACTTGCAGCAGTGCGGGCAGCAGTACGCGGAGCAAGGAGTGTCAGCAGCAAAGACTGCTGCGCGTCTGATTTACAGCTGTGGTGCTGTTTGCATTGCGAGGTTGTAGTCATAATACTCAGCATAGGCCTTAGCGGAGAAGGACCATCTGGTGCGCTGCCAAGTGAGGCGTGTCAGCAGTGACTCTCCAGGCCCTAAGGGCAGTGGATGGGTGTGGCCAACTTGACTATGTGCTCTGCTTGTGCTGCAGGACCAAATGTTGGCTTCGTTCTGATCAAGGCAGTCTCGACAAAAGTGCAGGAGGCCACAAATGTGGAGGTGAAGACTAACACTAAGGTAGGCGACAACTTGTGAGAACTGTTGAAGACTGCATGGCAGCCTTGGATGATGCCGTGTATGTTGCGGAAGGCGTGTACCTGTAGGCACCTTTGTTTGGGACAGGGGGGCTGTGGCGAATTGCTGCCTGAGCTGGTTGATGCCTGTTGAACTGTGAGGTTAGTGACCACGGCCAAGGCACATCAACACTACCTTCTCAGTGCTGCACGTCACACCCTTGAGCTGATATTCATGCAGCTCACAGTCAATCAGGGGCAACAAGTGAACCTCTGCCGCCGCCGGTTCAGCACACCCCTCCTTACGTGCTGCGCCTGTCAAGCCTTTTGAGATGACCAACAGGACACCAGCGAGTTCGGGTTTTTGGCCTTGCGGGCGCGCTGTCAACACCCGTGGCAGTTGCAGGGAACAGGATGCATATCCTCATCCGTCAGCAAACGCTGCATTCACCCACAAAACCCATGTGCATGCATAAGATCAACCAAACCGCCACTGCGTGAGGGGGCTTGTTGTATGCATCGTGTGCTGTGCAGGTCATGCAGATAGGGGAGTCGGGTGATGGGCGCTTGGCCATCAGCTACACAGCAGCACAGCGACCAGCAGCAGCAGCAGCAGCAGCAAGCATTGGAGGGGGTCCTCAGATAGAGGACCCCCCGCTGCCTGCGATGCTGCTGGCCGATGCTGTGGTGTTGGCGGCTGGCGGCTTTGCAGCTAGCAAGGAGATGTTGCAGGTGTGTAGACGCATGGAGTGTCTGTGTTCAGTTCACTCGAAGCCAGGCAAAGAGCTATCGATGTCTTGCTACATGGCTTACACCAAAAGCATGCATCTCCATCAGTCATGATGAAGACACCAGTCGTGTTTGCGTGAACAAATCTGTGTGTTGTGCATCGCAGAAGTACTGCCCAGCAGCTGCTGACCTGCCCACCACCAACGGCCCCTGGGCCACTGGGGACGGCATTGAGCTAGGCACTGGCCTGGGTGCTGCACTAGTGGGCATGGAGCATGTGCAGGTGAGGTGGCAAAGAGTAAAACAGATGTGCAGCGCACGAAGAGGGTGAGCAACAGTAGGGTTCATTGACAAAAGTGATGTGGTGTTTGCTGGTGGGTGCATCTGCGGCCCGTGCTGGGTACTGGCTCGGGCGCTGCCCCCGTGCCCTTTAGACAGCCCACACACAGAAGAACCTTGTCAACGCTGTAGCCATTTGCGCAGCACAAGTGTCATACATGTGCTTCTGGTGCATTGCTAGGTATGGGTGCGCTCATCCCCCCCTTGCCCTGTTTGTTGTGGTACCTGCAGGTCCATCCCACTGGCTTTGTCGACCCAGCTGACCCTACAGCAGGCACAAAGGTAAGCACCTGAGTGTTCTTGGTATTACATTCTGTCCCCTACACTGTGCCATTGTGGGTGCCAGCACAGGGATCAGCTGCCCATGTTGTGCGTGTGCCATCAACTCCTGGTGTGTCAGTCAGTGGTGCAGTCGTTGGTCTTGTGGCTGTTCTCCTGGGCACCCGCCTCACAAGCCTCAGTGGGACTGACATGCTGACATGTGTCTGCTGGTGGCAACGCTTTCTTCGCACATGCATGTGTGCACGTCTACATGTTGTGGGCGTGCACTTTGTGCACAAAGGACGCATGCGTAACCACTTCTGCAGCTTACAGTAGCGCGGCAGCGCCAGTGGCCAACACTGCTGCTTCAGCCATCTGATGCTATGCATCCTACTGCTGCTGCTGCCGTACCACAGTGGCTGGCCCCTGAGAAGCTGCGTGGCTGTGGGGCCATCCTGCTCAACAGCAAGGGGCAGCGCTTTGTGGACGAACTCAACACACGGGACAAGGTCACCGACGCACTCATGAAGCAGGTGAGCAGGGGGGCATGGTGCACAAGCAACGTGAACGGATATTGCCAACCCAGTGGGTCACTCCCTCGCCAGCCACCCAGCCAGCCACCCAAGCACCCAATCGCCCACGCACTCACCTACACATGCACCCACCCACCCATCCACCCACCCACCCACCCAGTCGTGAAGACGAACAGATGTGAAGAGGCTCAGCTGTGTTGGGGTCGGGGGTTGAGGAGATGGGGCTGTCAATTCTGTCATCGCCACACCAAGAACCACGCCCGACACCCCAACCCCAGGGGGTGCCCAGCACCCGCACCAAAGTCGCTCGGGAGTTCAACCCATACACCTCCTTCATGTGCTGCAGCTTTGAAATGGCCATGTCGTTTTTGTTGGGACTCCAGATGCACGCGCCGACAGCGGTGGCCAATGGGGTCAGCTACTGTGGTGTGCCTTGCGACACTCATAAGACGCTGTGATGCGCGCTGAGCTGTTGCATGTGGCTGTTGCAGGAGGGGAAGCAGGCGTGGCTGCTGCTGGGTGCTGCCGGTGGAGCCATGTTTGGCGAGGGCACGCTGGGCTTCTATGCCAGCAAAAACATGGTCAAGAAGGTACGTGCTGTGTTTGTGAGGTCGTCTGAGGCCCCTGGGTTGTGAAGCATCTTTACCTCTGTACGTGTGGCCAGCCACGTGTACAGGTACCGCCCCTTCCCCCTGATATCCACAAATTAGGACAGGACACGTGTTTTAGCTGGTGGGTCTGGCAAGGCCCTTCTCCCTTATGAGCTAGCATTCTGTAATCGTATCACCCTGGTAGCCACCAAGGCTGCCATCACCCTCAAGGTTTGGCGTTTGTGCCTACTGCAGATGCCAAGTTGGCGTTTGCGTTGTCTGTGGTTGATGTTGCAGGTTTGCCAGTGGTTCTCTAATGACCATGCATAAGCTTATGCATTCGCATGCCAACAGCTCCCCAACAAGGCTACCCTTGCATGCACGATTGAGGCCCGTACCCCTGTTTCATGCTTTGTTTTCCGCCAACCCATGCTCGTGCTGTCACCTGTGCCGCTGTGTGTGTGTGCTGCCCATGTTGCAGTTTGACAGCCTGTCAGCAGCAGCAGCGCACATGGGGGTTGACGCAACCGCTCTGCAGCAGCAGATCGAGCAGTACAACACAGCAGCAGCAGCAGCAGCGGCGGCGGCGGGTAGCGGCAGCAAGGATGCATGGGGCAAGCAGTACTTCCCCACGACCATCGATGCTGCGGCAGCTGTGTGGGTGGGGCAGGTGACCCCTGTGGTGCATTACTGCATGGGCGGAGTGAAGATCAACGAGCGAGCACAGGTATGTGTGCGGGCCTGCTTCTTCTGTACACAGTCTTGCTGCCTTTGCTGCTACGGCAGCTGCAGCATGCAGGGAGGCAGCTGCGTACTGTACAAGGATAGACGTGGCAAGACTGACGTCAACCTGCTGTCTGCAGCAATCCACTTAGAAGGCTTGTCAGTGAGCGGGAACACAGCAGTTGCTGCATAGTGTCATGTGGAGTGTGCTGGTAATGCTCCAAACAGCCGCAGTGACAGTCACTGCAACCACAAGTGCATTGGCTACCTGTCTGCGGCTGCAGTGCTGCGTCCCGCGCACTGCGTCATGACTGTTTGCTTGCTGATGTCCTAGGCCTGCTGGCTGCTGTGTGAGAAGGCAGCTTGGAAGTGCTTGTATGTGTGCACATGTTGATAGGGACTTTCCATGAAATGCGGCACAGCAAGAACAAGCTGTGTGGCCTGCCAAGCATAAGCTACATGGACTTTCTGCGCATGTGTGTGTTTGTTGCAGGTCCTGAAGGCTGACGGGTCTGTCATCCGTGGTTTCTATGCGGCGGGAGAGGTCAGCGGAGGTCTGCATGGTGCAAACAGGCTGGGAGGCAACTCCTTGGCGGAATGTGTCGTGTTTGGCAGAGTTGCAGGGCAGCAGGCTGCGCGGCAGGTACTGCCAGAGGCAGTTGTCCTGCCGGGACGGCAGCTCAGCAGTTTGCAGCAGCCCGTGTCAGCGATGTGAGACAGAGGTGGAGAGTTCAGCATTTGAAGTGTGTCCGGGCTTGGGGGGTAATGTACAGTGTGTTGGGGAATGTCAACTTTGTCCATGCCATGGTCGCCCATGAATGTACATCAGTGCACAGCAAGAGTTTCGGAGCAACATATGGTGCTTAATGTAACATTGTGGCATCATTGCATGCGCTTGTGTGCAAACGTACCCACCGAATCGCCCTGATCGTGCGGGTGACTCTGGCTCATGCGTCGCCAAAAGCCCTCTCTGTCGACATTGAAGAGTGCACAACATATCCCCCTGTATTGGCAACACTTTGGGCCAAATCACTGGCGGTCCCCCCTCTTGCGCACCACCGTCCGCATGTCAGACAGGCACCTGAACCGTCGCAAACTGACCCCCCATATCGAGCGGCAGCTGGACCAGAGCCTCGTCGCCCCCTTCCTTCCATCCAGGCTCATCAGCTTGGCCTAGTCTTTGCATTCCACCAACCCTCCTCGTTCAAACCGGTGGTGCTCCCAACAGCATCTTGACCGATCAGCTACACCATCAACACCCTTCTCCAAGCAAAGTAAGTATGGACGCGTGACAGTCGCATCCTGGTGCTGCTGCCGCAGTTTTCCTGCACGGGGAGTTGCAGTGCTTCATCCGCACGAAGGGGTCCCAGCCCAGGCTAGCTTGCCGCAGTGATTCAGCATTCCGGCCTGAACGCTTAGATTGCGTTACTGACCCTTCTGCTGCAAGTCAAAATTTCGGTCAGACAGGCAAGATGCAACTGCCGCTGACCCTGTCTTTGCCCTGCTGACTGTACCGTGGTGCTGATTGCAGGCTAGGAGCAAAATGAGCGCCCTCCCTCGCTGCGCGGCCTTGTGCCTGCTTGCTGCAGCTGCACTGCTGGCCACAGTTTCAGCAGAGGTCACCATCGGCCAGACCTACTCAGGGGATGTGAGTTCTGTGCTGCTTCTAAGCACCTGCAGCAGGACACCAAGTCTCTGACACAGCAGCAGCTTGCATCTCAGCTGCCAGGTTGTTTGGTCACTCCTTCCTGCTTGACACTCAGTGGCTTTGGCCCCGTCAGCAGTGGTTGAGGTCCCACGGCACATACGCTCTGCTGTACAGTTTTATGCGTGCGCTAATGGGGATTGCGCAGCAACCTGTACTGCCCACCTGGCCATGCAGTACAGTGACTGTACAATGATGTTGTGTGGGCGTTCGTCCACCTGCACTTTAGCCCGCAGTCACGAACTGCGCATGTGCTTACTTGTTGTTGTTTGCTTGCAGGGCACATACTACGGCTACCGCACTCGCGGCTTTGGCCACTGCTCCTTCCACTTCCATGGCTTTGGCAACTCACCAGCATATGCTGGCACACCCCTGGCCATCAACGCTAAGCAGTACACAGGTGGGTCCAATGTTTGAGCATGCAGTACACCAAGCACCTCAATGCAGCAAAGCACTGCATCCGTGGGTTCCATGGTTGGGTACGTTGTACACCAGCACCTAGATGGTGTATGGAAAAAAAGCATGACACCAGCTTGCAGCTGCCTGCACCCACCCACCCACCCTCCCACCTGCTGCGTGTGTCCTGCTGTGCTGTGCTGTGCTGTGCTGTGCTGTGCAGGCCCCTCCATCTGTGGCCAGTGTGTGAAGTACAGGGGCAAGGGCAGCGGCCTGGGTGGCAACCCAGTGCCCACTGACTGGCAGGTGAGAGGCAGCTTGATGTAACTTGACCCTTGGGAACCAGCACATGTGATTTGAATAGTCTCAGAGAGCTGTGGTCAACAAGGGCTGTCTTTGCCTCTCCTGTAAACAACAAAACCCTGTGACCACTGACTGGCAGGCGAGAGGCAGACGCAAGGGGCCAGTGCCGCAAACAGTGCATAAACAGGACCATACAAATCAGTGGGCCGCATTTGTCAGAGTCAGGCAGGCCGGGCAACCCCTGCACACAGGCCCTCGACAGCAAATAGAGCTGGTGTGGGGCCCCAGCTTGCTCGCTCCCCCAACTAATCTCAACCCCTTTGCACTCCCCGTCACCAACTGCTCGCCCTGCTTTGTCTGCTGCGCTGTGCTGTGCTGTGCCGTGCTGTGCGATGGCGTCTACCTGCTGACAACAGCCCGGGTTCATCTGTGACCAGTGCCCAGAGTGCAGCTTTGGAGACATCGACCTGCAGAAGGGAGGAGACGGCCGCTGGAGGGTCGAGTGGTGAGTGCCCACACCTGCTGCTGCTGCTGCTGCTGCTGTTCCCAAGCATGCAGTGGAGGCTGGATACACTTTGCGCCCACACGTGGCAGTGTGTACAGAGCCCCTGCACAAGTGTGGGCCCTTTCTAGGGTGATGCCGAGCGTCAGTCAGGATGAGCTCTCGCATCAATGCATTGGCAGCATCATTGCTGTGTTTGAGTCATCAGCAGCTGGGGTCTCAGCTGCTTCCCAGGACTTGCACCACCACTGTTCCTTGCTGAAGACCCCTTGGGGTGCTCGCCTCATGCATGCATACTACCCCAATAACAACTCTGCCGCGTACGTTATGCTCATGCTCAACACCGCAACTGCTGCCACTGCCATTGCTGCCACTGCTGCTGCTGATGTCACTCAGGTACCCCGTGCAGTGCCCCGTCGGCTCCAGCACCTTCAAGTACGGTTACCAGGGCGGCAACCCCTGGTACCGCAAGATGATGGTTGCAAACACCCGCGTGCCCGTGCGCAATGTGCAGATGTGGAGGGATGGGGCCTGGAGGCAGCTCACACGTACCATTGACAACTACTGGGAGTTCCATGGAGACACTGCTAAGGTGAGGAGTGTGTGTGGTGCTGTGATACAAAGGCAGAGTTGTATGTGGTGCTAGGAAGCTTTGGTCTAGCAGGTCCAACTTCAGTCTTTCATTGAGTGGGTCCCAAAGTCCTTCATTGAGTGGGTGAATCACAAAGGGGGCGGCTGCTGTGGTCCGGTGCTCCTAGTTCCCTTGCGCAGTTTAGCAGCAGCAAACGCTTGCTCAACAGGACGTTCTGCCTCTGTGGTGTTTGCTGTGTACAGGTGTGGGCCCCCTGTGCCAAGGTGCTGATCACCAGCATCCTGGGAGACTCTGTGGAGGACTCTGTCTGCTGCTCTTCTGGTGAGTTGGGGTTTGGGGTCAAGGGCTCAGGGTCCCGGAAGGACTCTGTCTGCTGCTGTTCTGGTAAGTTGGCAGCAGCTGCGGTTTTGGGTGGGTATGTTTGCATCGCTGTTTGTCCAGGAATAGGGGTTGAGGGTGTAGGGTCGCTGTAGGACTCGGTTAGCTGCTCTTCTGGCGAGTTAGCAGCAGCTGCGGTGGTTGCCGGGGAAAAAATTCCATGCTTCACCATCCTGCAAACTAGTCAGCGTGAAGAATGATAGTTTTGCTGCCAGGCCATTCAGCAGCAGTGGCAGCGGGGGTAGCTATTCTGCTGCCGTTGAAGGTTCGCGTACTGCTTCACAATGCCCTCTGACTGGAACATGGCACTGCCACCGCTCTGTCCCAACCCCTGCTCTTGCTGCTGCTGCCGCTACTGCTGCTGCTGTCTCTGCCCCCAGGCACCTGCACCGGCAAGTCCCAGTTCCCTTGCAAGTCCTCCATGCCCAGCGACGACTGCGGCTCCTCCCAACAGCCCTCCCAGATCAACGTTGGCGGCATCGGAGCAGCCGGCCAGGGCTCAAACGTGGCGCAGGAAGCAGCTGCTAGGGCTGGGTCCTTCGGTCGTGCTGACCTAGCGGCTGCTCGTGTTGCCACTGTGAAGACCGCGGGTGTGGGCAGCCAGTGTGGAAACAGGGACGGCATGTGGAGTGACACCCAGTGCGATAAGAGCACGTGCAAGAAGGAGGGTGATAAGTGGTTCTGCCGCGCGTAAGGGGTTGGTGGGTTTTGTTGCGGTTTTAACCGTATGAGTGGGGTTTTGGAGTGTGGCGTCTTCCTTTTTTGTGACGGGCGATGCAAGCCCTGAGCATATATGTACCCAAGGTGATTAAAGCATGTGTGCATGCGTGCATGCATTCAAAGACACATGGCATGCATATGCATGCATATGTATGCGTACTGGCGCGGCGTTTGCAAGTTGTGTCTGATACATACTCTTCTCATTTTACCGGGGTGGGGTGGGGTGGGTTGCTCTTCCTTTTGACGTGACTGTAGCGTCAGGTTTTGGTGGGTGGCTGCGCGTGCGCTCGTGCGCTCCACACACGGACTGTAGTTCAGTGTAGTTTACTATGTAGTGTGGTGTTGTGTGTTGTGCGGACCTAAGACCTATGCGTGGTTGCCGTAATGACGTGTTGCCATGTTGCCATGTGCTGCTGTCACTCCAGCCCGTTGTTTTGCCCCATTCATGCACCAAAGCAAGGGTGGTGCAAGGCGCAAGGCTGAATGAGTGAGGTTTGCCACTGACAGCATGACAAGACTGGACTGACAACAGTGTGACCTCACCCAGCATGGGGTTTGAGGGAGGGATTTGAGCAAGTGCCGAGGTGTACCTGCTGCCTTGTACCCCAGGCTTTGCTTTGGGGTGTGACGTCACAATCCCGACACCATGTGAGACTCCAGTCGTGGCCTCATCGCATGTGCACGAAGAAGTTTTGTGCAAGCGTTACTTGCATCCGCACGATGGTGTGTGGTGTACTAACGTAGTGTGACTTTAGTGTAGTGAGTAGGACTTAGGACCTCTTTTTTCCCCTGCGGTGTGCTCTGCTGTGCCGCTGCTGTTTGGGTGGCACCTGAAATGGTGTTTCCATACATTGGTGGAGCGTGCCGCTGCAGCAGCAGCAGCAGCACTGGCAGCCAGCTGCCCAGGTTTTGTGTTGTACCAACGTATGCTTGTTGTGACTCTGACGTTTCTTCTTGTTCTTTGCCCTCGGCTCGGACCTTTTCTGATGCTGCCGTGACACGAGGCAATCCCTCCGTGGCGCGCTGTTGCTGCTGCGTGTGCTTTTCCGAGCAGGCTTGTCACGGCAAGTGCTGTCTGCACACTTTGTCTGGTGTGGTATCTCTCTTTTGCTTCCTTGTGTTTGGCATTTGACGTCGACCAACACCTACGGCAGGTGCTTAGTTAGGTGTGGTGGCCTGGAGGCGAGTCGCCATGTACACCTGTCATCACAGATGCATTCGTGCATGTGCTGATGTGTGGAGGATTCAGCTGCTGCCCTGCCTGGCGTCGAAGTTGGGGTGTCAGTCTTGACACGCTGTTGATCAACAGGCAGTGGGTGACTCCCTTATGGCGTGCAGATTGATGGAACAAGTAGTGCGCTGTTCCCCATATGCGCCCTGAATACAGTATGCCAAGGCAGTTTTGGCATCTGGGTGTGTGAATCTTGCCGGTATGCATGTACATACAGTGTGATGCAAGTGCGCGCAGCAGTGTGCGCATGTTGGCTGGGCTCCAGCTGCATTGATGGTTGTGTACATGTTGCAGTGTGGAGAAGCCAACCTCGAGTATTTCTGGATCTTTTGTAACTGATCAGTTACAGGCCTTCTGAGTCATGTGCCACCCGTACGACATGTAACACCTCAATGCTTACCAGAGGTTCACAGCCCGCAATTAGGCAAGCAGAACATGACGCGCATGCATCCTGCTCTCTCTGCTCACATACAGTCTCCCTAGCTACATGGACCTGGTTTGCACAACCACCCTGGCCAGGCTCACAGTGCTCATGACATGTGAGGCTCATCGCCTTTCAAACCCAAGCAAGGATTCCTGCAAGGCAGTCCGTGCTTTTCAGGCCAGCAATCCTCTTCTGCAACAGTATCAGAGTATGATTCACCTTTGGATCGCTGCAGGACCCTGCTGCTGCGTGTGCTTCGCTTTTCCAGTCCCTGAGGGTTGAGGTTTTGACCTTCGTTTGACCGCAGGTAACTGACTTCGTTTGTGCAGGTGACTGTACCTGGGGCTAATGCTTCGTTAAATGTTCTGCTCCTGCAACCGTCACCTTGCTGCAGCGGACTGTGATCGCTTTGGACTGTAACCGTCTGCTCCATTATCGTCCGAGTCTGTCGGTTGGCTGTGAAGCAGCACAACACAGGGCGCCATGCCTCAACTAAGCTTAGTATCCTGCTGCGTAATCGCTTCCCTTGCAGCATGTGTTCTGCTGGCACAGGCAGGCCCCAACCGTCGTTATCAGGGAGCAGGGCCTTCTGGTTATGGACAGCGTGACAGAGATGGCGAGTACTACAGAAGAAAGGAAGAGTATAAGAAGCACGACGGCTCCCGTGATGGGCCTGGATATGAACACGAGGAGTACAGGTCCTACAGGTACTGCAGATGTCTGTGTATCTGTCCTTGTTTGTGCATTGCTTCGAGTGCTGCTGCATCTAGGACGTGCTTGATATGACGTTTATCCAAAACAAGTTGGGACACCAGCTTCAAAGCGTCTTGAGGGCCCACACGGCAGCAGCAGCAGCAGCAGATAACTGCACAGGCGGTTGATGCTTGGCACACTGGACAGTCTGCTTATGTGACAACTCTGAAGCTGGCCTGCAGTATCAGCCGTAGTAGGAAGTTGTCTGTCAGTTGGAAGCATCTAGCTATGCCTGTGAAGTGCATAGGATACCATGCCATGATGGGTATTGCTGGGACACTCCCTCGTGTGGCCAGCAAGCAGTGGTTGCAGCATGATGCAGCCTAGTTTGCATGACCAGTGTGCTGTGGCAACATTAACAGGGCCCCAGCACAAAGTATAGCCTCACACCGTACCCCTCTCATCACTCCCAGCACCCCACCTCACACCTCCGTCACACCTTCACTCCATGTATGCGCACACACTACACACGCCGCACCTGGTGTTTGTTTATGCGCGCACACTGCACACTGCCTTCCTCTCAGACCACCTGCCGACCCCCCCCCCCCACACACACACATAACCTCGGACTACGTTGGCATGCCTGATAGACTGCTTTATGTGACTTGCATGTTCGTAGTATGCTAGCTACTCGAGTAATCCCTGTGCTAACACACACACTGTTTCCCTAAAATGGGTCCTCATGGGCATGCATGATAGCACATGTACTCCCCCTGCTGACACACCTCACCTACAGCATGTCCCCAACCCGCCCCCCCTCACCCCCACAATGCCCCCCCCCCTACCCCCATGCCCACCCCGCCCCGCCCCCTCACTCCCACAATCCCCCCCCCCCCCAGTGAGCACGAGAGCTATGAGGGTCGTGGTGATGGCCCAGGCCACTACCACAGGGAGGAGCACTATGAGGGGGGAGATGGAGGCCCCGGTGGCTACTACCACAAAGAAGAGCACCACAACAAGCTGGACGTGAAGACCTTCACCATGCAGGAGGTCACCAGGAGGGGGGCCGAGGTCGGAGACTTGGATGTCTACACGTAAGCAGGGAGCAGGCACATGGTTGAGGGCAGCTGGAGGGGGAGTTTTATTGTATATATGTACAATTCACTCTCCTGGATATCTTTTGGTCATCAGCACCGAGTGCCAGGCGTGCAGCAGCCCAGCAGTTTCAGTCCCCACATACATGCTCCTCAACCCGACAGTACACTTGCCCCAGATGGTTTGCTGTGGTGGAAAAGTCTGCAAGATAGCAGCAGTGGCACTGCGTGTGGGCAGGCTGCTTGCTGGCGCGTGCAGCGAGGGGGCCCCTTCACCTGGTTGATGGGTTGTTGCAGGCTTGCCCATTGGGATGCTGTATGTGCTGTGCTGCGCCATGCTGTGCTGTGCTGTACCATGCTGTGCTGCACCATGCTGTGCTGTTTTGAACCATGCTGTGTTGCACCATGCTGTGCTGTGCTGTACCATGCCATGGTGGCACAGCGGCTGTGCTGTTACGATGCACTGTCAAGCTGTCATCCTTGGCATGTGTCATCATGCTGGTCATGCTGTATCTCTGCTGTTGTGAGTGCAGGTCCATCTTCAGGCGCTGTGCTGTGCTGTGCTGTGCTGTGCTGATGTCGTTGCTGTGATGCTGTGCAGTTGTGATTGGCAGGTCCATCTTCAGGTGCTGCGCTGTGCTGTGCTGACGTATCATCACAGTGTGCTGTCATGCTGTGGTGTGCTGTGTAAGCGCAGGTCCATCTTCAGGTGCTGTGCTGTGCTGAAGCCGTCTGCTGACGTGCTGTGCTGTGCTGTGCTGTTATCACATGCAGGTCCACCTTCAGGTGCTCCAAGCCGGAGGATGAGCCTGACTTCTGCCTGCACCCAAGCTACCCTGACAGGTAGGTGGGTTGGTATACATGGGCGCAGGGCACGGCTGCACGGTGGTCAGAAGAAAAAGAGGGGCGCAGGGCATGCACGCCACCTGCTGTTGTTTTCTCTCTCTTTACTCAGCAAAACACGCGTGGACACACCCTCTTGTGCCCTGACACATTGATTGCTCAGGGACATCTTGATGCGTCTGGGTGTTCACCCGTCAAGCACGAGAGCGCAGCAGTGTTCTGTAGTTGCATCCACTGGCCTATTGGCGAGCTTGTTTGTATAGAGGCCATGTTGATGCCAGGGTTGATGCCAGGGTACAACACCGCATGCTCTCATGCTGCGCGCGCATTGCCGCATTGGAGTGCTGTAAGGCAGGCATGGAACACTGAGCTGCGCAAGTTGGGGGTGGCGGGTGGAGGGTTGTGCAGCAACAGGAAGGGACGCTCCAAACCCTGTTGTGTTGCCCGCGGAACACACAACCCCCCTTAACCAACCCACCACACCCCACTCCGCTGCCGCCTTTGTCTGTGTGCATGATATGCACATGCTTCCTCGCGCAGTGGTGGGGCAGTAGCAGCTGTGTGCACACCTACCCTACCACCCTACCACCATGATCAACAACCCCTCCCGTCAACCTATGAGGCCTTTGCCGCTGTCGCTGCTGCTGCTGCTGCTGCTCCAGGTACGAGGGCAACCACGACAGCTCTGATCTCCTTGAGGATGTGCTGGCCGAGAACAATGCAGCCACGTGCACCTGGGCAAACGCAGGGTTAGGAGGATGCCCTCCCCACATCCTGGATACCTGCTTCGCCGCCGCGATGAACTGGTGAGTGGCAGCCCGAACACTCTTCTCTTTCTTTTTCTTCTGTCTTCTTCTTCCGCTTCTTCTTCTTCCTCTTTCTCTTTATCTGAATCCCTAATAACATCAGGTCGGCACATAGGGGCACCGCCATGAATTGGTCAGTGGCAGCAGGAAGGAGGGGGCGCCCCCGCTGTCTTGCGCTGAATGCCGTTTGGGTGCTCTGGGCAGGGCGGGGGGGGGGGGGCGGGGGGAGGTCCTCCAGCTTTTTTGCCCAGGAGGGTACATCCAGGCTTCCACAAAAGGTGTGGGTTAGTTGTGCGGGTGCAGGGCTGTATGGGGCCTGGTATGGCTACTCTTGCAGGCGCCAGTGGGCTATGTTGTTGTGGTGGCTCAACCTCAAAGCATGAATGAATGCAGTGTGATGGAACCGTATGAATGGGGTGTGTGAAGGGGACAGGAGGAGTGAGCTGTGCGAGTGAACCATAAAGGGGAGGGGGGCACCAGCGTTACATGTACAATGCTTGCGCACGATGGTCTGCAATAGCCCATACAGGTCATGTTGGCACTGCACGGTGCTGCAGTCTTTGGTAACATGGGTGGCAAACTGCCGCGCCGCACGATGCAATACAGACACCTTCTGAATTATCGCTGACCACGCTTCACTGTGGGCTGGTGTGCACTGCTGTCGCTGCTGCTGCTGCTGCTGCTGTAGCACCATCACTACCGTCGCTGACGAGTGCGGCTGCCCCTACAAGGGCGGAGTCATGTTCATGATGAAGGGCTACTTGACAAATATCGACGACGCCAACAGCTGCGTCGAGGAGTACAACCCCCCTGTTAACGGCGGAAGAGATGATGGTCGTCGCCGCCTGGCATCCGTGGACGCCTCCTCATACGGCTTTGCCAACGCCACAATCTACAATGGCACCGCGTGGATCTTCCGCGGCAAGATCGACTCCGTCGTCACTCGCGAGGGTCCGAAGCAGGTCAAGGGCAGCGTGACATTTGTGTCCTCGTTCGCTACAGCTGAGGCCGATCAGAGGCGTCAGCAGAACGTCAAGAAGAAGCAGAAGAACACCAGGAAGGCCAAGAAGCTCGACGTCCCGGCCGGCGCGGCTGGCGCAAACTACGAGGACGGCCCTGAGTACTACGACAGCGACCGTTCGTCGGGATACAGTGGTGAGCGCCCCGACTACTCCCCCGAGCGCGATTACGAGGATGACTATGGACGCTACGGTGGCAAGACCTTTATCAAGGGCGGGAGCCTCAAGGTGACAATTTTGGAGGCTATGCACTATTGAACATGTTCAGGGGTACAGGTGTCAAATGCAATCCGAACTCAGTGGATGCATGTTGACGGTGTGGGTGTGACGCCACAGTGGAGGGGGTATGAACGACGGAAGCCGAAGTTGGCAGCAGCTGCTGTGCAATAAGCAGCCAAGCACAACAAGCCACGGCTGTTGGTGAAGCCCAGTTTTCTTGGGTTGCTGTGCTAGTGTTCACATCGGGGGTGGCTATGCTTGCGGCTCTCAGGAACATGGGCCGGGCTGGCTGTGTCATTCATGTGCTGTTGCTAATGCTATCCCTACCCGGTAGTCAATGCTACTACTACCAGGTTTGAAACTGTGTCAGGGCCCTGTCAGGGCCCTGCCTGACTGCCGACCCCCCCCCCTTTTGCAGCAAAAGCGGAGTTGAGCATGTGTATTTGTGTGACATGTGTGTACCGGGAACTGTCAACAACTTGAAGTGTAACAGCTGAAAGGAGGCAGAGGGTTCCCGCTGATAGCGCATTGGAGGCCAGACTGCACTCATCAATCGCTAAATCAAGGTTCCACCTGCAGCTATGGAACTCAGTCATCAGTCAATCAATGTTACACCTGTAGCTTTGAAGCTCAAGATCTCATGCCAGCCCTTCATCATATGACAGAGACAGCAGAGCAAACCAGAGGGAAACACACAGCAAATAGGGACCAAAACAGAGAAAAGCCGACGCGCATGAATATGAAGACAAGCCCCCAAAGTTTCAAGCGTACTGCCTGAGTGATGATGCATTCAGCTGAGAGTTGCACAGGGCGAGCTGCACACGTCAGGCGCCATCGCCCCACCCACAGCAAGGCAGGCTGCATCAATACATACATTCAAATGTTGTCAACCTGTCTCTGACCTACGCCTGCTGCACCAACAGCAGGCAGCGCTTGCGCGACAGCAAACACTGTGTCAGTGTGGGGCATGCGTGCGCTGGTCGCAACTGCCCTCACACATCGTCGCAACTGCTCTGACACAATGTCAAACATATACCCAAGATTGGCGAGTGCCTGGTGTGCTGCCTGCCGCCACACCACCGCCAACAGCAACACTGCTGCAAGCCTTGTCACCGCTCCCTCACACATCGTCAAACCTATACCCAATATATGCGAGCGCCTGCTCTGCTGGCGCCTGCCACACCACCGCCAACAGCAACACTGCTGCAGTCGTAATAATCTAATCCCTCCCTCATACATCGTCAAATCTGTATTCAATATCTGCGAGTGCCTGCTCTGCTGGCGCCTGCCACACCACCGCCAACAGCAACACTGCTGCACACCCTGATCAACTCAACGGCTCAATCACACAGCATCTAGCTCCCTCACACATCGTCAAACCTGTATCCGATATTTGTGAGTGCCTGCTGTGCTGCCGCCTGCCACACCACCGCCTGGCTAAACTCATCCTGACTCATCCCCACTCGCAGGGGGAGCTTGCCTCGCCGGAACACCACAACGCCCGCGGGCGCAGACACACCCAGCGACCCCGCATCGCCGCCCGCTGCTGCGACCTGCAGCTCATAGCTGCCCCTGCAGCGCAAAGCACAGCAGCGTATGATTTGTGACGAAGGGAGGTTGACAAACACAGGCACCTGACTCAGGAGATCAGATCTCCGGCTCTCTGCTGCATTTGGCACCGCCCCATGCCAAGCTGTGCTGGCGCCACCTCAAGTAACAAGGCTTAAGTCAGCAAACCAGCAGCCAAGGAGGGGGGAGGAGGGGAGGATGGGCGCATAGGAGGGCGAACGGGATAGCGTGGAGAAGCAACCCACCTGATCTCTTGCTGCACTACTGCACTGGGCACTGCCCCCATGCTGAGCTGTGCTGACGCATTTTCAAAGAGCAAGGCCCGATTCAGTGATGGGATATCTCGCCCAAGGGAGAGATTGGGAGGATAAAAGGAGAGGGCGCAGAAGAGGGGGGAAGGAGAGAGTGTAACAGAGCCAACCCACCTGATCTCCTGCTCCACTACTGCACCGGGCACTGCCCCCATGCTGAGCTGTGCTGAGGTATCTCAAGTAGCAAGGCCTGATTGAGCAAAGCAACATCTCGCCCAAAGTAGCGGCGGGGGGGGTGGGGGGCAGACACGCGCAGACGAGGGAGAGAGACGAGGGGGGAGAGGAAGTGTAGCATAGACAAATGACAAAAAGGAAAGTTGTGACGAAGGCAACAAACAGAAAAAACAACCCACCTGATCTCTTGCTCCACTACTGCACTGGGCACTGCCCCCATGCTAAGTTGTGCCCGCTGCATCTCAGGCCACTGCCGCAGCACTGTGAGGCACTTCATGCAGTCGTGGCGGTCCTCGAAGCTCAGCACGCGCACGTCACGCTGATCGGGGTTTATGGAGACATCCATCTGCACAAACCCTACAGAGCCGTCGGGGTGCCTATGCGTACAAGACAGAAGGCAGCAGCAGCAGCAGCAGCAGGAGCGTGATGGGCTTGATTGTGGGTGAAGAGACATCCAGGAGCAGACATAAGAAGTATGCAAGATGGTTTGTGGGGAGGAGAGGAAGGCCAGCAGCAGTCACGCAGCTGCGCATCAGAACAAACCCTACCCCTCGGTTGCCTGTGCAAGGAAGACAGAGGCGGCAGCAGCAGCAGCAGCAGCACCATGGAGCGCTGGTAGCGGAGGCGACATGCACAACTTCGTACTGAAGAAGAGGGAAATGCCAAGCCCAGGGTTTAGGCAACATCCTCTGGCACAAACCCTACCAAGCCGTTGCGGTGCCAGAGAGTCGGCACCCACCCAAATGCTTTAATAAGCAAGAAACTATGCCTAAGGAGAGCCACTGGCTTGGAGGGTTGTGCATGTCTAGCATGCTAAACAACAACAACACCCCCCCCACCACCACCACCACCACCTACCCACCTACCTTATGCTGGGTAAGAACACAGCCTCAAACTGCTCCTGCCACCACTGCTTCTGTGCACTGCTGCTGCCGCTGCTGCTGCTGCTGGGTGGGCCCTTGTAGCCTGGCACAGCCTCCCCTCCGTTGCCACACGTAGGGCATCCTGAACCATGGCCTGTCTCTCGAGGGGGTCACGCTTCACCTACAACATATACGAAGTGTAAGGCAGATTTTGTAGGATTTTTACCACGCAGCTTGTGTATATTACACCAAACTAATAGATAATACAGAAAGTACAGCAAGCCCAGACATCAGTCCTGAACCATAGCCTGTCTCTCGAGGGGGTCACGCTTCACCTACAAATATATACATAACAAGACAGTATGGCTTGTGGATAATGTGACCAAAAAAGACATCATAGAGACTGCAGCAGGTCCAGCCATGAGTCTTGAACTACGGCCTGCAGGTGTTTGTGATAGGCAGCTGCCTCTCAAGGGCATTTGCAAAACGAGTTACAAAGCAGCGTGAGCACTATATACACCTTGTAAATGCTTACACTGTAGAGACTGCAGAGACTGCATCAAGCCCTGACATGAGTCCTGCACCACTCCGTGACAGCATGCCATTATGACGATAAAATAATAATTATTACCAATATAACTTAATAATAACTTGATTATAATTTGATATTATTCCTTGCTTGTGATGCTGTACCGTTGGCCCTGCACCCTTACCTTTTTGGGCCTGTTGCTGACACCCAGCTTGGTACTAAGGATGGTGGCGCCGTCAGCAGCTGCTGCTGCTGCTGCTGGCGCTGGTGTGGTGCTGCTGCTGCTGCTGCTGCTGCTGCTGCTGCTGCTGCTGGGGGTTGTGTGTGTTCGCTGGGGGCTTGCGTGGCGCTCAGTGGTGTTGGTGTCAGTAGTGTTGGGCTTTATAAGTGAGGCATTGGCAGATCTAATCCTGGCATTGGACGCCCACTTGCCCCAAGACCGGCCCTTGCTGCTGCTGCTGCTGCCGCCGCTGCTGCTGCCACTGCTGCCGCCACTGCTGCCACTGCTGCTTGGGGTGGAGGAGGACCCTGGGCCACTGCTGCTGCTGCTGCTGCTGTTGGCTGCCTGGGCTGCTGCAGCATTGTTGATGACACCGCTGCTGCTGCTGCTGCTGCTGCTGTTGCTGCTGTAAGCAGGTGGCGCAGGTGCCTCGATGACTTCTGCCTCCACAACTGGTGGCATTCGCTGCTGCTGCCGCTGCTGCTGCTGCTGTTGCGGCTGACGGCTTGCCGCGCTGCTGCTGCTGCTGTCGAGACCTGCTGCATCTGCTGCTGCATCTGTTCAATACCTGCACACAAGATCCAAAACAACAACAATATGACGTGTTGTGAGTACAGCCATACGCCACCCGCACGGGTAAAACCTGGTTTTGCCCCATACCATAGCTTCATAGCTTGGATTTTGCAAAAGCGCTGTTGGCTCATCCTATACATTGGATCCCAACAGACCAAGGAGTAACCCTTTCCGGCATTCAACGCACCAGCACTCAGCACAGACAGGCATGCCTGTGCATGCACAGCAGCAGCAGCTGCAGCCACAGCCATAAAGCTATACACTGTCCGAGTATAAGCTGTGCACTAGACAGCAGCACAAACAAGGCCACACCAGGAGAGCCACAGTAATTCAGGCACCAACACAACTTATCAACACACACTAGTTCACGCTCCGAGCTCACCTTGCAGCAGGCCCTGTAACTGCTGGTCCCCAGCACCACCTAACCCTGCTGCACCTTGCCCCTGCTGCTGCTGCTGCTGCTGCTGCTGCTGCTGCTGAAGCAGTGCCTGCGCCTGCTGCTGCAACTGCTGCAGCTGCTGCTGCATGCCAGTGAGGACATCCACCCCTGCCTGCTGCTGCTGCTGCTGCTGCTGACCCGCGCTGCCTCCAGCCGCCGGCGGCGGCTGCCGCTGACGCCGTGCACCGTCCGTGCTGCTGCTGCTGCTGCTGCTGCTGCTGTTTGCTGCTGGCGGCTGTACCTTCAGCCCCCCAAAGAACTTAGCAGCAACAGCATCGGCTAGCTCTCCTTCATCGACTTGCAGCCCCGCTTCTGCTGCTGCAGCTGCAATGGCAATAGGACTGAGGTCCTGAGGCACCCTACTGCTGCTGCTGCTGCTGCTGGCGGTGGCGCCGCCCTCTACTGACAGCTGAGCCTGCAGACGCTGGTAGGCAGCTTCCAAATTGTCATAGTCTGAACCATCCTGCTGCTGCTGCTGCTGCTGCTGCTGCTGTTTGAGTGCGTAGTAGTCACTCAACATGGCATCTGGATCTACCTCGTCCAAAAGGGCTAGGGCTTCTGGGTCTGTGTACTGTTCCTGCTGTTCCTGCTGCTGCTGGTCTTGCTGCTGTTGATCTGAATTCTGCTCTTGCGGCTCCTGGTGCTGCTGCTGCTGCTGCTGCTGCTGCTGCTGCTGCTGCTGCTGCTGCTGCTGCTGCTGCAGGAGTTCCGTCAAGTCAGCAGGTGCTGCTGCTGTCTCTAAATGCTGCTGTGCCGCTGGTGCGACCTCCTGCATTGTCACACTTGTCACTGTCACACCAGCAGCATCCACAGCTGCTGCTGCTGCTGTTGCTGGAGCTGCAGCAGCATCCAACACCTCCGCAGTGCCGCCGCTGCTGCTGCTGCTGCTGCTGCTGCTGCTGCCTGTCAGTGTGCCCACCACCGGCAAAGCAGCAGCCCCAGCAGCTAGCAACTCCCTGAGTGCTGCACCTGTTGACTCATCCGGTTCAACCAGCAGGCTCCTACTGCTGCTGCTGCTGCTGCTGCTGAAGTCAAACAGGGGAAGCTCAGTGCTGACAGGCCTGAAGCCACCTGGTCGGGACTTCTCACGAGCCTTACTGCTGCTGCTGCTGCTGCTGGTGCTGGTGCTGGTGGTGGTGGTGGTGGTGGTGGTGCTGTCAGATGAAGTGGACAGCGCTGCATCCTGTAAAGCAGCGTCCCCAGGCAGGCAGCCGGTAAGCAACTCGGCCTGCTGCTGCTGCTGCTGCTGCTGCTGTTCGCTAGCAACAGCTGCATCTGCAGCAGCATTGGCAATGTCATCTGCCTCCTGCTGCTGCTGCTGCTGCTGCTGAGGCTTGCTGCCAGCCAGCTGCTGCAGCAGGAACGTCTCCAGCTGTGGCCCCGTCAAAGCCCTGCTGTGGTCCAATAAACCCTGAGGCAATACCTCCAACCCCTTCTTCTGAACCCCGACCAAGTCCTGCAGGAACCAGGGCTTAGCCTGCAGCACTGAACCCCTGAAGAGCGGTTTAGCAGCCTGACCAGATCGCCCTGCTGCCACTGCGCCTGCTGTGAGCGTGGCCTGTAGCACGCCGCAAGCATACTCTGCATCTGCCTTGGACTGGAATGCCACCAGGTGCTGCTGCTGCTGCTGCTGTGTCACTGCTGCTGCTGCTGTTGTGTCACCCGGTGACACCTGCTGCTGCGGCGGCGGCAGGTCCACACGGGGTAGCAGGCCGGCTCTGCTGCCAAAATTGAGGTAGTAAACCTGATCTAGGGTTTGCCACCAACCCTTCGGCAACTGCTGCTGCTGCTGCTGCTGCTGGGGTTGTGCGAAGCTGGTGGTGCTGCCATCAGCAGCAGACAGGACACTGGTGCTGGCACCAACCTCGGCAGCAGCAACAGCAGCGACAGTAGCAGGTGCAGCACCAGCACCAGCAGCAGCTGGCGCAAAGCCAGGTATGTGCGGCAGCAGCTTTTGCAAGGGGGTGCCAGCAGCAGAGGCTGCTGCTGCTCCCTGAAGCTTGGCAGCTGCAGCTGCAACAGACTGCACCAGCCGCTGCTGCTGCACTTGCAGCATATCCACCCATTGCTGCTGCTGCTGCTGCTGGTCCACGGGCGCATCAGCAGCATCAAGCCGTCCCTGCTGCTGCTGCTGCTGCTGCTGCTGCTGCTGCTGCTGCTGCTGCTGCTGCTGCTGCTGCCAGATGCGCGAAGCACCTGCAGCTGTGGCTGCTAGCACTACAGCAGCAGCTGCCAGCTGGCCCACAGCAGTACCACCCCCAAAACCTTGCTGCTGCTGCTGCTGCTGCTGCTGCTGCTGATTTTGCACCAGCTGCTGCTGCATCTGCACCAGCTGCTGTGGCTGCAGCCGAGAGGGCACCACCACTGTGTGGATGGGATCGCCCTGCTGCTGCTGCTGCTGCTGGCCGGACTTACTTCTACGCTGCGTGCGCCCCCAGCGCTGCTGCTGCTGCTGCTGCTGCTGCTGGTCAGAGTTGCTGGTGAGTGGTTGCAGGAAGGTCAAGGGTACAGCTACATGTGAGGCGACAGTTGCAGCAGCAGGAGCAGTAGCAGCAGCAGCAGCGGGGTGGTCCTGCTGTGGCTGCTGAGGGGGCTGCAGGCTGGCAGACATGCTGGCTGCTGCCTGAAGCCGCAGGGGGCGGGACCGCTGCCGTCCTGCTGCTGCTGCTGCCGCTGAAGATGTACATCGTGCTGCTGCTGCTGCTGCTGCTGCTGATCGGAGGGGTGGTAAGCAGCGTGGGTGGCGGGTGTGGGCTGCTGCACAAAGACTGGTGGACGGATCAGCCCGTTGGGAGGCCTGGAGGTGAAAGGAATGGGGGAGGGGGGGTGTGGGAGGGTGGCAGGAGGTAATGCGCACGACATATTGAACATATATTTCAGCGATGTAAGATAGAGGGTTGAGGAGTGCGGGATGGAGGGGATAACAACATACAGAAAGGCAGCGGACTGTGTTGCTGCTGATGCATGACATGAGTGCAGAGGGTGAACACTGTGGCGCTGCAGGTGGCAGCACAGGTTGTTGCACTAGACATGCAGCGACTTCCTGCGTTTTTTTAAGCTGCAGACGCAGCTGTGTGATATGCAGCATAGCATGCAACTTTGACTGGGCAACCATCCTGCAGACCAGAACTGCAAGCAGTAGGGCCGATTGTGTGAAAGAGTGCAAGACAGCAAGAGATCTTGACAGGGCCCAAACTTGAATGATGCATTGTGAGTGATGCGATGGTTTCCGACGTACCTTGCAGCCACAGGAACAACGCATGCTGGTGCTGCTGCGGGTGCTGCTGCTGCTGCTGCTGCTGCTGCTGCTGGGCTGATGTTGCTGCTGCCTTAACGTTGCAGCACCTGGTTAGGTGGCAGTCAGGTTGACCCAAGCAAACGTTACGATCTTGTGTTTGATCGAGGATGAAATCGACACAACACACACAACAGGCTGTTGTCAACAGCAACTGTGCACCCAAAAAGGATGGCCACTCAGGCACAGTGACAGATGCAGTCACTTGCAGCACATAACACACATAACAGTCTTCTGCTCGCGTCTCTCATTGCATCCAGCGATCCATGAACGTCAGCTTTTGACCAGCCTGGCAGCTAGCCAACCGCTGGTTACGTACAGTGGCAAAAGCAATAATTAAATCATTGTAGATGGCACCGATGTCATACCTGGCCGGGGCCTTCCATACAAGCAGAAGAGGTGCAAGTGCCCTTTGACCGAAATTCAGGCGATGATGGAGCCTTTGCAGCTATCATGCATTGTGAAGCAGCATTTCATACCCAAAATAAATCTTCTCAATACATTGTGGGTGCACAACAGTGCACACAGTCCATTATTTTGGTTTGGTGCGGCCATTCTGTTCTGCCTCTGCTTGCTGCGGCGCATTGCAATGGTTGATCGAACCAGAAATCACGTCTTCTGCTTGACGGCAGCTCTTGCAGCATGCGTTCTACTGGCACAATTTGCTCCAGTCAGCGGAAACCGTCGTGCGCTCAAGCAGGAAGGGGACTTCTATCCGGACACTCCAGTACTCCCACATGAATACAACAAGGGTGACGGACCTGGCGATGGTCCCTATCAGTACAAAGAGGAGGCCTACAGGTACAGTGCACAGTGTGCTGCTGCTGCATGTCTTCAGCATGCTGTTTGCCAAGGCTGATTACATATACGCTAAGGTCATTCATCAGATTGCCGTTCCTTGACCGTTGTATGCGCCGTCAGCATACATGGTGCTTGTTTAGCGGTAATGTTGCTGCACATTCAACAGCAGTGGCATTCCCCACATCGCCTGGCACATGACTGTTGTGCGTGCTCACACCAAGCACATGCAAAATTGATTCAGCAGCAGCAGCTCAAGACAACTCAGCTGAAAGTGGCTTACTATTGCGGGAGGGCTCATTTACTCGCCAACAAGAGAGGAGCCTCCTGGTAGTGTTCATTGTCAGCAGCAAGTAGAGCTGTCGGGAACAACCTAAACACTCGACAGCAGGCATCTATGTGCTGCATACGTAGTGCTGTAGCTAAGTCACTCACATTTCACCATCGTATCATAGCATAGCATAGCACACATCGCATGTAACAGGGCAAAGAAGCCCCTGCAGTCGACAGCACAGCATCAGGCATGCCTCAAGCCTTTGACACAGCCTGCTGGTACACCAACGATGCATGTACCAGCACTAATTACTTCAATGAAACTGCAAATTGGGTGGTGTCTTTCTCAAGCCATGCAGGGCTGCTGCCGCCCTCCAACCTTGCAGTTGCTGCTTGTCCTCCCATGCAGTGTGGTGAAGGAGTGGGCCATACTGCCACTGCCAAGATGGCAGCCAGTTGAGGGTTTAGGGTTTTTGAAGTTTAGGGCCCTAAACCCTAAACCCTAAACCATGGCGACGCATACACTCATCATTGCATAGCAAGCCTCCTGCCCCTCACACATGTGCACACCAGCCCCCTGAGCACGCTATCTCCACACCCCTGCCTGTGCTGTCGTCAGCATTCCATCCCTTCCCCCTCACACCTCCCTACCCCCCTCCGCCGTGAGCACCTCCCCTGCCCCCTTACCGCATGTTCCTGCTCTGCCCCATTCCTCCCACATGCACATTGGCATGTCACCCCCCCCCCCCCCAGTGAGCATGAGAGCTATGAGGGGCATGGTGACGGCCCTGGTCACTACCACCACAGGGAGGATCGTCCGGAGCTCTATGAGGGCAGAGATGGCGGCCCCGGTGGTCACCACCACTCCTCCCTCACACATACACATGCCAGCCTCCTGAGCACCCCTTCACTGATGTAGCAAACCCCTGCCTCTGTTTCCCCTTCTCCCTCACACCTACGTACCCCCCCCCCCAGTGAGCACGAGAGCTATGAGCGGCGTGGTGAAGGCCCAGGCTACTACCACAGGGAGGATTCTCCGAAGCTGTACAGGGGCAGGGATGGCGGCCCCGGTGGTCACCACAACCTCTCCCTCACACCTACACACACCAGCCTCCTGAGCAACCCATCACTGATGTAGCACACCCCTGCCTCTGTTTCCCCTTCTCCCTCACACCTACGTACCCCCCCCCCCCCCAAGTGAGCACGAGAGCTATGAGCGGCGTGGTGAAGGCCCAGGCTACTACCACAGGGAGGATCTCCCGGAGCTCTATAAGGGCAGTGATGGTGGCCCCGGTGGTCACCACCACTTCTCCCTCACACATGCATACACCAGCCTGCTGAGCACCTTTTCACCTCACCCCTGCCTCTGCTGCTGTCAGCACTCCATCCCTTCCCCCTGAAACCTACTTATCCCCCACCCCAGTCAGCACCTCCCCCTCCTCCTTACCGCATATCCCTGATCCACTCCCTTGCTCCCACCATGCCAATCCCCCCCAGTGAACACGAGAGCTATGAGGGTCGTGGTGAGGGCCCAGGCTACTACCACAAGGAGGAACACTATGAGGGGGGAGATGGAGGCCCCGGTGGCTACTACCACAAAGAGGAGCACCACAACAAGCTGGACGTGAAGACCTTCACTATGCAGATGACAGGAACCGAGTCAACCAATGCTGCTGGCGTTTCACTGTAAGCAGGGTAGACAAGGGGCCTGGCCCCCTGCATGCACGGATGGTTACTTACGAGCCTGTGGCCTGGTCGTGAAGGTGTGTCAGGTTGGGCAGCAGCGGCAACGGCGGTTGTTGTGTGTTGGTTGCTACTGAAGCTGTGTGTTCTCTTTCTCTATTGTGCTGTGAGAAGCGCGCTGCCATGTCCTGCCTTCTTGTCACCCTGTGCTGTGCTGTGCTGGCGTCATTTGTGCTTTCATGCTGTGCTGTGCTACGCTGTGCTGTGCTGACGTCATTTGTGCTGTCATGCTGTGCTGTTACCACATGCAGGTCCACCTTCAGGTGTGCCCTGCCGGAGGATGAGCCCGACTTCTGCCTGAACCCAAGCTACCCTGAGAGCAGGTAAGCAGTCCACCGTGAAGCAGTGACTGGTTTGCTGTTGGCTTGGCATGACTCATGATGCCACATTGAGGCTGGCACGCACCCCCGCACGCAACTTGGATGATCCATGTGCATGTGCATGTGCATGTGTTCCCTCCCTGCTGTCGTCCTGTCATGTCGTTTCATGTCATGACGCTCCATGTCATCAAGGACAAACTGGGTGCTTTGGTTCTCGAAGCAGCGGCAGCTGCGTACACCTGTAGACTGTCTCCGCCTCTCCTTCATTGAAGGGGACTGTACTTGCGCTGGTCTGAGCCACAGTGTTTGTTCTTTCTGGTTTGTTCTGCCCTCTCCGTAATATCAGTGAATGGCTGGCATGAGCTCTTGAGCCTCATAGCTACAGGTGTAACTATGATTTGAATTGATTATTTATTATATATATATATTGATTTATATATCTTATATTATTATAAATTAATTATTATATTGATATTATTGAATAGATTATTTATTAATTTTTGCTTGATGTTATGTTATAACGTGTGTGTGCTGTGAAGGTACGAAGGCCATCGCAACAAGTTCTTCTCAGACCACCTGGAAAGGAAGGCTGCAGCGCAGTGCACCTGGTTTGAAGTTGGGACACAGGGGGCCTGCCCCAGCTCTGCCCAGGCTGGGACGTGCATACCTGCGACAATTAACTGGTGAGTCCGCCTGCGCTGGTGGGGACCCCCCCTCCCAACATGTCAATGTGTGTGTGTTTGGGGGGGGGGGGTGTCCCCCCTCCCCCCCGCCAGCTTTGCCCCCGCTGAGACATGTGTACCTGCGTCAATCAAGCCTCCCCGCATACCAACTAGGGGGGGAGGACACCACTAGCTCTGCCCCCGCTGGGACGTGCATACCTGCATCAATCAACTGGTGAGTCCGCCCGCGCTGGTGGGGCCCCCCTCCCTGCATACCTACGGGGGGGGGGGGGGGGGCACCCTCCTCACAACCCCCCTCCCCGCATCCCCCCCCCCCCCGCCAGCTTTGACCCGGCTGAGACGTGCATACCTGCATCAATCAACTGGTGAGTCCGCCTGCGCTGGTGGGGACCCCTTTCCACAGACCAAGGGGGGGCGGGGGGAGACCCGCCAGCTCTGCCTCGGCTGGGACATGCATACCTTCATCAATCAACTTGTGAGTCCGCTTGCGCTGGTGGGGACCCCCTCCCCACTTATCAATGTGTGTGTGTGGGGGGGGGGGGGGGCTGCCCTAGCTCTGCCCCGGCTGGTACGTGCATACCTGCATCAATCAACTGGTGAGTCCGCCTGCAGGACAACACAGCACAGCCTGCGCTGGTGGGACACCCCCCTCCCCACATACAGACGAGGGGGGGGCACCCTCCTCACAACCTTCCTCCCCGCATACCCCCCCCCCCCCCGCATACCACCCGGGCGCCCCCCCCCCCCCCCCGCCAGCTTTGACCGGCTGGTACGTGCATACCTGCGTCAATCAACTGGTGAGTCCGCCTGCGCTGGTGGGGACCCCTTTCCACAGACCAAGGGGGGGCGGGGGAGACCCGCCAGCTCTGCCTCGGCTGGGACATGCATACCTTCATCAATCAACTTGTGAGTCCGCTTGCGCTGGTGGGGACCCCCTCCCCACATATCAATGTGTGTGTGGGGGGGGGGGGGGCTGCCCTAGCTCTGCCCCGGCTGGTACGTGCATACCTGCATCAATCAACTGGTGAGTCCGCCTGCAGGACAACACAGCACAGCCTGCGCTGGTGGGACACCCCCCTCCCCACATACAGACGAGGGGGGGGGGGCACCCTCCTCACAACCTTCCTTCCCGCATACCCCCCCCCCCCCCCCCCCGCATGCCACCCGGGCGCCCCCCCCCCCCGCCAGCTTTGCCCCGGCTGGTACGTGCATACCTGCGTCAATCAACTGGTGAGTCCGCCTGCGCTGGTGGGCACCCCCCTCCCCGCATATGAATGTGTGTGTTGGCGGGTTTCCCCCCCTCCCCCCCCCCCCCCGCCCGCTTTGCCCCCGCTGAGACGTGTGTACCTGCGTCAATCAACCCTCCCCGCATACCAACGAGGGGGGAGGGGACACCACTAGCTTTGCCCCGGCTGAGACGTGCATACCTGCGTCAATCAAGTGGTGAGTACGCCTGCGCTGGTGAGACCCCCTCCCCCCGCGCGCGCGCATATTCACTGAGATGGTGGGAACACACCCCGCCCCAGCTTCATGTGTGCAAAACAAGGGGCAACGGTCCACCAGCACCACCCGCCATATTCCAAAAACCACCTGTGGAGAGTACCGCCCAGCGGTGAAAGTATCCACTTGTAACAACCGCCACCCCCCCCCCCCATAATCAAGTTGGATCACCCTGGGTGGGTGTGGACAGGAGGGGGGAGGGAGAAGCCCGCGGGTAGGCAAGGAGGTGTGTAGCCATGCATGGGGGATAAGGCTTGCAGGGGCACAGGTTTGTGGTGCAGGCTGTATTCCCAATTGCTCGGGATTGCCACGGGACGGGCATTGCATCTCTGCATCAGAAGGCGCAGACGGTCTTCACTGTGTTGGTGGGCCGTGCGCTGTTTCTATACTGTCATTGTAGTGTGTGTATACTGTCTGTGGTGAACGGAGATATCCAAGCAATCGCACAGGTTGACCAGCGAAGACAAGATTGCAGTACCCTAGAATGTGTGCACACCAAGGGGGGCAGCAGCCAACCTACCTGCCTTCTAGCTTTCCTAATGGTGCATTTTGAATTGATATGCACTGCGGGGGCGAGTGCGGAAAACATCGCGCATCACCATCTGCTGTCATGCGTGCTGCTGCTGCTGCCGCTGCTGCTGCTGCTCCCGCAGCACTTTCACCCATGCCGCTGGGGAGTGTGGATGCCCCTTCAAGGGAAGTGCCTACTTCACCGCCAAGGGATTCGCCATCCTCTCACAGGTCGATAGCTGCGAGGCTACATACCCTCCCGACGACACAATCAAGGGTCGCCGTCGCCTCGCGTCGGCCTCATACGACGATCCTTACGATCGCGCCGAGCCAAACATCTCCGCCATCGTCAACGTCACGGCAGTCATCTTCCGCGGCAAGATCAACAGCGTGGTGACAACAGAAGGCGTGAAGGAAGCCAAGGGCCGCGTCGAGTTCATCCCTTACTTTGCCGACACGGGCTCACGGCGCCTGAGCATCGTCGGTGGCAGGCTGGGACGTGTCAGGGCCAGGAAGCACGAGGTTCCCGCCGATACTGCTGCTGCAAACTATGATGCTGGGTTCGATGATCTTGGGTTCTACCACGGCGAACGCCCTGACAGCTACTCCCACAGCGAGGGGCCTGACGGCTATTACAACGGCGAGGGGCCTATGAAAAGGCGCTCTAGCGGGTCTCGTGGATACTCCGGTGAGGAGGGTTCAGATTATTATTCTGGAGAGGATTCCGAGTACTACACCGGCAGGGAGGACCCAGAATACGATTCCTACAAGTATGGCTTTGGGCCTGAAGACAACTACCACAGCTACCGTGGGAAGGTTCTTGTGAAGGGGGGAAGCCTGAAGGTCACTCTGTTGGAGAACGAGTATACTAATAATGTCAATAGGGTTAAGGAACAGGCGGGCAAGCCTGGGGTATTCATGGTTTTATGGCTTGCGTGTGGCCAGTGGGCAGGGGCTACTGCCACCCTTGTGAACTCACACAGACAGCAGGGGCGGCTGGCAATGTGGTGTGACAGCAAAGCGGAGTGAATGGCTCATTGCGGCGGCGACAGTTGCACAGGCTAGCAGTACATGTGGTGGAATACCACAGAGGATGGGTGTGGCAACCTCAGCACACCTCTTGGCTACTGAGTTCTCGAGGGTTTGCAGGCTGAGTTCTCAAGGGTTTGGTGCTGTGGCGTGTGTTGGTAGTAGCAGTGGACACCACTGCAGTGCCAATGGGAGACATCCTATGGCGTTAGTGAGGTACACAAGGTTGTATCCGTATCTGCTTTTGGTCTTTTTCCTTGTGGTCTTTCAGTGCCCAAAGCGCAGCAGCAAGGAGCACCTGCAGCTGGGGTGACCGTTGTGGTTTGAGCAGCAGAGGGTTGATCAGCTTGGCTACTTTGATCTGCTTGGGTGTAAAGTGTGGGCTGGATTTGACCAACGTGATGCTGGCCCTGCCAGTACTACAGGCAGCGTGACCCTGAGGGCTTGGCAGCAGTGCCGCTCAGCGTTGCTAGCAACCAGTGGTTGACAGGGGCTCAAGGGCGCTAGTCCTAGCAGTTCAATGTCAAGGCAACAGCTGCAAGGCTTCTTGTAGGTGCGGCTGTGAGTCACCCGATCGGCTCGACTCAAGGGATGGTAGTACTCAGCGGCGCAAGCTGGCCAGTCTGGTGCTGTCACAGCTGTTGTAGTAAGATCGCAGAGACTGAAGCTGTCGTGGTGGGGGGGGGGGGGAGGGGGGTAGTAGGGGGGGGGGCTGGTGCTGTCACAGCTGTAGCCTGGAGCGTTTGCTGAGCCAACGCATGGGGAGTTTGCTGCTTCTGCACAAGGATACTGTTGCTAGTAGCGCATGCCGCGCCCTTCACAGCGTTGGGTGATACCTGATGCATAGACTTTGCTTACTGGGTGAGCGAGCTTCATAGCTACAGGTGTAACTTTGATTTGATTTGAGTGAGACCTAGTGTGTTTGCAGCTGCGACAGCTGAGGTGTGTGTTTACAGTTTAGGGTTTTGCCCTTGACCCTAAACTAGTGTGGTATGGCCTGGTGTAACGCCCACACTCTTGAGTGGGTGGTTTGACAGGCAGGTGTGTTGCTGTCAAGCCATATACCTGGTGAAACAGAATGTACGTTTGCACGAACTCTTGAGCTTCATAGCTACAGGAAGATGTTGATGACTGGTTGACTGGTGTAAGGAAGGTTGTAGTAAGATCGCAGAGGCTGAAGCTGTCGTGTCTGTCAACGAAAAGAAGTGGTTAGTGATGCATATGCAGGTGCAGATGCGGCTAGACGAGCCTATTGAGTCCTGCACCCAGTCACCGGTGTAAGGAAGGTTGTGTGTGGCGGTGCAGAAGGGCTGTGAAGCTTGCTTGGGCTCACACAGGGGGTCACAGCTAGTTGTGCAGCTGCAGCTTGATGCCAATACTGATACCAATATTGCAGGGGTCACCCCTCTTCCCCGGCACTAGCCAGCGACCAGATCTGGTCATAGGGGCTAAGCACATATATTAGCACCCATGCTGATACTCTAGCTGGAACCAGTGTACAAAAGCTAGGGGTGAGGTGGGTCTGCATGTCACACAAGGTAGTGCTTGTGTACGACGCAATGCTCAAGATAGGATGACGCAATGCTGTTCTTTCTTACCAAGGGGGCAGCCTGCTTGTTGCCAAAGGGGGCAGGGCTTGCCACCAGCTGGCCACACACACAACCATGCAAACCCCAATGACCGGGGCAAAGCTTCACAATTGTGACTTGCAAGTGAATCACGCCTAACACACAACACACTATACTGTTGAAGCCTGCTTCATGCTGTGCAAGCCCTGATGGCAGTGGCAGCCAACATGACAATTACGTAGGCAGGGAGGGAGTGCGCTGGGGCCAGAGGGGAAGCTGTGTGCGACCTGCTGGTAGCGTTGAGGTTGAGGGGTGGGCGCGTTGAGGTTGAGGGGTGGGCGCGTGCGAGGCTGTGCGTCCCCGCATGAACAGCGCCACCGCCATCTGCCACCGCTGCTACTGCCGCCCGCAGCTGCTGTATGACTGTGATCGCTGCATGCTGTACAGACACTGATGGCGATCGCAGCAAACAGGACCCCTGTGTGGGAAGAAGGGGTGTGTGCTGGGGCCAGAGTCCGAGGAATGACAGCACGCCTGCCTGCACGCCTGTTGCATGGAAAGTGCCACAGTCAGCTGCCAACCCCATCTGTATGCTGTACCCTCTGCATGCTGCACAGGCACTGATGGGGGCAGCAGCACACAGGACCATTGTATGGGCAGGGGGGGCGCTGGGCCCAGAGGGGGGAGCTGTGGCGGCCTGCTGGTAGTGTTGCGGGGGCTGAGGGGTGACCACGCGCGAGGCTGTGCGCCTGCAACACAGAAAGCGCCACAACCAGCTGCCACCGCTGCTGCCGCTGTAGGGGTGTGCCCTCTGCATGCTGTGTAGGCACTGAAGGGGGTGGCAGCAAACAGGAGCCATGTGTGGGCAGAAGGAGGGGGGGGGGGTGCGCTGGGCGCAGAGGGGGGAGCTGTGGCGGCCTGCTGGTAGTGTTGAGGGGCTCAGGGGTGACAGCACGCATGCCTGCGCACCCCTCGCAGACAGGAGTTGCTGCTGCTGCTGCTGCTGCCCCCTCCCCCTCCCCTTGCCGCTGCTGCGTGGCTGTGCTGTGCGCGCAGCCACGGCTGCTGCTGCCACCCGTGCTGCTGCGTGGCCGAGCGCGCTGTTGCACCACACGGCCACTGCCGCTGCCTTCCTGTGCTGCATAACATTGCCCGCTGCTGCTGCTGCTGCTGCTGTTGGTGAGCAGGGCAACAGGCCGCTGCTGCAACATGGCGCGGCGCCCTGGAGTGGACTATATGCTGTATGAGCAGCAACCCAACCACTAGCTGCACCTGTACCTGCAGCTGTGTGATGGTTGTGGCTGCTGCTGCTGCTGCCGCTGCTGCTGGCAGGGGTCGTGGTGCGGTAGATGCCCCACAGCAGCCACCGGCTGCTGTCTGCCTCTCTCTTGACATCTGAAGTGGCTGCTGCTGCTGCTGTACGGGAACCAGCCGCTGTTGCAACATGGCGCGGCGCCCCGGATTGACTGTATGCTGTATGAGCAGCGACCCAGCCACAGCTGCTGCCGCTGTGTGAATAGTTGTGGGTGCTGCTGCTGCTGACGGCAGCGGTGGTGGATAGGTAGATGCCCCACAGCAACCAACGGCTGCGGTCTGCCTTTCTCTTGGCATCTGGAGTGACTGCTGCTGCTGCTGCTGCTGTATGAAACCAGCCGCTGCTGCAACATGGCGCGGCGCCCCGGATTGACTGTATGCTGCACGAGCAGCCACCCAGCCACAGCTGCCGCCGCTGAGTGAATAGTTGTGGGTGCTGCTGCTGCTGCTGCTGCTGGCGGCAGCAGTGGTGGATAGGTAGATGCCCCTTAGCAGCCAACGGCTGCGGCCTGCCTTTCTCTTGGCATCTGGAGCGACTGCTGATGCTGCTGTATGAGAACAAGCCTCTCTGACAACATGGCGCGGCTGCTGCAGCTGCTGCTGCTGCTGCTGCCGCTGCTGCTGCTGCCGCTGGGGTACCGCAGGGTGGGAGGTGTGCTGACCCCACCCAACAAATGGGACAGCGACTGCCAGCGTTGCTGCAGCTGTAGCAGCAGTGCTGCCCCGCGGTTCCGTCCAAAGGCACAGGGAGGTACTTGCTGCAACCAAGGTGCAGCTGCTGCAGGCACCAGCAGCATACGCAGCAGCAGCAGCAGCAGCAGCAGGCGGCGGCTGCTGCTGCTGCTGTTCATTTGGCCGCTGGCTGACAGCGATACCCAGCAGATGCAGCAGCAGCAGCAGCAGCAGTACCTGTTTGCTGCTGCTGCTGCAAGCTTGCAGGGCTTTGCTGGCTGCTGCTGGCCAGCTGCTGCCTGCTTGCAGGGGCTGCTGCAGTTGGTGCTCAGTTGGTGCCTGCAGTCTGCTGCTGCTGCTGCAATTTTGCAGGAGTTGCTGCCTTAGCTGTTGCCTGCTGCTGTTTGCTGCTGCTGTTGGTTGCTGAGTGCAGGGAACCAGTAGAGCCGCACCCCACCAGGTGCCCCATCATCAATCATGGCCAGGCCCTCCCTCAGCATCTCCCCTAACACCTTGTCACAACGCTCCTTGGGCCAAGACGCCCTGGTGGACAGCTCGCCTGCAAAGCGGGGTGCGGGGGGGGGGGGGGGGAGGGAGGGGGGGGGGGGGGGGGGGGTTATGGCGCACACATGTGTGTTAAATTGTGTGTGCGGAGGGTCGAGGAGCTTTGAGAGTCGTGGCATGTGGTGGACGAGCAGGGGGGGGGGGGGCAGCAGGGGGGTAGGCAGGGGACATGGTGCAGGAGTGGGGGTGGGAGTGTCAGGCCCTCCCTCAGCATCTCCCTTATGACTTTGTCACAATGCTCCTTGGGCCAAGACGCCTTGGTGGACAGCTCGCCTGCAGGGGCCAGGGGGGTGAGGGTGAGGGTTAAGGGGCTTTGGGTTGTGGCATGTGGTGCGACATGAGAGCAGGGGGGCAGTAGGAGTGGGGTAGGCAAGAGACATGGTGCATGAAGGGGGGTGGAGGTGCCAGGCCCTCCCTCAGCATCACGCCCATCACGTTGTCCCAACGCTCAGGGGGCCAAGACGCCTTGGAGGACCCCCCCCACACACACACACACGCATGCAGTCTCTCTGTCGACACACACATTACTGCTGGTGCAATCCTGCCCCCTCCCCTCCCCCCCCCCCCCCCCCCCCCCCGCTGAAGCCCGCGCCGACCCTGTGCAACCCTTCCCCCTTGCCTGTGCTTGTGCTGATACCCTGCTCACCTGCGCTGCTGCATCCCTGTTGCCCAGCCAGCTCCATGACCCCATTCTTTTTGTTAATTCATTAATCTTTTCTTTTGTTTTGTGGTATCACAACTTTTTTTGCTGCGGTAGTGCAGCCGAACGCTGCAGGATAACTAAGAAAATGGGTTTTTTCCCGTGTTGAACTTACATCACACCCACCACATAGCCCCCTGCCCATGTCGGCTCCCCCGCCCTCTTGCGACCCCCCCCCCCCGCCGCGCACGAGCGCCACAGCTCGCATTAGCCAGCGGAACCACACCCCCTCCTTACAGCTAGCTCCTCACACCAGAGCAGACACCCAAGATGCAAAAAAAAAGACCCCCCCCACAACACACACCTGTGCTGATGCATCCCTGTTGTTCAGCCAGCTCCATGACCCTATTCTTGTCCATGTTGAATTCACCAGGCACCGAGCGGATGTAGGTGCGGGAACCTATCACAACCACGTCGATACCACCACCCAAAACCTGAACACCCCCCAGCAGCAGCAGGCGGCAGTAGCAGCAGCAGCACGACATTGAGCAGATGAGGTAAGGCTACCTGTTGCAACCACGTCAAGACCACCACCCAACACCTGACGAGATACAATAGCAGCAGCAGGCAGGCGCAGCACACAATACTTGAGCATGTGCGGTGCGGGAACGGATTACAATCACATTAATACGACACCTGACCAGATATAGCAGCAGCAGCGGCAGCAGCAGCAGCAGGCGTAACTGCTCAGAGTCCCTAGAGTTGTGACCGCCCATATCACGTCATCCTCGGCACATGGTCATACGTTCTCTGTCCCCCCAACCCTCTGTGAGAAGAATTCCCCTCTGCCCCTGGCCTCCCCTTCCCCTCCCGAGTTGAGTTTCTCACCTTGAGTTTCTTGATGGCTCGTATTATGTCATCCTCGCTCACATGGTCGAACCTGCTGCCCAGCCCCCTTCCTCCGCCCCTCCCCCGGTCCCTCCCTCTGCCCCCCCACCCTCTTCCCTCCTTTCTCCTGCCCCTCCCTTCTCCTGGCTGCCTGCCCCTACTTCTGGCCCCGCTCCCCCCCCCCCAACCCCCCCCCCCACACACACACACACACACACACACACACACACACACACACCCCACAACCGCACACCCCACAAAAGTCTCTGCCCCCCCCCCCAAATCCCTGTCCCCTTGAGTTTCTTAGTGGCTCGTATTATGTCATCCTTGCTCACACGGTCAGAACTGCTGCCCTGCACCCTCCTTCTGCCCCTCCCTTTACCCCCCCCCCCCCGCACCCAGCACCCCCCCCCTCTCCCTGCTACCCCCCCCCCCGTCTTCTTTCACCTTGAGTTTCTTGATGGCTCGTATTATGTCATCCTCGCTGACAGGGTCGGACCTGCTGCCCCTCCGCCTCATCACAGCAGCACGCAGCGCACCCAGCTCAAACATGCCACCATTCAACGGCCTGAAGCAGCACAGTACAGTACAGTACAGGACCCCTGCATTATTCGACGCCTTTGAGTGCAGCAGTGCATGACCGTACAGTGCAGGCTATACAGTACAGTGCAGTACAGTCCATGCCCGTCCTGCACCTTGCATGGCCGCTCAGTGAAGTCAGTACAGTGCACTGCGGAGGTACAGCGCAGTAGTTTGCAGGGTAGGTGAACACACAAAATGCGTAGCCTAGAATTGTGCATGAATCAGTGCGCAGCCAAAACAAAAGCGCGCACTACGGGCGCGCAGCCACAACAAGCTGTGCGCGCCGAGTGCGCAGCAACAGACAGAGGGTGCGGGCGGAGTGCACAGCCAAAAAAAAAGTGCGCCCGCCAAGGGAACGAGCAACACAAAGGGTGCGGGCGGAGTGCGCAGCACAAGGTGTGCGCGCCGAGTGCGCAGCATCAGACAAGGGTGCGGGCAGAGTGCGCAGCCAGACAAGTGCACCCGCCATGGGAGCGCAGCAAACGACAATTCGCAACCAGAGTAGAAGGGCGCGCGCCGGGTGCTGAGCAACAGGCAAAGGCTGTGGGCCTAGTGCGCAGCCGGAATAAGGTCATGCCAAGCTTCGCCTTCAAATTGGGCAGTTCAACCTGGCTGAAGAGTACTTCCGTAGGATCCTCTTAGATCCAATAGCTTTGCCTTGGGCCCCCGGCACTTGGGTTCGCCTGATTGCGCTGTGTGTGGCCAGCCGGTGGGATTACGCCCCCCCTGGTCAAAAAAGGACCCAGAGTAGAGGAAATGACCGCACAGAGGCGGCATGACAAAACATGCCTCCAGCAGCAGCAGCAGCTGACACCACCGCCGTTGCCGTACTTGCCACGGCACACTGCCCCCCCCCCCCCCACCACACACACACGGAGGTGCACCGACATCAGACAAGTATCAGGTGAACATTCCCATTATGATAAACCTTTTTACCTCTGCATGCGTGTTGAAACACACTTGTTGGCAATATCCTGTCACCATCATCACCGCCATCATGATCCTGTATGTACAGGCTCTATGCAACTCATGTGTTTGACACCCACCCACACCCACCTGCTTGCCAGGCATGCCTCCAGCAGCTGCACCCCCAGCTCGTAGTAGAAGTCACCAAAGCCAAGCAGCTCATTCCACATGCCCTGACAGCAGGAGACATACCACACCACAGCACAGCACAGCACAGCACAACACAACAACAGCACAGCATGACACCACAACACAGCAGCACCAGACAGCATGACACATCATCACAATCCAGCAGACGCACAGCATGGCACGATAGAGCAGTATCAGTGTCAGTTGCAGTTGGCATATGCCTTACAGATCCAGGCAGCTGCAGCAATAGCCGCAGGCAACCAGGCAAATACGCCCCCCCCCCCCAAAAAACACAATTACAGACACAATGCACACCCACCTTGTTTGATGCGAGGGGGTCCACCCCTATGTTTGCGCACATGGTGTGGAATTGCGCCCTGAAGACCGGGTCACGCGGATGTCTGACTTGTGCTGAGGGCAAACTCCTCCAGTTTGCTCTTGAATGTGAGGAGCTGGTCTTTCATCTGCTGTAGGGCTGCTCGCCTGACCTCTTCACCTGCTGACTTGAATTGTTCCTGTATTACATGAGCCGAGTGACGGGGTGGGCGGGGCCAGAAAGGGTAAGTTGAGGGGGGTGGGGCTACAATGTGAAGTGCGTTGGACTGTGACCAGGGTTTTTCTGTGTGTGGTGCAAGGTCCACACGTTGCAAGGTCCACACGTTCCAGATCCATGCATTCATGATGGGTGATGCTTGCACTGTAGTTCATCGCGTGAACACTGCTGTTGCGTGACACTGCTGGGCACAACGGTAGTCTGACACTCCTGTCAGCAGCAGCAGAAGCAGTGTCCAGATGCTGGATGGACGCGGTCCAAGGTCATTGCTGGGAACAATTATGGCCTTTTGGAAGCAGCAACAGCACATGTCCCATGGGGCTGTCAAAGCCCTGCTGTTGACAAGTCATGCAGGCGGTGGTTTGCAACTGCCACCCTGTTGGGACCCCCACCAACAAGGTGCAGAGGAGTGCTGCTGTTGATACGTCTTTCCTGCACTTACCCTGGCTTGAACATCTCGCTGCAGGCCAGCAATACCAGGGCGCCTCCTCAT
Source organism: Desmodesmus armatus (assembly GCA_007449985.2). Lineage (NCBI taxonomy): Eukaryota > Viridiplantae > Chlorophyta > Chlorophyceae > Sphaeropleales > Scenedesmaceae > Desmodesmus > Desmodesmus armatus. The sequence continues at coordinate 173,874 of VIIQ02000136.1, read as the reverse complement.
GCTGCTGTGGGTTTGGTGCTTCAGCAGACGGTGTAGTTGTGTAGGGTGCGCCAGAACAGACAGGGAGACGCCACAAAAGGTTGCTGCGATGTGTCGACGGCCTGAGCGTCCACCCAGTCGGTGAACACCGGTTTGCAGCTCAAAAGTCAAGATCTGTGTCAGCAGATGAATGAGCGATTCTGGATCGCTGCCCTAGTGTCAACACCTAAATTTGGCAGTGTGGCATGATGTTGATCCTCTTGTACGGTCCAGCCTGTTGCTTTGCGGTTGGCACCGGTCGATGACATAAGTCCCGTGAGCACGGCTAGGCGGTGCAACACCAAGCTAAGTAATTGCTTCTTGGTGCTTTCTGTCCTTGCCCGCCCCTATTCGCCCAGAGCCTCATCACTGGTCATGATCGATTGCCTCCTGTTTGACTGCATCAGCAGCTGTTGTTGAGTACCCAGCTCCCCTCTTCAGCTGCTGCTGCCATCCAACATGGGTGTTGCCATCATACACGTAGTGGATGAGGAGACTCACACAAGCAAGGACTTCCGCTGCGACATGACGCTGCTGCTGTCACACATGAAACTGCTGGCAGCAGACCTGACAGACGTGCCAGGCCATGACATCCAGGTAACAGCAGTACAGTCGCAGACCCACACACCAACACGTTTGCACCATGCTCCACTCGGCCTTGTTTCCGTCTGTGCCGGTAATCTATCGGCTTTACAGCAGCTGCTGTCTGGTTCACCTAGAATGCAGTTGCGACAGGATGCCTGCCACCACGCACTAGATACCCCATGCCTTCATGCCACAACGTGCCAGCAGTTCAGTTGCTGTCAAATTGCAGGTGCAAGGCAAAGCCCACTCTGCCAGACTCTCGTCTTGGGGTGCACTGCACATATCCAGCTGGAGCAGACTCAAGAACCAAATCACAAAAAGGAAACCGTGTGTGCTGTTATGTCACACAGATCACAGTCAAGTGTGACATTCCTACCTTTGCATGGCTCATGGCATATGTCAAAGCAGCAGGCGCCAGAGGGCAGCAGCAACAGGAGACCACCACGGACAACTGCCTGCAGCTGCTGCTCGCAAGCCACTACCTTCAGGTGCAGAACTGCAGCCGCTTGTCAATCCCTCCGTCTTCAGCACCGTCTGCAGTCCTGACTAGTGTTCACCTAGCATGCCCAGGTCCAAAGCTTTCCCTTAAGCAGCAGGGTGCACCAAAGCTGCCAGCTGCAGTAAACCCCAATACTTGCCTCAATCTGTCAACCGCAAGCTGCCCAGCCAAATGCTGGCTGTCAACTACCGCTGCTTCCCCAACTGCTGCGCGCACGTCCTGCATGCTGTTTTCCGAGCCATGCATGTCCTGCATGCCGTGCTGCCCTGCAGATGGCGCCTGTGCTGCTTGCCGTGCTGTCCTGCATGCCGTCATGTCCTTCATGCCATGCTGTCCTTCATGCCGTGCTGTCCTGCAGATGGTGCCTGTGCTGAGGTCGTCGGTGGCATTCATTGCTGCGCACCTGCTGTCTCTGCCGCAATCAGCAGCAGCACAGCTGTGCACTATGGAGGGTGCCTGCTGGACAAATTGGCCAAGGTGAGTGGGCACCGTTGACATTGTTGTTTTGTGAAAGGGGGTACAACTGGGTGCTTGAACCGTTGGGCACTTTCTCCACTAGACGATTTCTGGATGGCTGTTGAGCAGCCATGCGCCAATCATGACGGTTTACATGAAGAACTCTTGTTCCACCTACTCATACCCCTGCTGTTCAGCGCTGGACCCTTTTCCCACACTTGCAGAGCCCCTACTTTTTGCACGGGCTGGCCCAGTCTGTCCAGGGCCACACAGCACAAAGACGGGCAAAAGGGCAAAACACATACTATCTGCTTTTGCGGCGGTCCCGCTGAGCCAACAGGGGCAATGTGCTCCTGCTCCTGCTCCTGTTGCAGGCTGTGCAGGAGGAGACATTGGAAGCCCTGTACCATGCCAACTGCAATCAGCAGCAGCAGCACCACCAGCAGCAGCCTGATCAGCACCAGCAGCAGGGGCAGCAGGGCAGCAACACGGCGGCTGCATGCAGCAATCCCGCGCACTCAAAAATGCAGGACGCTGGTGGCCACAGCAGCGGCGGCAGGAGCAGGAGCAGGAGCGCGACAATCACCAGCAGCAGCGGCAGCAGCAGCAGCGCATGCATGCTTGTGGAGAAGCTGTACAAGCACAAGCTGCGGTCACTGCTGCAGCAGTGTCACACGACCCTGCTGTGCTGCAGCGTCTGTGGGGAGCTGTTTGCCAGCGCTAGCCACAGCAAGCTGCAGTGTGCGGCAGCAGGCGGCAGCACACCTGCAGCTTCCAGCAGGTGAGGCTAGGATGAGGATCAGGGCGTGCCTGCGTTGAAGCGTCTGTGGGTCTGGGGGATGTCGCAATTGATAGCGATTGATGACGTTCGACAAGAGCAGAACGCTATCGCGCTTTCTTGTGACATGGTGGCTGATTTTGTTCAGCAGCTGCCGCCCTGCCTTCCTCCCCAGCTGCTTTGCTTCCATGCGCAGCCAGCTGCAGCAGCCCTCGTCCTGGCCACCTCCTCCACCCCAGCTTGCTTACGTCCCAGCATCCTTGAACGTCCTGCGCTGCCTAAGCATGGCGCCGCACGGTCTGCTGGCATGCTGGCTGCCGCCTTGCTGTTCACTCTGCCACTTCCCCATGAGCTTCGTTGATTCCCTGCGGGGTGTTCTGGCATGGCTCAAACCATGTAACAGTGACAGCAAATCGCTTGTGCTCCTGCCTTTGCTCCTGCTGCTCCCAGCAGGTTGAACAAGCTGCCCCTGCACCAGCCTGACCCCACCTGGGAGCTCCAGTCCTACTTGACGCAGCAGCGCACAGCACCTCAGCAGCAGCACACGAGCCCGCAGCCGACAGCCACACCACAGCAGCAGCAGCAGCAGCATGGCCAAGTGAATTGGGTCGCGCCTGAGCCCAGCCTGCAGCAGCAACAGCAGCACGGGATGCAGCAGCCCCAGCAGCAGGAGCAGGACCGAGCAGATGCGAGGAGTTGGCGGGAGCTGTACTGGTTGGTGTGGGGCCACGTGGTCGTGCTGTACTGCCAGCGCTGCTGCTGCCACTTCCCTGCACGACTGCTGCACCACTGCCGCTACCACCCGCTGCCTGCTGTGTTTGAGTCAGATGCAGCGCCCGGGCGGTATCCTTGCTGCGGAGCGCAGGCCTGGCAGCCTGGTGGCAACGTTGGTGGTGGTGCTGCTGCTGCTGCTGCAGCAAGCGCGCTGCAGGGCTGCAGTAGCAGGGATCATGAAGCATACCTGCCAGCTGGTGCGGCAGGAGCAGCAAGGGAGGGTGGAAGCGCCCCGGGACGAGCTGCAGCAGCAGAAGCAGGGAGGGTGCAAGGCCAACAGTAGGTGCAGCAAATGGCTCAGTTTCACCTGGCGGATCTGTTGGTGGGAAGGGGACAGCAAAGCAGCCGGGTGGGAAGGCTGGCGCTGCAGGGGTGGATGCGGGCCGAGCACTGCAGCTGCTGCAGCTCTTTGGGCCCCTCATCACCACCGCAGCACCCGTCGTCATGCAGCAGCCGCAGCAACAGCAGCAGCAGCAGTGGACAGCGCCGGTGCTGCCGCTGCTGGTGAAGATGGTCAACAGGGGGGCAGCATCTGCAGCTGCAGCAGCAGGAGGGGCGGCTGGGGACAGGGCTGTTCGTAGCCCAACTGCAGCAGCAGCAGCAGCTGCTTGCTGCGACAGTGCTGGCAATGGCAGCAGCAGTAAGAGCAGGCCGACTTCTGTGCAGCACCTGCCACCCATTGTCAGCCCCAGACAGCTTCTGCAAGAGGAGTGTGGGGACACTGCGGCGTCGGTCAGCAACCCTGGCAGCAAACATCACAAGCAGCAGCAGCCGCAGGAGTTCAGCTTGAACGCTGCAGCAGCAGCTGCCGTTGCTGCTGCCGCTCGCGCCTCCGCAGGACAGGCCAGCAGCAACAGCTGTTGCCCTAGCGTGCGCCGGCCGATGACAGCGGGTACTCTTGATGGTGAAAGCAGCAGGAGCGGGGCTGGTGCGCAAGACAGCGATGCTGCATGCAGTGATGCAGACAGCAGCAGGAGGAGCAGGGAGTCATCAGCATATGAGGGGAGTGAGGATGACGTCATCAGCAGCAGAAGCAGTAACAGCAGCAGCGGCAGTGATGCCGGCTCTCCACGCACCAGCCAAGGCAATTTGGAGGGTTTATCCTTGGGTTATGGGCGCCCGAGTGCCAGTCAAGCTGGGGTTGACGGGTGTGAGTGTGGTGGTACTGACCTCACTCTTTCAGCTGAGGGCGAGTGTGACCTCACTCTTTCAGCAGGGCCCACCCCCCTCAGCAGTGTGATGGGTGCAGTGAGGGCGGCAGCAGAGTGGCGGACGAAGGGTATGGGGGCGTTTGGCAGCAGTGGCGGCGGTGTGGCGGCTGGTTGCAGCAGTGGTGCGGGGCTGCTGCTGCAGGGGCAGAGGAGCGCACCGCTGGCTGAGACGTTCAGTGCTGGAGGCAGGAGGTGTGTTGAACATATGGAGTACATGCGAGTGTGTAGACACAGGAAGTGCATCCAGCCAATGAACCATGCATCCATCCAAAGTTGCCCAGTGTGTGTTTGGGGGGGGGGCCGGCAGGGGAAGCAGGGCGCTGCTTTTGTTGGCCGTCCCGTGTGCTTAACGACCTGTGTGACGCAGCTGGGTTTGTCAGGCATGTGGGTGTAGGATCACCAACTGCAAGCCAGTGGTTGATCGTAGTGCAGTCTTTATGTTGCCTCTGATTGAGTCAGTCCCAATGGTTGGACAGGTATTCAGCAGTGCTGAGTCATGAATGCAATGAACACCACAGCCGTGGCGCGTGTGCTGGGTGCTGCGTCTGTGCAAGCATAGAGCGTGCATGTGTAGCTGTCATATAGCGCACATGCAAGTCACATGCAAGTATTTCCGAAACGGTCAGGCTTAGTCCTACAAAGGTAGGGCAAACCATGGAGTGCACCAACGTGTGTCTGCATTTGCAGGGTGCTGTCACCACCCAAGAGGAGACCTCTTGGGCAGCAGGGCCAGGCCGACACGTCACGGCCATCCACTGCCGCCAGCTTGCTCAGCCTCAACAACCAGCAGCAGCAGCAGCGGTGGAGCGGCTTGGCGCACAGCCTGGTGCGCAGCAGCAGCAGCAGTCACGGCCAGGCACTGGCTGCAGCAGCAGCAGCATCATGTGGGGCCAGAGGGGTGCAGATCGTGCAGGACGCAGGGCAGATGCAGGAGCAGCAGGAAGCATGGGCGGTGCAGCAGCAGCAGCAGGCGCGGGAGTCCCTGTGTTGGGTGTTGGAGGGTCTGCAATCAACAGGACCCTACTGCTGGAGTTGGTGCAACAGGACGATGTGAGTGCGCGGGGGGGGGGGGGGAGGGCAGCTCGTCTGTTGGTCCAACAGTCCAAGTGGAGACACCTGAGCACACTCATGCGGTGGGCATGCAGGGCAGCAATGGAAGCAATGATGCGCAGGCTAGTAAGGGTGCGCAGGCATGCAGCAGGCCACAGCAAACAAGCAGCACCAACAGCAGCAGCAGCAGCAAGAGTGGGCGGCAGCAGCACATAGAAGCAGCAGTGGGCAGCACCAGGGGTCAAAGACACACACAGCAGCGGAAAGAGTGGTCAGCAGGGATGCGCAGCGCAGCGTACAGCACTAATATTTGGCAGCAGCAGCAGGGTGGCAGCAGTGATCCTCAGGGGCAGGATTGGCCAGCAGGTGGCAGCTAGAGCTATCAACCAGCAGCAGATGAGCACGAATGCATGCGCAGCGGCAGTAGCAGCAAGCAGCATTGAGATGATTCAGCAGTGCGAGCAGCAGGCCACACCAGTCACAAACAGCTGCCAGTTGCGGCAGTAGAAGTTACATGGAGGTTGCTGTGCTGCAGCACCTTGTCTGCTGTGCTTTCACAGGGCCTGCCTGTTCAGCCCCTTGGCCGCGCTGCTACCACTGCTGCTGCTGCTGCTGCAACAACTGCTGACACTCTTGCTGCCGACCACGTCCTGCAGGCGTACTCCATGCGTGTGCATAGGTGTGTCACGCTGCTACCACTGCCACCACCACCACTGCTGCTGCTGCTGACACGTCCACCCCTACTGCTGTCCTGCAGGCATACCGCATGGGTCTGCTGATGAGGAAGCTGGACTCACTGCGGCTGCTGCTGCTGCTGCTGTCGCTGCTGCTGCTGACAGTCTTGCTGCTTCTGCTGCTGCTGCTGCTGACAGTCTTGCTGCTGCTGCTGACATGGCCACCCCTGCTGCCGTCCTGCAGGCGTACCGGATGGGTGTGCTGATGAGGAAGCTGGACTCACTGCGGCTGCAGCCTCCGCCTGACGGGGTGGCTACCAAGCAGCAGGGACAGCTGAGCCAGGTTGATGTGATGCGGGCAGTGAATGGGGCTGTGTTCCAGAGCAAGTACAAGGTGTAACAAGTGTGCATGTGGAGTGACGAGTCAGGGGCCATGGGAGAAGATGTAGAAGTATACATTGGTCTACTCTTATCCGGTGTCATGCATTGTCATGTTGGCCTAGATGGCCCTCTCCACCAGCAGCAGTACAGCTGGACTCAGGATCAGTCACAAACAGCATGCAGCGCTTGACCATCATTGAATCAGGAGTGTGAAAAAGTGTTTCAGCTGTTCTGTGACGCCAATGGGCCACTCAGAAGTCTACAAGGCAATACGAAGTTTGACCTGGCTCACATCTGCACCGGACATGGCACCTACATGGCTTGTTAGCTTTTCTTATTGTACATTCATGTTGTTTCAGGCCTCAGGGGTCGTTTCACGGCCAAAATGGGACCGATGTTTTTGTGTGAAATCAAATGCTTCTGAACGTTGTTTGAACATTGGCAGCGACCAGTACGCTTGTGAGCAAAGGGAGGTGTTTGCGCGTGTCCCGTTCCCTGCTTGGTGCTTCATTAACCTAATGCTGGTAGGATAGTGGCCTTCCTGCTCTCCGTTGTTGTTTGTCGGCTGCTGCTAGTGGAAAAGGCCCTTGATTGAAGTCCCAAGAACGTGTTTCAAGCAGCGATGGCTATAGACTGGAAGGCCGTGTAACTGTTCGGGTCAGTTCTGGGTGCCATTGAACTGCCATACTTGGGAGGTGAGTCCGTTGCCCAGCTGGGCTTGCGATCATGATCCTTTGCAGCAGCGCGCACCACTGAAACACCTCGCTCAGCAACCCTACGTGTCTACATACTCGGCCAGTCAAATGCAAGCTCAGCTATCGCTATCAGGCTCCTGCTGTGCCAGCCAGGCCAACAATAAAAGCTTAAATATGATTCCGCACAGCTTTGGAGGCTGGAGCCCAGCGTCAGGGGTCGCAGAGGCACATCTGCCATGTTCATCCTTCGCCATCGCTGTCTGTGCAGGGTTCCCAGGCGCAGCAGCTGTGCTGGAGCAGGAGCATACCATACATGCGCAACGTATATATGAGTCAGTAGCAGCCGTTTCAGCCCGTGATGGGGGAGCCTGCAAGCAGGGAGGGGGAGGCTCTCGAGAGCAATCAGGACAGCCGTCTCCCGGATGATTTGCTGCAGCTGCTGTACGTAAAGCAGCTTTCTCCAAGCGATGCAGCATCTTCAAAGCAGATTAAGCTCCCCAAAAACGAAGTCAAGGGTTCCTGAGCGACCTTCGACACAAGCAGCGATGTATGGTGGTGGGTGCCCAATCCTGCTCAAAGCAACGCACAGCAGCTGCGCACAAGCCATTTTCAGCGTTTTGACAGTGTTGGTAGGCTTCTGGACTCATCTGAGCAGCTGAAGTTCCACCAGCCTGGCATGCAACACAGCTGCTGCAGCTTAAGTGCACCCTGCTTTTTTCACCATATTTCTGGCACCAGACTTCATCACAACCCTGCCATCCTGCATGATGAATTTCTTGAAGTATCCTCCTACAGTTCTTCGACTTCTTCCGTACCTTCTGCTGCTTCTCTGTCTAAACCAGGTCGTGTTGGACCACAAGCTGGTGTGCTGGGAGTTCCTGTGCACCTGCTACGGCTGCCAGTACGCACTGTCAAGAGTCGGTGAGTGCGAAACACGCAGTTTTACCGAACGTATGATGACGCAGTTGCACCAAGACTTGCGGCTGGCAACCACGGGCCGCAGGTTGCTGTTGCTGTACTGTACGGTACTGCTGTTGCAGCAGTACAACCTTTGCTCCGAATGAATTTGGACACACGGAGTCATTGAGGGATTCGTGACTTGTATTCATCAGAATAATAGTGTTTCCCAACAGAATGTGCTGTCAGTAATCGTCTCATGTCCAGCTGACAATTTCCTGACGCCGCTGCTGCTGTCTGCCTGTCTGTGTCCCTGCATGCCCTCTCTCTGCCCCTGCAGCTGCTTTTGCCAACACCTACCAGCTGAGGGCAGGGCAGTTCATCGTGTTCTACCAAGACACACTCCACAGACTGGTGAGCAACAGCCAGTACGGAATCTTTTTGAATTTGGTTCAAATTCAGTTCGAACAGCAGATTGCTTGTTGTGCAGCAGCTGCTACTGCTGCTAGTGTTGCTGCCGTGTGGCACGATTCATTTGCCAAAAAACCCATAGAAAGCTAAAGACCCCGTCGCCAGGGGTTGTGTGCAAGTGTGTGTGTGGGGGGGGGGGAGGGGGCTGCACAGGCAGGGCTGCACAGGCCAGGGCCAAGCAAAACGGGGAAGGGCTGCGCAGTTAGTCAGCTGAAAGAGGCACCACATGCTGGCAGGAGTGCTTTTTATGGTCGTTTTCAGGGGACCTGGAATTGCACCGGCTGGCCATTAACACGGCAATTATGTGAGCCCGACTGCTGAGGGCCGGGGGCAAAACCGCACTGGTCAGTGTGCCTGACAGTCGCCACACAACAGGTGCCCTGCACCCAGACCACAACGCACCAAATCTGCCACAAGTGTACTTTGATATAAGTGTATGAGCCAGCACTATGCAGTTCAACACCGGGCCCCCAAATGGATTGAGCAAAAGCGAGTGATCATGCCTATGGAGAAGCACTGGTGTTAGTTGAGGGTCAAAGGGGTGTGCATGTCTAGCATGCTAGACTACTAGTACCACACCCCACCAGACCATTTCCAGCCCCAGGGCATGAAAACACGCACCAGAACCGTGGCATCACATCGGCTGGCTGTAGCATAATCATGGCCTGTGCGGCTGCTGCAGTGTGAGTCACCCTGACGGTTGGCCCAACCGCTTCTCATCCTGCAACATGCAGCCCTCAATGCCCTGCTGGTGCGTCTTAGTCATGGTTAGTAAACGCCTGCTAACAGTAGTAACAAGCTGCAACAGGCCACCGACACCGACTTGATAGGCTTTTGGTCACACGCAAGAAAGGCACATGCAAGTAAGGAGACCCTCCATCACCTGCCACCTGACACTGATCTCAGGCAGACTCTGACCTCGAGGTATTACTACTACCGCTGTTGTTGTAAGTAAGTAACTACACCTATGGCGAACCACTGGCGTAATGTTAAGGCTGAGAGGGGTGTGCATGTCTAGCATGCTAGACTACCACACCCCCCACCTGACCCCTCCAGCCCGAGGGCATTGCTGTTGTTGTGAAGGCACCAAAACTTCTTAGTAGTCACCTGCTGCCACTACCACTAGTAGTAGTAGCCCATGCTGATGACTAACCTGCAACATTCCACTGGCCAGTGCCCACCGACGACAGGCACTACAAGCTCCACACTTTGGGGTAGGACACTTTTCCCTACCGTGAAGGCAGGTAATGTGGGTGGCTGCGCGTGCATGAGTGCACAGGCCTCAGTCATTTTGTTGCGATGACTCCCTCCGGGTCCGCATTCAAATGCATTCAAGCAAATTTGTGCTGTAGCTGTCTGTAGCTAGCTATCTTTGAGCGTCCTAGTGGGACTCAGCTTCGCATGCAATACATTCCCTCCCTCCCTCCCTCCCTCCCTCCCTCCCTCCCTTTCTGCCAAAACACCCATCAGGCCAAGCAGTGACCAGTGTTGACGGGGTGGTGCACGGCGCAGACACCGGCGGCTGTGTAGTTTTATTTGTGGCTGTGTGCGCTGTGTAAGGGATTCACCATAAACCTAGACCTCTGGGGGGTGATGCCAAAAACTCCCCCCCCCCCCTCCGGTGTACGCTCTTCGGTCCGAAATAGCCCCCCCCCCCAACTTTGAGCATGCCGGTTCAGGCCGTCACCCCCCCCTCTCCCTGTCTTAGGTTTGTGGCGGACCCCTAAGTGCAGCTGCACAGGCAAGCACTGTGTAAGCGCATGTTATGCCTGTGTGGAACGCGTGCAAGCGCTGCCTAAGCACTCGCAAGCAATGTGCAACGCCTGCTCTATGTAAACAAACCCCTAACACGGGGCTCCACATGGTTTTGGTCCACGCTTTGCATGAATCAATCCGGCCTTCATTTAAGTTTGCCACATGGTTGGTTAGTGGCACCCTGACTGCTAGCCCATGCAAGCATCATAGAGGCCCTGCACATAGCTGGTACCCTGCACATGCCCACATGCTTGCATTCTTATGCGGCTGCACAAGTTGTATGTGCTTTCAAAAGAGCTTTCTTGAACCCTGGAGATCTTCAAGGGAGTGTTGGAACGCTACTCAGCAGCCCTGCTTCTTTGTGAGGAAGCCTCCCCCCCCCCACTGCCCGCGCCAGCTTGCATAGCACTACTTGCTCATTGCGATTCGGTATACCCGGGTTCGATTCCTGCTTGGGTCGCCGGAGTGGGCTAACTTGATCCCACAGCGTCTGTACCCGATCCAGATGTGGCGCACAGGCTGCACAGGCTTTTAAGCAACCCATTTCATTGACTGACTCCACCATTGAACCTCCCAAATCCATTCAGGCAACTTCCACTGCCCACCTACGAGTTCTTGCGTCCCCTGCCCCTTCGCCACCCCTCTCACTCTCAACCGTCACCACAACCGCCGCCACTGCTGTAACACACAGCTGCAGCGCTAGCGTCTGCTTGCCCCCCCCCCCCCCCCCCGCCATTCCCCGTGCCTCATTCAAGGAAAGTTTCCTGCTTCCCCCTGTTTACGTTTGCATCTCATGCATCCTCGCCATCCCACCACTCCTTCGCCATCCTCCCCCTTCCTGTCACTCCCCCTCTGCCCAAGGTCTGCGTGTCCCCCCCCCCCCCCCCGCATCACCACACCTATCATTGCCCACCCCTACATCCTTGCGCTGTCACAGCAGTTGGCAACTTCCCCAACCCCTTCTGCCCTTTGAGCGGCTGATGTGCCCCCCCCCCCCCAAAGGACCTCTTTCAACGGCGGAAGGTGTCTTGACAAACTGCCGCCACCCCCCCCCCTCCCCACCCGCCTTTCCAAACTCCTGAAGGTTTCTTGACGAACTGCCCCAGTCCCCAAGGCTTGAGTAGACATCGCTTACCTTCACTGACTCCAACATCCACACCTTCACTTGACTTCCGTCCCCCACCCCTTGCCCCCCACAAGAGCTAGCCTCTCCATCAGCGCTGATGGAAGTCAACCAGTTGCACCAGAAGCTGTAGCCCCCACGACACCCCTTGCCAAAGGGCCGGCCCACACCCCATCAACACAGTTGGTGGCACCAACTTTCTTTTCCGTCCCTCGATCCCTGCTGTCCCTTCCCTACACCCACAGCGGCTGATGGTGAATAACCAGTTGCTTCAGGCTCCGGAAGCTGCAGCAGCAGCCCTACTCAGGCATGCCCCTCACCACACCCGTTGCTCACACCCCATCAGTAACAATGACCTGCTTCTCAACCCTGTTTTGGGAGTGCCACCAATCGCCCCACCCTTTGCCTCAACAGCGGCTGATGGTGTCCAACCAGTTGCGCAAGGCATGCCCCAGAGTTGCAGCAGCAGCCCTGACCATGGCTAGGCCAGGTGTCCCCTCACCACACCCCTTGCTCACACCCCACAAGCCCTAATGATCAGCTACTCCGTCCTTTTCCCTGGTTTCTTGCTTCCGCAGCGGCTGATGGTGTCCAACTAGTTGCTCCATGAGCTGCAGCAGCAGCCCTACCCAGACATCGCCCCTCCCCCCACCCCTTGCTCAAACCCACCAGTAATAATAACCTACGTCCCCACAGCGGCTGATGGTATCCAACCAGTTACCCCATGAGCTGCAGCAGCAGTCCTACCCAGGCATGCCCCTCAACACGCTCCAATTGCAAGGAGTCCTTGCGCTCACACAACCTGCTGCTCCCCCCCCCTTCTGCCCCCACAGCGGCTGATGGTGTCAAACCAGTTACCCCATGAGCTGCAGCTGCAGGCCTACCCCGGCATGCCCCTCAACACGCTGCGAGGAGTCCTTGCTCCCACAAAGCCTGCTGCTCCAACCTCCCCCCCCCCCTTCTGCCCCCACAGCGGCTGATGGTGTCAAACCAGTTGCCCCATGAGCTGCAGCAGCAGGCCTACCCAGGCATGCCCGCACCCACCTCCACACACCTCACAGTGGGGCCCCACCTGATGCCGACAGATGCCAACACACAGCAGCAGCAGCAGCAGCAGCAGCAGCAGCAGACACACCCAGCAGCAGCAGCAGCAGGCCGCAGCAGCAGCAGCGGCGGCTTCAGCCAGCAGCAGCAGTTCATGCTGCCCCCAGCCGCAGCTGCTGCTGCTGCTGCTGCTCCAGCTGCTGCCAGCATTCAGAGCGCCGGCTTCGCAACACGGGCAAGATCAGCAGCAGCAGCAGCAGCAGCGCAGATTCAGCCAGGGCTTGCGGTGCACGGCTTAGGTGTCGGCAGCAGCAGCAACAGCGGAGGTGACTTAAGTGCGCTGTTTGCCGGGGCCCTTCAGGCAGGGCTTATGTTTGGGCAGGCTTCCCTGCCAACCAAAACTTCCTCCAGCAGCAGCAGCAGCAGCAGCAGCAGCAGCAACAGCAGCAGTCTTCAGCTGGGTGTTGGCCCTGTTCAAGGCCCCTCGCCCTCAAGGCCAGCACAGCAGCAGCAGCAGCAGCAGGGAGCTATGTTCGCTTTTGGTGCGGCAGCCACTGCTGCTGCCAATGACAGCGGTTACACAGCTGGCGCGACTGCTGCTGCTGCTGCGGCGGCGGCTAGCTTCAAGACGGAGACGTCTCCTGCTGCTGCTGCTGCTGCTGGCAGCGGCTCCACTCTGTGGCCAAGCCTGCTAGCAGCATCAGCAGGGCTCCTTGCCTCCGAACAGGCAGCTGCTGGGCCAGGTCCGGGACCAGATTACGGGCCGGGTTTCAGGTCCTGTGATGGGCCAGGAGAGGGTCCCGGTGTCCAGCAGCAGCAGCAGCAGCAGCAGCAGCAGCAGCAGCAGCAGCAGCAGTTGCCAAAGGGCCTTAGCAGCAGCAGCCTGCTGCTTCCTTCAGGTACTGCTGGCAGTTGGGCAGATGACACCACCCAACAGCACTGGCAGTCAGAGAGCTTCGGGGAGCTACCTGCTGCTGCTGCTGCTGCTGGTGGTGCTGCTGGTCGGCCAGCAGCAGCAGCAGCAGCAGTGGCGAGTGACGTCACAGGCAGTGACGTCACCGGTTACACAAACAGTACTGGGCAAGCGTGGCCGTGCAGCAGCAGCAGCAGCAGCAGCAGCAGCAGCAGGTGAGGTGTTCCTGCAGCCCAGGAGGTCTGCTGCAGGCTATGGGCCAGCAGCAGCAGCAGCAGCAGCAGCAGCAGGAACAGATGCTGAGACAGTAGCAACCTCAGGAACAGAAGCAATGCTGCCTGCAGCACCCAGCATGACACCCTCTAGGGTTGGCAGGGCCTCAGCAGCATTCGCTGCTGCAGCAGCAGCAGCAGCGGGTCACCCGAGTGACACCGTTACTCCTGCAAAGGCTGCTGCTACTGTCGAGCTGTCACCGGCATGCTCTGTGGCACCAGCAAGGGCAGCAGCAGCAGCAAAGGACATGAACTGTAACCAACAGCCCTTCAGGACCTTCTGCCAGTGTCAGTAACAGGGGAGGGAGCCCCAGGGAGCTTGGGGACAGGATGGGAACTGCCTGCAGGGTTTGGGGCTGTGGCTGGATCTGGATGGAAGTGGGGTGGCCTGGGCGCATTCGGCAGCAGCGGCAGCAGTAGCGCAGGCGCACGCTGTGCCCCCCGATCTTCCAGCCACCAGCTACAGCTATCACCGCTGCTGGTGTGCTGCTATTTCAGCAGCAGTAGGCACCAGCGCGAGTGATGGCAAGGCAAGTAGCTGGGGGGCGTTGGGCGGGCTTGGGGGAAGCAGCACAGGCGTAGGCGCTGCTGATGCAACAGCAAACATCAAGCTGCCCTCTCTGGATGATATCCTGTTGCTGCATCACATGCAGGAGCAGCAGCGCAAGCAGCAGCGGCAGCAGCAACTCGCGCTGCTGCAGAGCTGCTTTCTGTCGAGCTATGCCTCGATTTCCGGCAGCAACAAACGAGTTGCTGCGACAGGCAGCAGCACCAGCAGCAGCCCGTGCGCAGGCAGCTCGCTGAGCGGAGTGCTCAACAACGCACTCCCGCCGATCGCGATCGGTGCTTCGCCGATCGCACCGATCGGTGGCTACGGCGGCAGCTCGGGCGGAGGCGGAGCGCCCGCGCTGCTTCCGCTGTTCAAGGTCCCGCGCCTCGAGCGAGCTACACAGGCAGCATCGCAGGTTCGACCAGCACAAGCGCCACTTTGGTGCAGGATCCTGCAATGTTTGACCCTGCAGCCCCATCTCACGGAATATCCGGCGGTGGTGCGGCGTCGACAGGGGGCGGGTCGGGTCAGCAGCAGCAGCAGCACCAGCAGCAGGGGTATGGGCAGCAGTACCAGCAAAACTATCAGCAGCAGCAGGGTGGGTCAAAACCTGACATCCTGTCTGTCCACCAAGCCTTGCTGAAGTATCTGTCTGGTACTACGGGACCACCAGCAGCAGTGTCAGCAGCAGCAGCAGAAGCAGCAGGGGACGCTGCTGCGCGGTGCCCGACCCTTTACCAGCAGATGATGAGCAGCATGCTGCTGCCGCTGCAACAACTGGGACCCCAGCAGCAGCAACCGCCGCTGCTGTGGCGGCTGCCGACAACACTGCAGCTGTGGCAGTAACTATCCCGCACACCGTGCCCGCACTGCTGCAGACTGAGCAGGCAGGGGTTACACCTGACAGCACCTGCACTGCACTTGATGCAGGTCACCTTGAGCAGCAGCAGCAGCAGGCAGCTGCTGCGTTGGGCAGTGTGCTTCACAGCACACAGCAGCAGCAGCACACTGCAGCAGTGGCAGCAGCAGGGGTTAGCCCATAGCTGCTGCAGCTGCTGCTGCTGCTGCACCCTCTTGTGCGTGCAATGAGCGGGCTGTGCCTTCCTCCTTCAGGCCTGACAGCAGCCTTGGGGGTTCAGGGCCACTGTGCACAGCCACACCTGCCTATACAGCAGCAGCAGCAGCAGAAGGAGACGCAGCAGCATATGGAGCAGCAGCAGGGCCTACCGACAGTAATGCTGCTGTCTTCTGCAGCAGTGCTGCTACCCCTGCAGGGCCAGCACAGATATCTCCTGAAGAGCGGGCAACAGCAGCCAGCCAAGGCCCTGACAACACAGCACCAGCAGCAGCAGCAGCGACGGCGCCAGCGGCAAAAGCTGTGCAGCAGGCAGCAGCATCAGGAGCTGCAGGAAAGGCACACACCACGTGCAGCAGCTGCAGGCAAACACGCGTCAGCACAGTTGCTGCCTCAGTCCCGCACCCCGACCCTACCAGCAGCAGCAACAGCACCAGGACGATGCACAGGGAGCCCTGCACCCCTGCTGCTGCCGCTGCTGACGAGGATGGGGGTGGTGCAGCAGTGGTGCTTGGTTGCCGTGCACTGTCAGATGTCACCACAAAGACAGTCAACGGTGGGGGACGCAATGGTGTAGGTCACCATCCTTACGGCAGCCCTGACCGCAGTGGCCGCAACACACAGCGCCCCAAGCCCTCGCCTAGCAAGGTGCGGTCACTGGCAGCAATTGCAACCTCACAACAGCAGCAGCAGCAGCAGCAGCAGCAGCAAACCGTGGTGGTACCTCCAGCAGCAGCAGCAGCAGTAGCAACTCCAGGCAGTGGGAGGGTCCTGGGTGGGGGTGTTGCGTCGAGTAAGTTCAGTGGGGGTGGGGGCAGCATGCGGGCCCTGACGGCAGGAGTGTTCACAGTGGCGGGCCGACCTGGAACAACAGCAGCAGCAGCAGCAGCAGCAGCAGCAGCAGCAGCAGCAGCAACAGCAGCAGCAACAGCGGCGGCGGCTGCTAAGGGTGCGGCTTCTGAGGGCACTGGCGCTGCCAGTGCCGAGGCTGGGCGAGCAGCAGGACGGGAGGCGCCAGCAGCAGCAGGAGCAGCAGCGGGGGCGGGGGTGGCACCCAAGCAGGTGGCAGCGGCAGCACCGGCAGCAGTAGCGGTGTCTGCCACTGCTGCTCGCCAATCGGCCGACGAGCTGTCTGCTGCTTCAGGTCTGATGCTGCTGCTGCAGGGCGCCAAAAACTAGCTGGCACATACAGTTGAACATTACAGCTGAGCTGTGGGCGTGGTCACTCGTGGAGTGTGGCTGCGAAACAGGGCGTGTTTTTGGTGTAGGGGTTTCGGTTTTGGCATCGTGATTGGCTTCGGCGTCGGGAGTGGCTTTGGCATTGGGAGTGGACTTTGGGATTGGGCGTGTCTTTGGGACAGGGGAAACAGTCTCGCAGTGGGGAATGGCAGTCGGGTCGGTTGGGGTTGCGTGTTGTCTGTTGCCAGAGCTAGGTGATGACAGGCGGCCTGTGATTTTGGGTCAGAGTGCCATGCTTTTTGCATTATCAGCCAGGGGGGCCGCTTTCAAGAGGAAGGTCTCAAGACTGGGTGTGTGTTGGCTCTGAGGAGACCTTAGGAGTGTCTGCATTGCTGTCACAGACAGAATGCAGTGTGTCCAAGGGGCATGGCAGCGCACAAGCTGCTGCTGTTTCGCACGCTAGGTTCATGTAGTTATGTATGTACGATAGCTGCAGTGCGCTGTGCAGAGCTTGCGTTGTCATGAGGGCCTCAAACAGTGTAGGATTCTCAGCGCATGTGTCTCCGAGGCCTAGGCTACTACTACCTAGCTAGGTGGAAACAACTGCTAGCCTGGATGATACCCTCCCTGATACGTAGGAGCTGGGCCCACACCAGAAACGTGTGTGGGTGGCTGAGTGGGAGCAAGACGGGTGATTTGGCATGGTCTGTGTGCCCTTGATTGGTGTGTGTATGGTGCGTATGAACAAGCCAGCGCTTTGCGCATTGATCGGGGCACTTTGGCCCCACTGGCGGGAAGAAACAACACAGATCCTGATACAGATGGTGCTTTGATCAAGCGTTGCTAGCTGGGTAGTTGGGTTGTCCCTCTGTGTCTCTGTCTGTGTGTGCGTGTACATGGGCTTGTGCGTGTGTGCCGTGTTCACGTGTATGCGCCTTGAAGCCCCCTCAGATCACTCTGCACTCCAGCAGAGGCCTGCATATCGTGCAGCGGCACAACTTTGTGCCATATTACTGGGTACATACAAGATCGTGCATGCTGACTGTGCACTGCCTGATGAGTCATGAACACACTGCAGGTAGTGTTGCTGCACTGCATGTGTTTTGTTCACGTGCGCGCCAGACCCGCGCTAGCATGGTGATAGCAGCTTGCATGGAGGAGTTTGTTTTGGTGCACGGCACACCAGCACAACAGTGGTGTGACACATGTTGGTTTATGCGTGGGTGCGCGACAAACCCACGCTGTTTGTTGTGCACCAACAGTGTATGGCTGCTGCACTCAGGCCAGCTTTGTTGTTTCTAGCTGGCGGGCGGTTGGTGTGATGAGATGGTGGGAGACCGTCTCAGGGCCCTGACACAGCTTTTACAGGAAGGCCCGCCTTGTGTCTGGTTGCAATCGTGCGCTCAAATGCGCATGACAACACGTCGCGCTGCTGCACGTCAGAAGGGATGGTGGGCTCAAGAATGATGGACTGCTTCTTGCGGCCACAAGGTGTGCGTCGCCTGGTTGACGTAACTAGGCTACTCTGAGCAGCAATGTGGGATGTCTCCATGTCTCCACACAGGCTTGCCGCAAGCACTGGAGCCGCTTTTCGCAAGTCGCCCAGCATCACTGATGCTGCTCACTCAGCTGTGTGAGTCACAGTGCTCACTGTGTGATTGTGCGCTCCTCCTGCACCCTGGGTACAAGGCTTGTCACAAGCCAGGTAGCGGTTAGACACATGCCAAGGTTAGGGTTTACACTGTGCTGCCAGCCCAGCTAGCTGCACCAACAGATGCTGCATGGGATACACTCAGATGCTGTATGTGGCTTTGTGCATTGATCGTTTATCGCTCTTATCAGGGGTTCTGGGGTTGATGATATCGTGGCTCTTATTGTTCATCAGCTGTGATCAGGGTTCTGAAGGGTTGATCCACTGAACCCGACGTGATCTGACTGCAGACCGGCATGCGTAAATCTGCAAGGTGTGTGTTGTTCATAGGCTCGCGCTAGGGGCACACGCACAGGTTCTGGTGCTAGTGTTGCTTGCCCATGGAGGCTACATTGCATGTGCTGTGCGCAGGCCACAGTGCAAGCACTTCCTGCCCGACTGCTGGGCTTTCAATTGGTGACGGACAGCAGACTTGCTGTACGCAGCCTTAGGTTGTTTTGTGTGCATGTGATTTGCACACTGATCACGATACTACTTGTGATCGATCTGATCAGACTGTTTGATCTCTGAGACTCTGTGTGGTGGCTGCAAACTAGTGGTGATAGTGGGTCTGCTTCTTGTTGTCACAACACGGTCAGCGCGTATGATCAGCTGGCAGGGCATTGCCTGGTGTCTTGACCATGAACACACACTAGGCTGGTTGGGTGGCTTGCATGTGCTTTTTGACCCTAGCAAGGTGGCTTGGAGTCTGGCACTGCTGTAGCGGGCCAGCAAAGCAAAATGACTCCCCGACTGTTTCAACGATGATGTGAACGATGATGTGCACGAGTGTTCACTTGGCATGCTTGCTGAACTACAGCACAATTACTGTGTAACTTCAACCTCAAGATGCAGCCGGCCCAACCAGGGTTTAGAACTCCGGTCTCTGATCACGTTGTTGTCCACTAGCAATAGCACCGAGTGCAAGCTCGCTCTCCGATCGTGATAGCACTTTGAGTGCAAACTTGGACCGGCAAAAGTGCAGGCCACGATGCAAGGTGCTTCACAGCACCTCCTTGTCAGCTCACAACCATACTGATTACTTCTTTTTGTTGGCAGACACGGCAGCTTCAGCCTCTGCGATCTTACTACAACAGCTCACAACCTGCAGCTGCCGAGGACAGCGCAGAGCATCCCACATCCTGCAGCCTATACCGTAGCTACATATCACAACCTCCAGCGTAGGTGACACTGAACGTGACTCCCACTGTGCTCTGCATCGCCATTCGTCTGGGAGAGGGACCCTGCAGTCAGTCACAATCTCCCACAGTCTCATGCCTGATTGTGCAACCAGGACACCACAGCACTTGCACAAAGGGTCAGCACACTCCCCAGCTGATCAACACTCCCGCCACTGGTGTAGACGCCGCCAACACCAGGATTCATACAGCTGCGACACACCAATGTTGAGTGGGCCCACTCCGCGGGGCAGCACACAACAACTGCTGGCCATCAACACACAGCGCACTTCATGACGTTGCAGCATTGACCCAACGCGCTGCGCCAGCGCTGCACTGCCACACACATCTGCTTTACTCAGGTGCATACAATGACACTGCTGCACCGCAAGGCGCGCTTGATCGTTCTCAGGTGTGCTGAGCTGTCAATCGACAGACCTATAAGGGCCAGCGCATTGCGACACAACAAGCCTAGCAAAGTAGCAGACCGGCCGCCAGCACCATACTGTGACATGTGCCTAAATCAAACGCGCACACAATGACACTGGTACCTCATGAGGCTTGCTGGCTACCCCAGAATTGTGGAAAGGCCTGTCCTGCACCACGCAACAGTCACAATGGTGTAGCAGTAACACTACAGCCCATTTGCGCAACCTGGCGACCAGGCCCATCCTTCGACGGACAACACATAACCACACAGCAAGCCCACCAATGTAGTGGCCCGCGCGCTGTCTGCTGCTGCGCCATTGCTGTACTGTGACATGTGCCGTCCTTACACGCGTGCACGCAATGACACTGGTACCCCACGAGCCTCACTGGCTCCCCTGGAGTGTGCACGCGCCTGCCTCCAGCACCACACAACAGTCACATCATGCACCAGTGACCATACACTCCCTTCGAGCGCCTCCCAATCTGGCGGCCAGGCCTGTCCCTCCACATACAAGGGTAACCAATCACCAGCAAGCCTCTCATCGTGGCGCCAGTGCTGTACTGTGACATTGCCCGTTCTTTACACGCGCACACGTAATGGCATACAAGGGTAAATCAAACACCAGCACGCCTCTCATCGTGGCGGCCCAGGTGCAAACTGCTGCGCCAGCACAGACCTCCAAGCCTGCCCACCCCCGTCACCGCCACCATACCCCGCACAGTGCTTCCGCAGCCAGGCAGGCCCCACGTCCTCCCGCTCCCCCTCCTGCTCCTCCCCGCTGCTCTCATACTCCTCCAACGCAAACGACCCGTCTGAATCATACCCACCCGCTGCTTCCGCCCCCGCCGCGCGCCCCCGCCGCACGCCCTTCTCATAGCACCCGTAAATGCTGCCAGCAGCTGTGCCGAATGCAGAGGCTCGCCCTGTTCCCTCGTCATCTCCTGCCTCCTCCCCCTCCGTGCTGCTGCCGTGCAGGCTGTGATCGTCCTCATCTGGGTAGTCGTTTGCAAAGTAGTCCTCTGCGTTGCTGTCTTCGCTGTCCACCCCTGTTGAGGAATCCTGCAGGCCTAGGGTCCAGTCCTCATGCAGCTGCAAGAGCTCGTCCTCCCACACCTACGAGCATGCAAGCAGCATGCGGTAGACAGCAGGCAAGCTGGTGTGAATATGAAAGCGACCAGATACGGTGTGGTGTATATGGGGTTGCTGCTTGCATTTCCATGCAGCTGCAAGAGCTCATCCTCCCACACTTGCATGCAGGCAAGCAGCAGCCCCGACCGACAGCAGACAGGTGCATTGTGATGCAGTCATTATCAGACACATGAGTGCGCGTGCAGCTACCAGGCTGAGCAAGGGCATGTTGGCACTGTGATGTATTCAGCAAAGCACCTGCAGCTCTTGCGGAGAGGGCGCCTGCTGTCAAACATACTGCAGCCTACCCATCTAACACCCTGCTGCCGTTGTTCCAGTGCTGCAAGCAAATTCCTATCCAGTCATGGGACAGGATAGGACAGCCAAGACTCCAACTGTCATGGTGCTGCTGCTGCTACACCAGAGGAGTGGCACAACAGCACAGCAGCGACCTACCTGGATGACAGGCAGCTCTCCTGCAGCTCCTAAGTCAGCACCATCGCCCTGCTGGCTGCTGCTGGGGCTTGTGCTGGCATGCGGCTGTCCTGCAGTGCTGCTGCCAGGCTCCGCTGCAACATAGACATCGTAAGTGTACTCTTCATCCATGCTGACGTCCTCATCGGCATCAGCAGCATGCGTGGCCACGGGAGGGACCCGGGTGTCTACTGCTCCAGCACGGCCTGTTGTCGCTGCAGGACCCACTTGCTGCTGCTGGCTGAGGCCGTGCTGAGGCGCCTGCTGCTTGGCTGGCCATAGACCATACTGCTTGAGCATGCCCTTCGTCATGTATGCTGGCAGGTGCTGCTGGTGTGCTGGACTGGGCTGCTGGCCAGCCTGAGTTGTGCTGCTGCCGTGCTGGTGGCGCCTAGTGGTTGGCCGCTGGTATGTGCGGTGCTGTGTGGGCTCTGCTGCTGCGGGATGCTGCTGGTGCTGCTGCTCTGAAAGGTACTGCTGCACCATGGCTGCATAGACGCCACCGGCATGAGCAGCATCCTCCTGCAGCTGTCCGCTGACAGGGTCCGGACGGCGGTTCGCGGCGCTTGAGGCTGATGCAGACAGCCCCGAAGTGTGCCACAACTCCAGGACTGGTCCATCGGCCAGACCCTGCTGCTTGCCTGCCTCAGCTGCTTCGGTGGAAACGTCTGCAGCCTCAGCAGCAGCAGCATGGCCAGGCACCAGCACAAACCGACACCGCTTTCTCTCAGGGCCCTCTGGAGCGGCTGAGGTGCCTGCTGAGCTCTGACTGACAGCCAGTGTGTGTTGGAGGCTTGCTGCAAGAGCATCCTGTGGTCTGCTGCTGGTCTCGAGAATGATCTCGCCAGGAATGGATTCAGCACAGTCCCGACGACGTTTGACACGCAGTGCCACAGGCAGTGTCGACATGGTACTGATCTTGTTTATTGTGAGCCCACTGGGCAGAGTGCTGGCCTAGTGTCAGTGATTGCTCTGCTGCTGAGGCATGAGGCTGATGAGTTGGAGGGTGATGGACTGCTTGGGACAGGCTTGTGGTGACACAAAAATCGAGCCACAATCCAGGACGCTATAACAGTCCATTGCATATGCTTGAAGTTGCCAGGCTGTCACTCCACTTCGGCTGTGAGTAACAGTGTGAGCACACCCTGCTCAGCGATGCTGCTTGCCAAAAAACACTGATGGTCAGCTCGGCCATGCATGAAGGCCAGCAATTGTGCACACTTTGCACGACTCAGGCCAACCCCTCAAACCTTGCGAAATCTGTGGGTTGTCCAACCAAGGGGGCGCTGACTCCCCTAACTCCCTGTCCCAACCCTTGGGGCAGAGGGGTAAATGGTGGGAGTTAGTGAATATAAAATGACAGATAAAGTGTAATCAATCTCGCAAGGCTATTGGTATACTAACTCCCACTAACTTCCAAATATTTCCAAAAAAGGGCAGATATCGGTGGGAGTTGGGAGTTAAATTTCAAGGGAAACCCGCCTAAACCAGGGAAGTTGGGAGTTTGTGGCAGTTAGTGGCAAGGCATGCGCAGGGAGTTAGCATTGGCATGTCGCAAGGGTTATTTCCCGCCTTTTTTTGGACGCAGGCTCCACCCACTACTGTCTCAACCAGTGGCAACTGCCCACACAGCAAGGCATGCGGCGCAATCGCTGGTAGTGTTTGCACCCCCCCCCCCCCGCTGTTGTTGCTCCTATAGGTGATCGTAGCACAATAGAAGGGTCTATAGGCTTGTATTCTGGCTGGTGACACTGCTGCTGTCTATGCACACAGGATTGAGCCCTCTACGTATCCTTACCCACGTGTTGACTCGCAGCCCAGGTTCACAGTGAACAGCTTGCTGCCAAGCCCACCAGTCAATGACAGTGCCACATACAACCTTACATACAACCCACGGCGAAGCCTGGGGGACCCCTGGCCCTCACAGGTGCACCTCCTGTGTGTTCTGTGCAGCTAACTCCCCTAACTCCCCTAACTTTCTGAGTTGCTCATCATGCACCAGAGTGATCAACCTGATGCAGTGCACCCGGTGGGCCATGTGTTCCAAACCATTTGTTCAGCAAGTTGTCAGGTCGACTGAGCATCACGTTGATGCTTTGAGTATCCAGGTGGCAGTGCCATTCAAGTAGCAGTCAGAGCAGGACTCTTGCCACCGGGTGATGCAAGTACAGCTCTGTACATTTGTTGACATGCATAGTGTCACTTGTGATGCAGCCCGCGCAGCGCCTAATGGTCCTGAATTATGCGTGGGCCCAATGCATCATGCACGTGCATGATGCATTGACAGTGTCGCTTGTTTTATTACTGGTACCACATGGGCCATGTGTCCAGTTCACCATGAACCAGTGGTGACTTGTTGATTGCCAGCAGCATGTAAGTGCACAAGGTACACTGCAGCGCAGTTCCCTTTGTGCCAGCCTACATGCTGCTGCCACAATGATTTGCTGATCAAGATCAGGCTAGGTAATGGAGCAGGCAGCCTACATGCTGCTGCCACAATGACACCTTAGCAACACTGGACACAATAGCAGGCTGCCAACCGCACCTTGCGGCGCTCAGGTGATTGCACAGTCGATGCATTGACAGTACTGATCACCAGTCAGTGGCTTGAGTCATGCCAAGGTCAACCATTGACAGGCTGACTTGTCAGGCTAACAAGCACTCACTGCCACCAACACATGATTCCAAATAGCCCCAAGAACAGGAGTTCCATGGCAGATCCTGATGTGAGACACAGCACCTCAGGCCTGAGGAGCATATCTGTTGCGCCAGGTTGGCCTAATTGTGTAACACAGCACTTGTCGCAACTGGTACACTTTTGCTACCTCAAATAACGGCTTATGGGGCATCAGTGTCACAGAAAGCATACATGAACCCAGAGCATTGCATCAGCCAGGTATGGGGAACTGCATCTGACACCCATCAGCTGCTCAACTCCCTACAGCCACAGTGTTGGTCACACTGTGGCAAGCAGCAGGTGATCTGCTGCCTTGAGGTTGTCCTAGCTGCCGTTCAGTTCTGCATGCGGCGCTGCTGTTGCTGCTGCTGCGGCTGCTGCTGCGGCTGCTGCTGCTGCTGCGGCTGCGGCTGCTGCTGCTGCTGCTGCTGCTGCTGGCCCTTGAGCTGCATGTGGTGCCAAATCCCTGCAAATATGCTTGTGCCGGTTCCAGTGAGCTGCCTGGCACCCAGTACCACAGTACCTGCGACAACCACACACGCGAGGCAGCAGGACACACCAACAATGCAAAACGTGTGCAGCAGATCGAATGGCCAACTCATAATCTTATTATAAGAGAGGCCCTCAGGTCAGGAAAGCGACTTTCAAGTCACAGTTGTTGGGCTACTCGACGATGAGCTGTTTGTTCTCTGTCTGTTGGTTACCGGTGTGATGGTTTTGCCTACATCATGAGCCCCAGGCTGACTTGTAGAAGAGCCTGCATATGTGTGCTATCAGCATATGCTGCAGGATGCCTAACATCAGACGTCTGACTTCCTTGCATCGCCGGTACTGCACCCGCCTCCCCAAGCAACACTGCACAGTCTCACCGCATACCCAGCACCAGCTTGCGCCCTTACCTCGCCACCTTGCAGCCCCCACAGACGCAGCTGCTGCCGCCAATCAGCTGCAGCTCACTGGCTCCCTCCATTGCCATGCAGTCTGGGTTGTTGCACAGCCACGGCAGCGGCAGCTTGGCACACAGTGCGGCACCGGCCTCCTGTAGCTGCCTGCCAAGCTCGTCGAACCCATCAAACAATTGGAGGCAGCCGTGCATGGTGTCGCGCACATTCATAGCTCTGCTGACCCGCCGCTTGGCTGCAGCCCAGTCCTTGACTTTGTACCTTACTGCGTCTGCGAACTGCTTGTCAGCACCTGTGCTGCTGGTGCCGGTGCTGCCGCTGGTGGGCAGGTGCAGTCCACCATACTCAATGGCTGACAGGCGCCCCTCGGTTAGCAGCGCCAATGACATGCACTGCTGAACCAAGGCAGGCATTGTCACGTGGAGCAGCTTGTCAACCTCTGCGGTAAGGCTGCCATATGTTGGCACCTGCTGCTGACCAGCAGCAGAGTGCCAGTGCTGCCACTTGCTGACAAAGTCTGCAGCTGCAAAGCCAGCCAGGCCCCCCGTGCTGCTGCTGCTGCTGCTGCTGCCGCCGTCTGCGTTGGTACCGCTGTTGCTGCTGCTGCTGCTTGTGCTGCTGCAGCTGTCCCACAATGCTTGGACCTTGTCCAAGCATGCACTGCCTTTGTCCATGGAAGCGTTGACAAGCCAGTCGGCCTTCTGCAGCACCTCGATCACCCGATCGACCTGCCGTAGCTCGGTGACATCTCCCATGGCCAGGTCTGAGTTCCTGAATGCGAATGAATTCTGAATGGGCTGCTGCATGCGCAGCAGACCATCCTGCTGCCACTGCTGCAGCCAACGGCCGATCTCCCAGCAGTAGCGTCCGATGATGACCACGTACGGAGCCAGCATGTGTCGCCAGGTGCGCAGGTCGCGACCGATGCCTTCCGGGACGCCTGCCTCGTACAAGATCGTAATCATGCGCCTTGCAGCAACCGCTGGGGCCCAAGAAGCGCCCAACGGGCCGAGACCTGGGTGCTGGCCGCGCGACAGCTTGTGCATACTTGCGACGAGCGCAAGCAAGCGAGGCAGCAGCTGCTGTGGCTGGAATGCCGTAGCAGCGAGCAGTGCTTCTGGGAAGCCGTAGTACTCCGACATGATGTGGTCGATTGTTGACAACAGGCGCTCGGCTCCGCTGCTGCACATGGTTCTGTGGCCCGCCCCTGTGAGCTCGATGCATGACACATGGTGTGGCAGCACCCTCCTTGCCAGCACCTCGAGCAGCAGCATCACACTGGCACCCCTGCCAGCCAGACCTGTCCAGTTCACCTGCATATGCGTGTGTGTGTGTGTGGGGGGGGGGGGGGGGATGCAGCACAGTTTAACTCGGCGAGGGGGGCTGTAAGGCCAACGACACTGCCAGCAACTGCCTAAGGCTTCTAGAGAAACTTTTGGTGCAGCTCCGGCAGCTACCACATGCAAAGTGCAACATGTGGTAGTGATGTTCTATTTGGCTTGACACCAGGTCGCAGAAGGCGCTCAACGGTGAGTACAGCACAATGCTGCTGCCTATAGTCACCCAATGCACGGAGAGCTTCCACACTCGTGCATCATATCATATAGTACAGCGCTCAATGCTTGAGCAACCGCTGCAGAGCATCCTTACGATCAGGCTGACATGTGTCAGCAAGGGCCCATGTGAAGGCAGGCACGCCTGTACTGCCAGCAGCATGCCTCACTTACATCCTGATCGGCGAGCAGACTCTGGCATGTCCACTATGGAAGAAAGCAAGAAAGAACAGAGTGTGCTTCTGTAGCCGCATCATCTAGCTACTGGTTAAATGTGAGCCCAATAGCTCCAACCATAGGTATTTGGGCCCTCTCCCTTGCTCACCTTCATGGCTCCCAGACAGAGCAGCAAGTTGTCAACAGCGCTCAAGCCGGCACAGTCCATCTGAACGAAACTGGCCCTGCTGCTGCTGCTGCTGCTGCTGCTGCTGCCCAGCCAAGGCAGTGAGGGCCTGGTCTCATCTTGCGCACAGCCACAGATGCCCGCACTCGACAGCTCCTTTGCTATCGGGCTGTCAAGCGGCCGCATCCGGGCTGTATTGCGAACCTGGAACAGCAAACCTGGAAGGGCATACATGTCTGCCACCGGCAGCAGCTGCTGCGCCGCCTTCTGTTGGTGCGGATAGCCGGGCCACTGCTGCTGCAGCAGTGCCGCCAGTTTGTTTGGCGGAGTACTCTGCTGTAGCAGCAACTGTTGCATGAGCTCAAGCCAGCAGTCGAGCAGTCCTGGCAGCAGCTGCTGCGGCACTTTTGCATCTGCTCCTTCTGCTGCCGCTGCTGCCGCTGTTCCCGCTGCTCCAGCTGCTGCTGCCTCCATGCTAGGAACATGCCAGCACTTCACGGCCCAAGTCGCCGCTGCTGCTGCTTCTGCCGCGAACAGTGGTTCCCCTGGCACGGCTTGCAGCGTGGTCCGCAGCAGCATCTCGGGTAGCATCCAGCACACTGCCTTCAGCAGCTGCTGCTGCTCCCGATTCAGGCCCTCGAGTGATCCTGGCATGCACTGCCGCTGCTCCCACTCGGTGCTGCTGATTGCAGTGGGGTGTACCGTGGCAAAGAGGCACTCCTGCACCTCGTGCAACATGAGAGACAGTGCACGCAGCATCAGGGGCCTCTCCCCTTGAGGCCAAACAAGCGCCAGGATGTGGCATCTGCTGCTGCTCTTGGCAAGGCTGCAGCAGTTGACTGCAGCAAGCAAGGCGTCCTGCACATCTTTGTCTGCCCTGAGTTTGCTTGTGACGTCCGTCAGGAGCATGTCACTCATACCCAGCTGCCGCCAGAGAGGAAATATGCAGCCGTTGAGGTCAAACCCATGCTGCGCCAACCGCTCAAAGCTCCTTCTGAGTGCTTCAGTCGGAGTGCTGCTTATACTGGTGGTGCCCATCAGAGCTGCTGGAGTCAATGGGATGCTGGTGTTGCAGCAGTAGCAGTGGTGAGGGCTAGCCGCAGGTAGGGGGCGCGTGTGTAGCGGACGCCTGCGGCTTCTTGGATCAGGTGGGAGCAATTTTCCAGTGCGTGTGCCTGGGCGATCGCCACCTGGTGCGCTGCCTGTAAGCAAGATGTGCAGGCAGCGCAGAAGACGCACAGGCTCTCAGTCATGCATGTGCGATGTTGTGGGTGGCAGTGCTTGTTGAGCAGATCAAGCGGGATCAAAGGGAATCACGGCAGGCCGGCAAACGGGGCTAGCACGTTCAGACCGCCTGTATATGTGCATGTGCAGGCAGCATCGGCGGCAATGTGAGGAGGGTGGGAGTGTGGGGCTGCTGCTGCTCCAGTGCTGGTTGCCAGTAGCAGGCAAGTGTTGATGCACACCAGCGATGGAACCAGAACCAAGCCCAGGGGGTGGGAGACGTTCATCATGGCTGACCAAATGGCCAGGCAGCTTGATCAGTCAGGTCCTACAATACTACACCCCCGCACACGTCCTATCGTCCATTGTCCTGTTGCAACCCTTTCACAACCAGCACACTACTTTCACACAGGCATGCTGCACCAGTAGCCGTGACACCTATGCGTGACGTTGGTAGGCGGCCCACACCAACCATGTGTCTTGCTGCAGTCACACTTGCAGTCAGTGGCACGGCAAAGCCGTGCAATCCGAACAAGAGCCAGGGGCACATGGGCGACTTAAACTAAACCATTACTTGCACAGGCACGCCCCTACCTTGAAAAGGACCAGGAACTGCTCAGTAGTGCAGCTGTGCCCTGCAGCCTGCAACACTGCTGATGCAAGCTCCACTGCTTGCAGCTGATGAGCCCAGTAGGCTTCTGCTGCTGCTGCTGTGGCGGCTGCGGCATGCTTTGACCGGTCGGGGTGCAGCAGCCACAGCCTTGAGGCCTCACACCACCACAGCAGCAGCTGCTGGGCAAGTGATAGCAGCAGTGCATCACTCTGCTGCTGATGGTTGTTTGTCTGCTGATGCTGCTGCTGCTGCTGCTGCTGCTGCTGCCGCTGCGATACAGCCAGCAGCAGCTGCGCAACCTCCTGCTGCGCTGCTGCCACCAACGGCATGAGGTCTGTGTCTCCCAGCATCCTCTTTGCCATCTTCCCACCAGCAGAGGCGTTCATATACAGAGACGGGTGATTCAGCACTGCTGTGGCTGCTGTCAACGCAGTTAAAACCCTGTTGCTGTATTCCTGCTGATTCCATTCCCTGGCACGCTTCCGAGCTGACAGCAGCTTGGCCAGCAGCTGCATAGCCTTTACGAAGCATTGCAGGCAGCTGAGTACTTCGCTGGTGTCCCGTGTCTCGTTACTGCTGCTGCAACCAGCTGCACAGAGGGTCTGCAAGGCGCAGCAGAGCTCCTGCAGCTTTGGACCCTTCAAGTAGGCCTGGACATCAGACAGTACAGCATCGAGGCCTGCCTCTACTTCCTTCCAGACCTTCATTTTACAATGATAGAGGGATAGAAAAACGTTTTTGGTTTGTAGAGTGTGTCTTTTCTGATTGAGTTGGGCCTAGGCTTGGCACAAGTGCTTTTGGATGCACAGCACTGTCACAGATTACTGTTGCAGCGTGAATATTTCAGAATGGGTCTCAGAACTGACAAATATATTTCACGGGTGCGATTCTCCATACGACATCCACACTTGGAAATTGTGCTTACGTAAGGACAGTACAGTATACTGTACAGTACTTCAGCGCGGGGCATCCCTGCTGGTCTTTTGAGCAACGTTATCAACACCACAAGGCTATCATTGAGGCTTTGATCACAAATATCACTTTCTGTTGCTCAAATTTGCTCGCGTCCGCCAATGCCGTCGGAAATCGGGGGGGAGGGGGGGCAGTGAGGGACAACGGGTGCAAGAGGGGACTTATTGCATGAAGTTGCAGATATCAACTCAAAAAACGTGTAAGGATGGTCGGTGGCGGTCTCATTGGGATGCAGACCTCTCGAGATTTACTGTAGTGTGCAGTACTGCTGTCTAACAAAGAATGAGTGCAAGCGACACTAGCCAAGACAAACGAGGTGCCCTAGCATACGTTTCTTTGCCATCACGCAAGGCCTTTGTTGGACACAACACTTGCACCCTGAGCCCTTTCAGCAAGGACCTGCCCAAGTCACACCACTGCCAGTGCAGGACTCCCTAGGGCCTAACCGCAGACCGAACACTTCCAGCTATCTGCAGTCAGACACACAAAATCCAACGCTGAATTTGCCACATCAAGCGCAAAACTTTCCTGGGCCCAGCAACGTTTGAAGAAGACAGCACAGCCTGTGTGCACTGCTATGCCAAGCAACGTGCTCACCTGCCCCACGTCACACAAATAGCACACAGCAAAGCACCCCCCCCCCCCCCCCCCACACACACACACACAACACGCTGGGTGAACCCACGTGGTTTGTCTCGTCAAAGCCCACTTATCTACAACTGCACACGCGTCCATGTGGACCCCAGGTAGGATTGCACTACAAAAATGACCTTTGAGACACCTTCAAACATATCCAGTGCAAAGGGGCCCCAGGGCTTGGGGTCTAAACCCTAAACCCTGCTGCCTGCAGCAGCACTGGCCAAGCGGGGCAGCCTCAACAAGCCTGGTGGCGGACATCAATTGCCTAGCACATTGTCTCCTGGGGTGTCCCCAGCATTTTTGAACCACAAACCACAAGGAAGGCCACACACGGCAGCCTGAGCGACATGCACTCCTGCACACAGCAATCCTGCACAGCCACGAAAAAACAAATGTCCCTCCCCCCAAGAGAAAGCATGGGGCTTAGGCTTCAGACGAGGCCACAACAGTCAGGGTCAAAGTCAGTTGCAGTCCACACTGGCTGACATGCAAGCAAACAGAAAGGTCACAGTCAGGCTGGAACACATCACTGCAGGCTGGTCATTTGCATGCACACTCAACCCTCAGAACCCCTGCGGATGTGCTCCGCCAACCCATTCCTGCACACGGCAGAATCTTCTCATTGCAACAACTGCTGTAAAGCCATTCACCCACAACCTACACCACCCCCAATTTCCACCAAACCCAAACCATCCCCTACACATCCGCCCCATCCAACCCCTTACTCATCTCCCCCTCACCGCCCGGCGGCTGCCCCAGCCCAACACCATCAGCACCCTCCACACTCACACCCGCAAGCATCCCGGCACTGGCCGATGACCGCTGACTCAATGAACACTCGGAGTCCCGCCTTCGTAAGGGCGATCCCTGCGAAGCCGTTGGCGTCACCCCATACAGCGACCTACCAAACGGCCCCTGGGAGCTACGTAAAAAGGCAGCAGAGTCTATATCCATGTTTGCAGTGAATCGGTAGGAGGATCCGGCGAGGGATCCAGTAACGGAGGGGGCCTTGAGCTCCAACCGCCACCAGGAGGCATGTCGGCGAAGATAAGGGCTGCTTCAGCTTCAAGCTGCCTTCGCAACCGTTCGTTGTCGCCTCGACTGTATGTGAGTGCCGCTGCGTATGTGGCGTGCACGGCAGCAGGGAGCAGGGAACAGCATATGTGAAGAGTGGTGTTCGACCAAACCGTGAGAGAAAGCAGGTCACCCATCAAAGCTACGACAAAGAGCAAGGGCATGCTCTTTAACCACACAGGAGTTGAGCGATACTCAACAGGGAGTGCGGATGGACATGTGACGCACAGCCGGTAGCAGCAAGGCGAGGGGCGGCCAGGCAAGGCATGGCAAGACGTAGTATGTAAACACACAACAGCAGGACCAGGAGGCAGTTGAAGACCCCTGTCTCAGAACTTGCGGACTCACCTACAATCAGCAGCACAAACCCAGCTGCCTGCATAAAGGACCACACCAGCCAAGGCTCCCCAGGCAAGCCAACCACCATAGCAGCAGCATCAATAGCAGATGCAGCAGCTGACATGACCCTGCACCGCTGCCTCCTACTGCCCCGGCAGCAGCAGCACCCAGGGCTGGCGGCAACGCGATGGGTTGCATAATTGGCGTTGCAGCAGCTGCTGCTGCTGCTGCTGCTGCTGCTGCGTGAGAGCCAGCTGTGAGGGCGGCTGCTAAGCCAGAGGCTGTTACTGCTGCTGTTGAGACTGCAGCAGCCGCTGCCCCAGCTGGCACCGCACCAGGCCCTGGGCTACCCGTAGCCTGACCATTGCTTGGCCATTGCTGTGTTGCAGACAGACCTACAGGTTGCTGCTGCTGCTGCCGATTGGGTTTGTGGTGGCAGCCACGCCGCCGCCGCTGCTGTTTCTGCCGCTGCTGAGTTTGCATGCTGCTGTGGTCGCTGCTGGCCTGCAAGCATGGTTGTTCCATAGCTTGTTGTGGCCTGCTGGGATGCTGCTGCTGCTGCTGGTGGTGCTGCTGTGTTGGCTCTTCACCTTCCAAGCTTTGCCCTCCTCCCCGCTGCTGCTGCTGTTGCTGCTGCTGCTGCTGCTGTGCAGATGGCACAGGTTTCAACAGCTGCTGCTGGTCCGCATACTCCGTGCTCAGGAGGGAGCCACTGGCCCGCAAAGGAGCTGCCTCCATGGCGCCTGAGCCTTTCAGCTCAACAGCAGCACTTGCTGCTAACCCTTGCATGGCTAGAGCTGATGCAGTTGTCCGCATCTTTGCTCCCTGCTGCTGCTGCTGCTGCTGCTGCTGCTGCTGCTGCTGCTGCTGCTGCTGTTGACTTTGCTGCTGCTGGTGGTGCTCAGCTTGACGCACAGTTGCAGCTGCTGCTGGTGCGGCCGTTGATGCTGGCTGCTGTAGCCAGTGTGTGTCCAGCTGCTGCTGGTCTGTTCTGTCTGGTGTGAGTGCTGCTGCTACTGCATACACCACTAGGTTGATCACCCACACAAACAGCGTCCGCACCGCTTGGAGCAGTGTGGTGTCCACGGCACTCAACTCACCTGCGACACAGCACAGCGCGGCACAGCGCGGCATAGCATAACACAGCACACAACAGCACAGCCCATCTTGCAAGAAAACCAAGCTCACAGCATGCAAGGGCAGGGCAATGAGGCACATGATGTAGTGAACATGCTGGCTACATTGTAAGACCCTGTTGGTGTGTTTATGGTGACAAAGCACAACATGTAGCAGTAGCACACGGCAAACGCAATTACAGTGCTGGCGGTGGCGCTGAAAATACCGCTGGTCAAGAGGTGTGCAAGAAGTGTTTACAGTGTCTCACCAAATGTGACCATGCCGCATATATTGTAGGCCTGTAGGGAGGCCGTGTACACCAGCAGCAGCACCTGCAGCAGCGCACAGACATCAGGCGCCCAGATGAACGCATACAAAACTCTCGAGGATCGATGCAGGCACATTGCAGGCTCTTGACAGGGCAGGCACTGCACTGGCATGTTCACGCCCGGGGTCCGGTTGCGACTGTTCTGTTGCTGTGGTAAAATGGCAACACAGCAACTTGTGCTTCCTTCGGCAAGTCACCTCGTGAGCTCCTGACTTGCTGGCCTATGCCAAGGCTGGATATTATGTCCCCACTACCTGCACAGTACGGTATCATCACGCACCGTACTGTACCACACCATACAGTACCATACTGTACAGTACAGTACTGTACTGCCAGTGCATCATCCTCACCTGCAAGCAGTGGCCTGCTGGCAATCATTATCAGGGTTTCAGGCTGAGCTGCTACTGGTACTATGACCCCAGTGGCTGTAGCATAGCCAACCATACTGTACTGCACTGCACTGCACCTTACTGTCCTCACCTGCAGCAGTGGCCTGCTGGCAATCATGATCAGTGTGTCCCAGGTGTCCTCAGACAGGCCACGGCCCTCCCCACCTAGGCTGCTGATGTCAGCAAGGGGCAGCACCACAAACATCTGCAGCGGCAGCAGCAGTACACGGCGGCAACAGCACCAACCGGACTGTTGGAGAATGTGCGCAGGTGGTGACTTCCAAGTGTGTTCCCCTGGAAGTTCTAGATCGTCCATGTGGCCACAAAGGCACCAGCACTTTCCTGCCTACATACTGTCAGCACTAGGCCCAGGCCTGAACACACAGTGCCACAAGTCAAGAGCTGGGCAAGGGTTTTAGGTTGGTTCTGGCTAACCCCTGGCTAGACCCACTGCTTGCAAAGCTCACCGTCAGCAGCATGCCCAACAGGCCCTCACACCCCACAATTTTTAGAGGTGACAGCTGCAGCCGAGCATTCCAGCTGCTCTAGCCCTCTACCCCAAACCCTAAATTTCTGCACACCAAGACCCTACCTAAACCCACCGCTTGCAAAACTCACCGTCAGCAGCATGCCCAGCAGTCCCTCACACCCCACAATCTTTAGAGGTGACAGCTGCAGCTGTGCATTCCAGCTGCTCTGATCTATCCACAGCTGCCCAGCAGCTACCAGCTGTGACAGCAGGATGAGGGCAATGCCAACAGCCATGCTGGCCCTGCTGCTGCTGCTGCTGCTGCCGCTGCTGCTGCCGCCGCCGGCGGCTGTGGGGATGCTGCTGCTGCCACTGTAGCCTGAGGCAAGGCAGGAGGCGGCAACAAGGCCCAACCCAATCTGCATCAACGCAAGCAGACAAGACAAAAAGTGTATGGCAGCAGCAGCAGCATTGTGAGTGGTGTGTGAGTGTGTGTGTGGGGGGGGGGGGGCAAGGGGTAGCATGAGGCAAGGCATGAGGCAGCAACAAGGCCCAAACCTACCTGCAGCCATGCAAGCGGACATGCGGAGTGCATGGACAGCAGCAGTGCTATCGAGGAAGGGGGGGGGGGTGTAGCATGAGGCAAGGCAAGGGGCCGAACCCAGGCCCAACCCCAACTGCAAAAACAGGGCAGAGTAAGGTTTGAGGTTTTGGGGTTTTAGCCACACCCCACCTCACCGCACTGCAGGGTCCAAGCCTTTCCAAGAAAGGGTTGAGAAATTTGCAGCTTAGTTCCAATGTATAGCCGCAATTGCAAGGAGATCAAAGTGTGGCACCAACCACCTTGATCTATGCAGAACAGTAGCGATCATACAACACAGTACAACCGGCCTCGGCAGGTTCTGGAAGGGGGGAGAGCAGGTGAGTTGTGAGATACCCTCAACCTTGTGTTACTCTCTCCACTTCTGCAACAAGAGCGGAAGATAACAACACCAGTTGTGAAGGTATCCAACAACCTCCCCCCCTCCCACCTTTCAAAACACAAAATAAATGATTTGGGTCCAACACAAGGGTCGACACATGCCTCCATAAGTAAGGACAAGTGTAATCTGACTGCATTCACCACACAGCCTACATTTACTACCGTTTATGTCTGCTGCATAGAGCCAACAATGACATTACGTCGGGCACTAAACGGTGCAGAAGCAAACCTGCAACAACAGCTACCTACATGCAAAATTAAACTTCAGGCTGAGCAGTCAGCATGACTCTTCAAGTAAGGTGTGTAAAGAGTGACGTCACTCACCACACAACCTGCAATGCCTGCTGTATGGTAGCCGTTGAGCCGCTTGCGCCAGCAGGCAAAGCCCAGCACGGCTGTGAAGGGCAGTAGGGACTGCCGCATCATCTGGGTGGCTGAGGCAGTCACTGACAGGAGACCTGCGGGTGGTGGTGGGGAGGGAAGGGGGCAATAGGGGAGACAATCAGAAAAGCATGAAACAATCAAGGGCAGGACTACATGTGTTATTGGTGGTTTGTTTGAACAGGTGCAGCAGGCATGTAGTGCTGACAAGGGGGGCTGCCGGGGTGCCTGGTGCACCGTGCTGAGTTCAGCTGTTGGTAGTGACTGCTACTGTCCTGCAGAAGCCCAGCACCACTGCCAGAGTGGATAAGTGCACTTTGCTTCTCGCATGCCGTGTCTCCTTCACCTATATCAAGCAGTGCTACCCCAAACAGGTCGCACAGGGGGTTTTCGGTGATGATCCTGACCAACTGCTGTCAAGACAATCAACAAAACCAGGGGGTTTGCGTCACCAACGCATGCAGCAAAGCAAGTGTCCCCTCACCAATGTTGAGCAGTGCTGCCCCCACCAAGTTGCACAAGGTAGGCAGCAGCAGCAGCAGCAGCAGCAGCAGCAGCAGCAGCAGCCGCAGCAGCAGCAGCAGCAGCAGCAGCAGCAGAACCCCCACCTCCACCCCCACCCCCACCGCATCAGCAGCACTTTGCCCGTCGCATGCTGTATCCCCTCACCTATGTTGAGCAGTGCTGCCCCCACCAAGTCGCACAGTGTAGGCAGCAGCAGCAGCAGCACCTGCTTGTGGAACAGCCTCCTGAAATGGTGGTGCCAGTACTGCGCTGCCAGGCTGGCAGGGGCCTCGTCAGTACCATCATCACTGCCAGGTGACCAGGGAGCAGCAGGGGCAGCAGGCACCTGCACCAGCAGCAGCAGCAGCCAGTTGAGCAGTTGAAGAGGTTGGCTCAACTCTGCTCAGGAATTCAAAAGGTAGCCAAAAGGTTTGCGAACTGTTTAGAAAGCTAGCCTGGCCTTGTGCAGTGCCCAACCCCATATCCGCACACTGAATAAACCGTAAATGCACGGCGCACCTCATCATCGTATTGGTCGTACTGCAGCAATGGCACGTACAGCTGCTGCTGCTGCTGCTGGGGCTGATGCCGCTGCCGTCGTCCCCCGACCAGTGCCTTCACACGCTGCCTGCTGAGCCGCACCAAATCCAGGAACAGAGACAGCGGCAGGTTCATGCCCATGCCTGCAACACAA
The DNA here is from genome assembly GCA_007449985.2 of Desmodesmus armatus. Classification (NCBI taxonomy): domain Eukaryota; kingdom Viridiplantae; phylum Chlorophyta; class Chlorophyceae; order Sphaeropleales; family Scenedesmaceae; genus Desmodesmus; species Desmodesmus armatus. Next base: position 137,375 of record VIIQ02000136.1, on the reverse strand, counting down.
CGGCGGCAGCAGCAGTAGTGACGAAATCCAGTACTCTAATCCACACACAGAGCCCTACCTGCAAATATGATAGGCATCATGAACCAGCTGCACTGAGTAGACCTGACCCCAGAAACGTCACACCCTACCCATAATCCTGAACCCCTCGATTACGCATGCCTGCAGATACTGGGCCCTACCTGCAAACATGAGCAGCACCTTGAACATACATCGTTGAGTTACCCTAAACATCACACCCAAACCCTAAACCCTAAACCCTAAACCTGACGCGAGCCCTACCTGCAAACATGAGCAGCACCATGAACCAGGGCTTCTCAAAGGGTCGCACCGTGCCATCACGACCCACAGCCTGGAGCTGGTAGGCTGCAGCAGACAGCAAAGCACACACACATTCAACCATGGTGCTGTGAGGTCACGGCTAGTTTGAACCTGCACATGTACATAAGTGATAAACGTTCAGCAGTGCACGCAACATATTCCCAAAAAAATCTGCTGCAAGTGATGGGTGCTGATAGTGAAGGAGCTGCTAGGCTGCAGGTCAATAAGACACATGTGCATACACCCTCGATCAGACGCAGAGTTGGAGTGTTGAAAGTGCAAGCATACTTGTTCAGTGCCACACTAGGGAACACGGCTCTGCACGAGACATGCTTGTTGGGTGCTGATGCCTGCCGCTGCTGCTGCTGCTGCTGCTGCTGCCCATGCTGCTCGTAGCTTTCAGAGTCATCCACACTGGCACTCTAGTTTACGAATGCAACTTGCCGTTGCAGTACAGGGCGGCAGAACATAGCTGTAACATTCTGGGTTCGCTGCTGTTGCATTCTGGATTCGCTGCTGTCACATGAAGGGAGGGGACGGCCGGTCATGTAACAATTCTGGTGCGGGCACCTGGTGGTGTGAGCAGCGCGTGATGAGGGCCTGATTGCATGCAGCCAGGAATCTGCTGCCTGACTCGCGCCCAGTCTGCTACCCACCAAGTTTGCCCAGCGTGCTGATGAGGGTACCAAACAGGATCAGCCCACACACAGCAATCTTCTTGCGCAGGGGGTCAAGGCGGCCACGCGCCCCCGGGTATGCGGCAGGGGAGAGGGTGTGGGCATCCGCATCGACGAGGGTGTGGACCTGATACAGGGATGGGTGGGTTTCGGGGAGGGGGGTGATGCATGGGGGGAGGGGAGAGCACATACAGAAAGGTAACGGTGGAGCAGTGAGTGCAAGCCTGCACGCATGGCCCCACCTGCACCCCATTGAGCACCTTCCTTAGTCTATTGGAATTTTTATGTGCTGCAAGGTGCTGTCCAATGCAAGATGCCGTGAGGGATCTTTTGAGCACACGGCTGCATCTCACACAGGTCCATCTGAGATAGCACATGTTGAGCTTGCAAGTGCTCCATTAGTTGGAGTTGACAAACATTTGCAACAAAGCAACTGCAAGGGATCACGTTGGAATTGAACTGATTATGGGACCGCCAGCCTGCCAGGTTCTCTCTCACCTCATCTACTAGGGTGTAGCTGATGGTTGCAGCACGCTGCAGCGAGATGGGCCAACCTTGCAGAGCCATAACTGTCACGCGGAGCCTTCAGGCACAAACAGTGTACACATCAGCCAGGCCACGGTTGCATGTCAGGAGGGGTCGGAGGGGGCCCGGGGGGGGGGGGGGGGGGGGGGGGGGGGCTACTTTAAATGTGAGTGATCGGCTGGGGCATCTCAATTAATCAAAATCACTGGTACCTTCTGCTGTGTTACATACCATATGAGCATGCAGTGTTGAAGCAAGACGGCAAGACGAGTGACAGGTGCTGCTGGGAAAGCTGCTGGTTGAGTCAACCCAGTGCTGCAAAACGTGAAAAGAAGGTGCACAACGCTCTGCTCAGGCTACAATTTTTTTTACATACTTGTAAAACCAGTTATTCCGCCCTGTTATGTCGCTTTGCAGGTTGTACGGAGAGGGCACCAGCACACACCGCCTTGGGTCCCCACAAGTACTGACCTTCTTCAAGCATCCATGGTGGAGTCCCCCTCCTCACACACCTATAGGGTGATCCATTCCTGTAGATCCATTGATGGCATGTTTGTACGAGGAATGATTTTTGGGCTACACGCTCAGTGGGCTTTCAGCATTCTCCACTGGTGGCTTGCTTTTGTGCATTGGACAGCCTCGCGTCCACAGGAACAACACAATCTTTAATGGTTTGCTTCAAATGCATACGGATGGTCGCTTCGCTGGGCACACAACATAGCAAGCGTTTGTCACACATGAGATCGGCTTCAACTGTGAGACCTCTCGGCGATCCACCTTGTGTCTGGCAGTGTGCGATCCAGTCCATCCACCTCTACGTGTTGTTCAGATATGCGCCCGATACGTTTGAACAAGTGAAAGTGTTGCTTCAGAGATCGCAGTCCTGTTGCTTCGAGAATGGTAAGCATGGCCTCCGTCCGCATCGCTTACACAAACACGTTATGCACATTGATGGATGTGTAACGCTGTGTGATGCTTAACGGAGTGCGCCTAGCAGGGCGGCCTGGCAGCAGTGGAACAGTGCTGCTGCTGTAGCCCAGCCCCCAGCCTACAGGCTGTCTGGGAGCCTGTTCAACGGGTGCCTAACGTTCTTCAGCATCTATTCAGTTGCATAAGTGCCACGATCAAGTCTTCTGCTGCACACCTTAACAACAAGCTTACTGCCTTTGCGGGCTGCTGACAAACTGTTGTGTGCAATGGTGCAGGCTGCCCCAGTCCAAATGATGCAGTAAAGCCACCAACAAGCTGAGTCTTGTGCATCCGGCATGCCAATGCCAATGCAATGGCTGAGCAGCTGCAGGCTGCAGTCTTCAGCCGCTGCACCCAGGCCCATCCAGCAGCAGCAACACCAACACCAGCAAGCACTGCACAGCACCTCTCACTCCTGCAACAGCAGCAGCAGCAGCAGTAGCAGTAGCACAGTCAGACATGCTCCTGCTGCTTCTGCTGCTGCCAACAGCAGCAGCCATGGCCCCAGCAGCACCAGCAGCAGCACCTGCCATCCCCGGGCAGTGGCAGCATCAGCTGCAGCAGCAGGAGCCTACCCACTGCCTGATCCAACAGCCTTCCACAACAGCAGCAGCAGCAGCAACGGCAGCAGCAGGGTTGATGCCTCCTGCTCAGCTGCTCCTGCTGCTGCGCAACCTGCTGCAGCTGCTGCTGTTGATGTCCTGACCGGCCTACCGCCGCCAGGGTGGCAGATCAGCAGTCACATCAGGCACTCGGTGGAGGAAGCTATGAAAGTGGGGATGGGCATGAGCGGCATGGGGTTCATGCACCTTCCACACCAACAACCTGCCCCACAGCCGTACAGCCAGCAGCAGCAACAACCGCAGCAGCAGGCAGAGGGCGAGTATGGGGAACAGCAGCACCAACAGCACCAACAGCATGAGTGGCTGGAGCAGCAGGCAAATGAGCAGCAGCAGCAGCATGCGTCTTGGCAGCAGCTGGTGTATGCCATGGGACAGGTCGAGGCACAACACAGCACAGCAGCAGGACCAGCAGCTGCGGGAGCGCCTGTTGCTGCTGCAGCAATTGCCGCTGCTGCTGCTGTTGACAGCGCAAGCGCCTCTCATGCTGGCAGCACCACCACCACCAGCAGCAGCACCACCAGCAGGGCCGGCAGCAGCAGCAGCAGCAGCACGGTGTTGCTGGCCAAGTCAACACAGCAAATCCAGGCCTGTCGGTCTGCTGCTGACCTGGAGCAGCTGCTGCAAGCAAGCTGGCAGCAGATGGACCACGTTCACATCTCATCGACATTCGTGCAGCTGGCACGCATCCAACAACAGCAGCAGCAGCAGCAGCAGGTGGACGGCGCATCCTTTGGCCCCCATGGGCTCAGCGAAGGTGGTTGGGCTCTGCTGCAGCAAGCAGCACAGCAGCAGCTGCACAGGCTGCACAGCCGGCACTGCGCCAGCCTCCTATGGGCCTGTGCCACCCTCGGCACTAAACCCTGTGAGCCGCTGCTGCAGGGTTTACTGGCCCGCTCGCAAACCCTACTGCAGCAGGGCACAACCCCACAGGGCTTTGCCAATACCCTGTGGGCCCTAGGCAGCCTAAGGATTCAGCCTGGGGTGGTGTGGCTGGCTGCGTTTTTCTCGGCCTCGCAGCAGCAGCTGTGCAACTTCCAGCCACAGGAACTCAGCAGTACAATCTGGGCGCTGGCACAGCTACGGGTGACACCCCCGGGGGAGTGGTGTGCTGCATACTTTGCGGCATCTGCTGCTAAGTTGGGTGCTTGCAGTGGCCAGTCACTTAGTAACCAGCTCTGGGGGGTTGCCAGGCTGGGACTTGAAGTGCCTGAGTACTGGTGGGCTGCTGTGACATATGCTTGCGGGGTGAAGGCAGCAGATTTGAGCCCTGCAGGGGTGTGTCAGGTGCTTTGGGGAGCCGGGATGATCGCAGGCAAGCAGCAGCGGCGGCGACAGCGGGGTGCGCTTCGCAGGCGGCGGGAGGAGCAGGAGTGGGGGTATGTTGCTGCTGCCGCGGCTGCCACGAACGACAGCAGCAGCGGGAGCGGCAGCAGCAGCAGCACGCAGTGGCTGCTGCCGCTGCTGTCTGCTGTGGAACCGCAGCTGGGACAGCTGACCAGCACAGCAGCAGCAACGCTACTGTGGGCGGTGGTGGTGCTGGGGCACAAGCCAAGCCGGCTTTTGTCAGCAGGTGCGTCGGCTGCATTGCTGGCAGAGGCGGACTATCAGCGAGTGATGCTGTGCACGCGCTGTGGGCTGGCAATAGCTTAGCGGGTGCTGAAGGTGGGGTGGGTGTACAGGAGGTGATGCCGCTGCTGCTGCAGGCACAGCAGCTGGGCCTGCATAGCTGCAAGCCACATGAGTTTGTCTACATGGCAGCAGCGCTGGCGAATCTCAACGGGAGTCGCCACCCGCAGCAGCAGATGTTGCAGTCGGTGCAGGCGGCTCCCCAGCAGCAGCAGCAGCAGCAGGGGCTGCTGTCGTCGCTGCCACCGCTGCCGGATCTCAACGCCGCTTTGGGGTCAGTCCAGCCTGCAAGTTGTGCTGACCTGGTAGCTCGCTTGGCACAGCAGCTGCTGCACGCCAGCCAGCCTCAACTACAGCAGTTCCAGCTGGGGCAGTTGGTGCAGCTTGGGCGCTGGCTAGCAGCAGCAGGGGCCGTCCCTGGCGAGGCATGGGTGGGGTCCTTCCTTGCCGCTACTGCTGCACACCTGCACATGCTACAGCCGGGACAGCAGCTGCTGCTGCTGCGTGCTGTGCAGAGCTGGGGGGTTCAGGACCACCAAGGGTGGGCGGCCCTGTTCCTCAGCAGCAGCACCTCAGATCTGGCACTGCGCAGTTACTCAGCAGGGCATGTTGGTGCGCTGCTGCAAGCTTTTGCGGCAGCAAAGCTGCAGCCGCAGCGGCATCATGTACAACAGCTGCTGCAGCGGGCGCTGCAGGCGGATGCTGGCCTCGATGCCGCAGCAGTGGCCGGGGTTTTGGGCGGCCTGTTCAGCCTAGGGTTTAGGCCGCCTGACGGCTGGGTTCAGCAGCTTTGGGCGGCGGGTGCAGCTGCTGTGCTGAGATCGGATCCTGCAGGACTCGCAGCAGTAGCGACTGTCCTGCAGCATCGCGGTATCTGGCAGCTGTCGCTGCGCCCCAATCGGCCGTTTGCTGCCGCCCTGCATGCAGCCGCAGTCGCCGCGCTGCCGCAGCTGCAGCCGCATCAGGCAACTGCAGTGCTGGCAGGGCTGACAGCAGCAAGGATGAAGCCAAAGGGTGCGCAGGAGCATCTGCTCCCTGGGCTGATGGCTGTAGCTGTCAGGGGGCTGTACAGCATGCCCCTGCAGGATGTTGTGGCAACCTGGTGGGGCCTCGTGCTGCAGAAGGTGCTCAGCACAGCGCTGCCTTTGGAGCAGTTGGACCCTTCTGCTGCTGCGGCAGCGGTGCAGTTGGGGCAGCAGCAGGGGCAGGATCAGCAGTGGCTGCAGCAGCAGTGGCAGGGACTGTGGCTGCGCAGGATCTGCAGTAGCAGCAGCACCGGGCAGTTGGCGGGGCTACCAGCTGTGTCGCTGCTGCAGCTAGCAGACTGCCTCAGACGCCTGCAGCAGCCGGTGCCCGGGAGCTGGGCGGACGCTTACATAACAGCAGTGTCCCCACACCTTCCCAAGATGGCGCCGCATGAGCTGCACTTGCTTCTGCATTCGCTGCCGTGCTTGGATGCTGCTGCGGGTGGGACGTTGTTGGACTTCAGCAACAGACTGCTGGCAGCAGCAGCACCCCTGCTGCAGGACTTCAGTCCCTCCCAGCTGTCAGACAGCTTGTACAGCATCCAGCAGGCAGGCTTCAAACCACCCGAGCCGTGGATCAAGGATTACATCTCTGCAGCGTCCGCAAAGCTATCGCAGTTCTGGCCCCGGCAGCTCACGCGGGTGCTGACCGCTCTGGCCCGGCTTCGATTCATGCCGGACGCAAAGTTCCTATCGGCAGCAACCGAAGCAGCCGTGGAGCACCTGCCAAAGTATCGGGTGGATCCCGGGGAGATGGTGGATCTGCTGTGGGCGATCGTTGCTCTTAGGGTGCGTCCATCCGCTGCTTGGATGGCCAAGTTTGAGGCCCGGTTGCTGGAGCGAGGCCCTGAGCAGCTGGACGGGCAGCAGCTCAGCAGGTTGGGCTGGTGCATGTCGGCGCTGCAGCGGAAGCCGGGGCGTGTCTTGTGGGCCAAGTGGCTCGCGGATACCCAGGAGCAGATGCCCTCCATGGACAGCAGCAGGTGCGTGTGTGCGCAAGCTTGTGCGCGCTGGGGAGAGCACATGCGCGCGAGTGGGCCGTTTTGCATGATTGTTTGTGCACACGCTTGGGACAGCTGTGTGCGAGTTCTGGGTGTTGTGGCGTACAGGTTGCTGTGCGTTGGACACAGGGCTGCTATGGCCGCTTCTGCAAGAGCTTCTTCTACCCTGCCGGCTGCAGATGCTGACACACATCGGCAGCACAGAAAAGGCTTGTGAGTGCGGCAGTGATATGCCCTGCGGGCAGGGTTTGTCTAACAGGTTTCACTTGACGCAATTGCTGACTCGTCCATCTGCCTGTTGTCTCCCTTTCTGCTACCTGCTGCTCCCTGGCTGCGCTGTGATGTGCTGTGCTGTCCTGCAGCCTTGCTGACACTCTGTGGACATGCGCCATGCTGGATGAGCAGCCCAGCGCGGCCTGGCTCTGCACCTTCATCAGCAGCAGCCAGCAGCACCTGCACAGCTTTGGCAGCAGCACGTTGGTCAACGTGGTGTGGTCCCTTGCACTGGTCCAGCACAGACCCCCTAGTGACTGGACCCTCAGCTGCATGTCAGCACTTTCCCGCTCTTTTGCGGCGACTGCTGCTGCTGGTGCGTCTGCGGACAGCACAGCTGCAGGCCAACATCTTTCAGCTGCGCAGGCACAGCAGCAGGAAGCAGACGAGCCGCTGAGCCCAGCACAGCTTGTGCGCGTGTCGTGGTCGCTTGCAGCTTTGGACTGCCATCTTCCTGCAGCCTTTTCAGCGCAGCTGCTGCAGCTGTGCATGCAGCACGCATCACACCTAGATGCGGATAGCCTTGCGCAGCTGGTGTGGGCATGGGATAGGCTAGACACAACGCAGGACAAGCAGCTTGTGCGGCAGCTTGCAGCAGCAGTGCGGTCCCAGCTCATGCCGCATGCCTACAACTCCCTTATGGGTGGAGTCCTGCAGGGGAGCTACAGCAGCAGCAGTGCTGGCAGCCGCAGCAGCGGCCGCGCAGGACACAGTGGTGCTGATGCTGTCCTGCAGAGGCCTCTGGTCAAGGTGCGGGTGGGGCAGCAGCAGCGCGTGGTAGTGCGCAGTAGCGGCAGCGGGCCGGGGCGGGCTGTGGTGGTTGCACAGCAGCAGCAAGTGGCAGCTGCAGGAGGGTCCTTGGGTGTGCAGGAGGGAGGAGCTGTGCTGGCAGCAGTACCGGCAGGTACTGCAGGGTTTGTGCCGCAGCGGGGTTTGTTTGTTGGTGGGGGCAGGGTCAAGCTGGGAACGAAGCAGCAGCTGATGGCAACACTGCAGAAGATTTATGCTGCTGAAGTGAAGACACTCAGTAGTGGCAGCAGTGGTGCTGCAGATGCAGCAGAGTTGTCTGTTGTTTGAGCTAGTTGTTAGGCTGTTGGGTTCGTGTTGCGTATGGACCCCGCTTGTGCGGCTACTGTTGGATTGGGATTGGTGCAGGCAACTATTGAAGGGGGCGATTTTCGGGGTTGTGGCAACATGTCATATTTGTCTGTGTGTGTGTTTGCTTTGTCCAACACACACCAGAGGTACGCTTGTTGCCTGTCGTGCTTGCTGGGATACTGAGGACTGAGACATGCAACAGGGTTGCAGAGAAGAGCTTACAGGGCAGGGCGATGATTAGGGGTTGGTTTTCTGTTGACAGCACAGCATTCTGTGTGGTGTTGAGGTTGCAGGGTGTCCGTATGGACAGGCTTGTACAACAGCGGTGTTTTGGTGGTGGCTGGGGGGGGGGGGGTGAGGTTTTGCAAGTAGACTTTTCCGTCTGCTGCTTTGGTCACACCAATGCATCTACCAGTTTTGGTGCTTGTTGCGGCAGTGCAATCGCAACGTGAGCGAGGCTGCTTCAGGGTCAGATCAGACGGTGGACTCAGTGCCTTCAACCTGTTGCCTGGCATGCTCTGCAGCTGAGCCCATTGAGCAATTCTCAGTGCGGGGTTTGTTCTGCATGCTTCTGGCTTGGCATTGTTGGTGCTGCACGTAGCAGCTAATGTGGGTTTCGCCGTGCGGCAAGCACAGACTGTGGGCTTGCAGTGCTGCGCTGTTGTGCACAACCCGTCATCTTTTCATGTTACAAGGACCTGTGAGGCCAGGTGCTGCCCAAGCAGAGAGGCCTTCGTGTAATGTCATTTCCAAAAACAATCGCGTAAATTCAAATTGCCTCCCTCAGGGATCTGGTTACGCTGAGACAGAGTCTCAGGTTGCATGTGTGTTGGCAAAGAAGCGCAGGTCGTGCGTGTTGGCAACACAATGTATGACAGGGCACCTAGTTTGGCTTGCATCGCTTGCACTGATTCGTTGTTAGACGGCAGTACTGCACAGTACAGTAAATCTCGAGAGGTCTGCATCCCATGGATTCTGGCACAAAGGGAACTGCCATACAGTGTACCTTTCGCACTTACATCCCGCTGGCAATCAACCAGTCACCACTGGTTCATGGTGAACTGGACACATGGCCCATGTGGTACCAGTAATAAAAAGCGACACTGTCAATGCATCATGCACCCCACGCATAATTCAGGACCATTAGGCGCTGCGCGGGCTGCATCACAAGTGACACTATGCATCTCAACAAACGTACACTGTACAGCTTTGGCAGAGCTGCACGTTGCATTACCCGGTGGCAAGAGTCCTGCCTGACTACTGCTACTCGAATGGCACTGCCAGCTTGAGGCTCAAAGCATCAGCCTGATACTCGTCAAATTGACAACTTGATCCGATCCGATAGTGTCTGAGACACTATAAGAAGGCTGGTGCACTGCATCAGATTGCAATAACTAATCATTCACTGGTGCAACATGAGTGACTTACTCATGAGGCTCCCTCTTGCTCAGCACGATATTCAACACAACACAGCACACTCGAGCCCTCACGCACAGCACATTGAAGCAAAAAAATGCATCACAGTTTGCAAGCACAGTTTGCAAGCACACACCCGGTGGGCCCCAACAGTTATCAACAATGCCTGAAGCATCATGATATCAGCGCTTCTTGGGGCAGCATGCCTGGCGGTTGCCGCCCCTACAGGTGACAGAGCCGCCACACACATCACCCAAGCAGCACACAGCAGCGCCCCCTGTCTTCTCGCAGTAGTCGTGAGGGTGGAGCTCCTTGCCTCCCTCCTTCAGCTTTGCGTCACCAAAGGAGACACACTCTGAGTTCTTCCACTGCGGCCTGGACTGCTGCAGCTTGCGGTTAGTGAGGGCGGCGGCCTGGGGTGCTGCTGCTGCCTCAGCATGGCTAGCAGCCACCAGCAGCCCCAGCAGCAGGCATGCAACAACCACCTGAGCAGCAGCCAAGTTGGCAACAGGGGACACCACTCTGTCAGTACAGGTTAGCCCAAAGCGTGGTTCTCTAGGGTACACTGCAAGACAGACTGAGCCGCTTGTGAGGGCAGCAGTAGCTGCTCTGTCAGGCATACGTATGCCCTGTGGCTGTAAGGCAAGATCTCAAGCATGGGTTGGAAGCCCTTATCATCAATGAGTGCATGCATTGCCCTGTTGTATGGCTGCAGCGTGATGCAATTCTGCATGGTTGTGGTACACCATGACCCAGGCCCCGTAAGCCTTACGTTAGTAACTCAAGGTGACTGTAGCCGAGTGCATCAACTCACTGCCCCCCCCCCCTTACTGCACTGCTGAAAAGGCCCTGTTGATGTGGCCTGAACCTCTGTACTGGCAGTCATAACATGCCTCAGCTCACCTAAGCATCGTTGGATGAAAGTGGGTGTGAGTTGTCGGCATCATGGGAGCCCAGCATGGCATGTGCAGAGCATTCAAGGGCAGCAACCAAAGGACCAGCAGAAAGACAGCACAAAGCAGGTGCAGCCAGTATCAGTGGTTGAGTTTATGCAGATGTTACCAAGGCCTGTGCCACAGTGTATGAGGCAGCACTGAGTCCATATACATGCAAACACTCGCTCACACTGCAGGTGAGACCATCTACTACTCAGCCCATGGCCAGGCAGGCCGTAGGACAAGCATGCGTTTTGCAGCAAGTGGACGTGTGCAGGTCGTGCTTGTGTTGAGCACTCTGGAAAGCGTCTGCATTTAGCTGCTTGGCAGCTCTCACCTGACGCTGTCCCTTGGCCATCGTGTGAGAGTGCAGAGTAGGCGAGGCTGCTGTTACGGTGACAGTACAGTGTGGATTGCGCTACGTGCGAGTTCAACAAACGCTTTGTGGATCAGTGATCTGGCAAGCCTGTGCTGTGCTATTTATCGTTCGCTCATCGCGTAGACATTCAGCGGCCTTCCCTCCTACATGGACCTGCCACCGACCTTCTCTGGTCCGTCTTGACGCCGCCTTGGTTCCCTGATGCCTGTTTTCAGTAATCATTCGCTGAGATATGCGACTGTTTGGTAGGGAGATGTTGGTGCAGTAGACCTGCCTGCAGCTGGTCCCAGGGTAGGGCGCGCAAGGTCGACCGATCTGGTCCACAATGGCGCAAAATCTACTGTAATGGGTTCGATGACTCTGCATTGATGTCTGCTTGGGGAATTGCCAAACATCGGTGCACAACACTGTGGAGCAGCAGGATGAAAAGCACGTGGGCCCACATCCATGGAGGGGATGAGAGGGCCAGCAAGGAGCACAGAAAAGCTGTTGTCAAGCATACAGTCAAATCAAATAAAAAAACTCAAAGTTTCATCTGTCAATAGCATAGAGGCCAGAGTCCAGCACACAGGTGGCTTGCCGAGCCCAGCCTTGCCGGCAGGCATGCCTGCGCGCAGTTTGCCGGACCGAGCCTTGCGGCCTGTCTGCAGGCAGTTTGCCACTTCACAATGCAGTGCTGTCCCAGCTGTCACTTTCAGCCACCCAACAAGTGAACGTTTCACACTGCTTTGGTGTCCTGCTGTCACTGTCAGCCACCCAACAAGTGAACATTCCACAATGCATTGCTGTCCAGCTGTCAATTTCAGCCACCCAACAAGTGAATAGAAGACACCTCTGTAGACCGCCTTGGCGTGTACAAGCGCAGGTGTCAGCGTGAACATGGTGTAGGCAGGGGAATGGGGGCACCTAATGAGGACTTGGCTTCTCTTGTGCTGGGTGTTGACGTAGGCAGGAGGGGATGAGAGAGCCTGCAAAGAGAACAGAAAGGCTATTGATGCTGAGGTGCTCCAGCCCAAGCAAAAAGTGCACAGCTCAGAAGCTAGAGCCCAGCACACAGACGGTCTGCCACGAGATTCCAGCGCACAGCCGGTCAACAGGTGGAGTCCAGGTCAACAGTGAGAGTCCAGCACACAGCCGGTCACAGGCGTATACCACAGTGGCGAGAGTCCAGCACAAACCAGTCAACAGGCGGGTCCAGCACACTGTATGCTTCACAATGCACTGCTGTCTAGCTGTCACTCGCAGCCGCCCAACCAGTGAATGATGTCATCTCATGTAGACCGCCTTGGCGTGTACGCTGATGGGGTGAAACCAGGCCTGCTGCTCTGTCTCTCTTTCTGCAACACAGAAGCAGGGGTTGTGACCTCTATGTAAGCTGCTTCCCAAACCAGAACCGCAAAGTGAGTGAGTCATCAATCTGACAGCTGGCAGCAGCAGGAAGCTGCTAGACCTTTAGTTTGCACCAGGTTTGTCAAAACACTTTGAAACTAATATTTTCCAAACTGTTCCAAAAACGATCGCGTCGCTGCGGTTTTACAAACGCACCGAGGCAGTGCAACAGTGCAACAGTGTTCACGTACCACTCCTACATTTACCTGGTACCTTTTGATTGCAGGCGTCCGCAGAGATGAATGGGAACGTCGTTGCAGGGCCTGCGGGCAGCGTGTGCAAGGGTGGAAAGTGGTGCATGAACTTGTTGCTGGTGCTGTTGATCCGGAAGCGTTGGTGGCAAAGGATGCCCTGAGAGGTTTGTCCGCAGCTATACACCGTTTTGGTCGTGGCAAACGCTCTTATTTTGCGTTATTACAAAGTTGTCAACAATTCGGAATCTTGCTAAAACCTTTTCTGACATTTGGGAATCTTGCTAAACCTTTTTGGAAATTCGAGGTTTGGACCAGAGATTAATAGCGAAAACTGGATCAGACAGCAACGCATCCTTCCGGTCTGCTCTCACATCACCTTTACAGCGATAAATCTCTCATCCTCGAGTAGATCTCTCACTTGCGTGAGTTCAGTTCTCAGTGTCTGGTACCTGGTTGCGTCCAACACCTCCAGATCACTATGCTTTCAAACATCAACGGAGTTGCTGCCAACAGGGCCAGGACTTCAGGTGGGATCAGTGGATGCAACTGCGATGCAACTGTGTACTACGTAGTGCCCGCCAAACGCCACCCACGGTCTCCTGCCGAAGCATGTTTGAATTTCTTTCACTTTTCTGTATGTAGATGAAGCCTTTGGTGAAGGTGGAGCACGGCCTCCAAAAGACCAGCGCACAGTCAGCAAGGGTGAGTGTCAAGGCCAGGGCAGGGCTTGTGCTGGTTTTTTGTATGCAGAAACCGCATCACGGCTGGTCAATAATTTGCTAAGCGCCGCTGTCAATGCATCAGCCTTTATGTGTGTTGTGTGTGTGTTTTGGGGGGGGTACCTGTGTCAAAGAGCATGCTGGGGAGGCTGCTCAGGGGTGGAGCAGCTGATTGGGTTGACCAAATACATCAAATGTTTTTTACAGCCAATGCATTGAGTGCCAGCCATGCTAGGAACCTAGTACGTGCAAGCACAAGGGCAGACCATTAGTCACCATGGCACTGGCCAGTGCAAACAGCCAGGGTCCTACCAACTTGGTGACTGACCAATGGCGTGTGCTGTGCTGTGCCTTGAAGGTGCTGGTGAGGGCAATAGGGCTCGCCTGCAGGTGGAGGGGGGCAAGGCTGAGGGCAGTGACACTCCCATGTCAGACAAGGCCAAGGAGGGCGACGTGGCTGCAGCAGGTGAGGGTGACTTGGACTGCTTGCTTGCCTTGGTGGATAGTAAGCTCAAGTGTCAAGGAGGTTGCCTAAGGTGATGCGGCACGAGTAGACACAGCCGTTCACACCGTGTTGCCAGCCTTGCAACTCTGCAGACAAAGCTTACCGCACCCTGCCAGCCACAGCGTACAGCGTACAGACAGAGCCTTCCGCACCCTGCCAGCTGCGCAGACAAACCCCTTTCACACCCTAGGTCTGCAAGCTCAGCTGTAGTGCAGACACAGTCTTTCACACCCTGCCAGCTGTACAGACAGTGCCTTAAAGCTTTCAAACCCTGCCAGCTGCACAGACAAAGCCTACCGCACCCTTCCAGCTGTACAGATCTAGAGCCTTTCACTCCAGTCACTCCGTTATTCCCTGCCAGACTTCAATTCCTTATCCTCTGCCTGACACAACCCTCCTGACCATGCGTCCGCCTGCCACAGAGAGCCAGCAGATGACGGAGTTGGACTCTGCAAGGCGCGAGATTGAGCGCCTCAGGCGTGAGCTTGAGAAGGAGCGCCTCTCCTCGTGCGTTGCTCAATGGGGCGGCCTGGAAGAGGGAGTGAAGAGGGTCGAGCTGTATGGGGAGTTTGAGGAGGCCTATCACAAGGGCCCGGCAGCGGTGGAGGAAGTGCTGAACAAGCACCAGGGTCTGCGATCCATCATCGCCGCCGTTGCCGTACGCAGTGCTTGAATGCGAGGCTGTGTTGGGCTGTGTGCACCTGGTCTGGGTGTGTTTGGGGGGGTAAGCCGTGAAGGCCGGCCTTGCAGAGGTAGTTGCCTGCCAGTGTTGTTCTTCTTGTTGCTGCTGCCGGGACACGATCAGCACGGACCAATTCCTGTTGAGCGAGCAGCAATTCCAACGGGCCCGTCCGGTGCTGTACAGCTGCTGGCGAGCTGGGTGTGCCTTCTTTGGGCTTGCGCTACTCGTGCTGCGCACGAGATGTGTTGTAGTGCTTCACAGCATCGGTGGCAGAGCTCAAAGTAGTAGTCACTACTTCGGTAGTAGCAGCTTTGGGCTGCTTGCTTTTTGTGTTGCCGGTTGGTTGCTGCTTGGGGACAGGATTTGAGCTTGCTGCTGTGTGGTGTTGGCTTGTGGCCCTTGAAGTGAGCTTGAGTTTGAAGTTGTGTTGTAGTAAGATCGCAGAGGCTGAAGTGAGCTTGAGTTTGAAGTTGTGTGGTGGCTGGAAGTTGCTGCTTGGGGATCACTGACGACGTGGCATGCATGTTGTTGTTGGATGCTGATGATACGGCCTGAAGTTGGTGCTTGTGTTGTGAAGTTGCGATTGGTGGCCATCAATCATCAGTAACAGGAGCTAAGTTGGTGCTGTCACGGTGGCTATTGCAAAATGGCACCCCCCCCCTCACAGCAAGGCCCCAATAATGGCAGTCACTGGCCCAGAGAGGCCCACGGAGCACAATAAAGCAACCCTCCCACTGCTGACGCAACACACACAAAAGCAAACTCAACACCTTGCGCGTCACCCCAAAACAACCTTCAAGAAGCACAGTGTTACAACTTTGAATACCGTGTGTGACAGCACGTTTCAGTGCCGCCACCAGACATTGGCATGCAGCAGCTCTCCACTTTTCTTCAGCGCTCGACAGAGCAGGTACCCAGTACTGTAGCAGCCACAATCAGTGTGCAGACCTTGAAAACCTTCCTGCACTCCAACCCTCTTCTCTCATCACTCCATGGCACGCTATCTACTACAAACCCACACTACCTACTGTCACAACTCTTCTGAAGAAGCAGCCCCACGCCCTCCTCACTACTGCTGCTGCTGTAGTCCTTTCCCTTGCACCTGTTGGTGATCTGCTGGCACAGCACAGGGGTCACACCTTCTGAGAACTGGTCACTCATCAATGCCTCCATAACCTCCTCTTCATTTGACTCCAGCAGCATCCCGCAAAAGGTCTTCAGCTGCTTCTGACGAAGCTGCTCTTCCGCACTGTCAGGCCTGCAAAGTGTGGAATGATCAGGCAGCAGGGGTGGGTTAGTGGGGCTCAGGGCCGAAGCATGACAGTGGGCGCAGGGGGGGACAGCAGGACACATCAGGGGGGGGGGGGCTGGATGGCCGAGGGTCGTGGTCATCGCAAGGAGCACAGGTCAGTGGTTTGTGTAGGTCACTCGTTAAGGCTTCCATAACCTCTTCTTCGTTTGACTCCAGCAGCATCCCACAGACAGTCTTCAGCTGCTTCTGCCGCAGCTGCTCCTCCGCACTACCGGGCCTGCAAAATAATGCAGCAGCAGCATTTTCCAAGTCAGTGAAGCTTTCAGTTGAGATTTTGCCCCGGGGAGAACAGGGGGCAACAGACGGAGCATGCAGGCCAGGTTCAGTCTGTGGATGGGACTGCTTGATGCTCTGCTGCTGCTGTCAAACTCCTGCAGAATGCCTAAGGCTGAAGCAGGGCGAGGTTGCCATAGGGTCTAGGGACGTGGGGCTTCAAGGAAGCAGTACAGGGGGTGAGGGGGGTAAGCAAGGCAGGTTCGATGGAATTGGCTGGCAGGTCGACAGCAACCAGCTCCTGCAGCTGAAAGCCATTGCTCTGCAAGGGCTTCACTCTGCAAGGGGAGGGGCGGTGTGCAGCTGTTTGATGCCCTACTGTGACATGCGACTGATGTAGGGCGCAGCGCTGACGCGCAGGCAGCCAGGCAGAGTTATGGGGACAAAAGGCAACACGAGACAGTGGTAGCTTACAAGGTACAGGGTCTCAGGAGGCATGTCTATCACAGACACAGCATGCAGGTCTGGTAGCCTCTGCATGTGGGAAGCTCAGTTGTGCGCAAAGCCATAGTCGCCAAGAGTCTTACCTTTCAGACTTGGCCACTTTCACACGGCCATCTCCCTTGTATTTCACCCATGTTGGCTGCAGCGGTTGCTGCTGCTGCTGTTCAGTCGCTGTGCTGTTGCTGTCTGATGCATTGCTGCTGCTGCTGGGTGTGACCAATGTGTAATCCTCCATGGTTTCACACAGGTCCTCTAGAAGGTTGACAGCCCTGATCTCACTGACTCTGCAGCAGCAACAGAAGGAGAGCGAAGAGGGACGACACAACCGAACATTTGTGACAGTGCAGCAACAGCTGGCCCAGCCAGGCTAGCTGCGCAGCAGTGCACCAGCATATCAGCCCCTGGCAGACTGACGACGCTCTGCTGCAACAACAGGAAGTTTGGACAAGCGATAACAGCTGTTGAAAGGGAACCATTTCAAGCCTGTGGCGCTCTGATGCCGGCTTGTTGTGGATGTAAGGTATGGTCAGGGTGACCCGGGCATGTGTGTGTGTGGGGGGGGGGGGGGTACTGTAAGTGTGACGCAGTCACTCACTTCCAGTCAATAATCTTGCCATATCGCTGTCCATTCTTGTCCAGCCTGTGCCTCAGATCCAACTGCTGTCGTGGCAGCTCTGCTTCCAACTTGCGTTGAAGCTCTGCTGCCTGTGCAGGAGACAGACAGACAGCACCATCGGGTGGTTGCAGCAGTTGTATCCCTGTCTGCGAGCCACCTTGTGCCAAACTTTCCAACAACTTAAGCTATTACACGAAGACTACGCTTGCGCTACTAGGCTTCTGAAAGACCGTCTGCACTTCATGAGCAGTACGCACTTCTAGAGACAACCGTGCGGCAGTGTCTCTGCTGCAGTTGCATACGCATGCACAGCCTTGTGATAGCGACACTGAAACCGTTTGTTATATGGAACTGCTTACTCACCACTGCTTCACAGGCGCTGCACTTCAGTTCTGCTTCCATCCCCAAGCAACTGGTGCAGCAAGCCAGCAGCAAGAGCACCACGATAGCAGCTGTGCTGCTGGCTCGCCGACTCATACTGCTAATGACAGTGACAGTTGCTACCAGAAACAGTAGTATGGATGGCGAAAGACTGACGACAAGGTGCCGGTAGGCTCACAGCACAGAGGATCAGCAGGTGCCAGTGCACGGTGCCCAATTCACCAGTGTATCGCACAACCCAAGCCAGCACACTAATCGTCGTGCTTAACAAAAAAGCCTACGCGAGGTATTGCTGGAAGCTCAAGCTTTGGCAGTTGGGTTCAAACTGACAGCCTGTCACTGACCATGAGTCATCAGCCCCTCACTGGGGGACTGGGGGTGTTTGGCCTCTCCTTGGCAACCTTATCGTCCCTCATGACGTGCAAGTTGCAGGAGTGGTTCGTTTGTGAGCATGTGCATGTGCAGTTGGTTTGCTGTCAGCCTGCAGGCTGGCTGGGCTGGTTGTGTGTTGATGCTTGTCGTTCCAGGCCTAGGCTGGGATCTTGGAACATGACAGTAACTGTCACAACACGCTGAATTCGCCCTTGGTCAATGCCCTCAGCAGGAACCAGCACAGCATCTGGCTGGTATTGAGTGGCCAGATGGCAATGCTTAGGATTGGATCGACTGTGACAACAGGACTGACATTGGCAGCCTTCACAGTACTGCTGCAGCTGGCTCATGCACCAGCAACGACAACCTGCAGCCGTGCAGCCAGGAGCAGTACTATGGGATTGAGTACTGGCAGGTGAGCTGCAAGCTCATGTAAGAGCTGGAGGGTTTGGCTTTTGTGCTGCAGGCAGACGATGCCTGCCATCAGGCTCGATGCCAACAGCTAAACATTGGGCATCAAGGGCTGCAGGTGCTGCTGGTATGGACATCCAGCAAACACGACAAACGTATGTCCTTGCGCCGACGGCATCGCAGTGTGTAGGCCAGCATTACATCCAAGTGCATCCGGAGCACCCAGCATGCCAGGCCCAAGCCTGACAAGCCACTCGTAACGCATGCTGCTGCTGGGTTGGGCTCCCAAGCCAAAAGCTGCAACCCTGCTGCACAAAATAAGGTTGCCAACACATGCCGCGCAATGTGACACTTGAAAATGTCAGCACCCAGTCACACGTGCGCTCGGGCTGCTCAGCCAGCCTTGCCAAGTTGGCAAACACAACCAAATGTGTACATGACGTATGACAGGTACCAATTCTGCAGGTACCTGTACAGCCACATACGTGCCTGCATAAGAAAGAAGGAAGACTCTGCCTAGTGGGTCTTTCATGGACATAAACATAAAGCAAGGACACAAAGCGCCACAACCACCACATCTTGTGCAGTGCGGCACATCAAAATCTTATCAAATCCATCTCAACTGACGCACAGTAAAAGACATAATATGGTTGCTACGACTGGTGCCAGCATCAAGAACATGTGAACAGGACCCAACCCGGTTGAACCACTGTGTAAATACGATCCACCCAACAACCCCACCCACCCCAACACCTACATCCACAGCGCAGTCCGTGGGGACTGCAACAATCTATTCAACAGCGCAGTCGGTGGGGACTGCAACAATCTATTCACTCAGACACTGGGAGGCTGAAACAACCGCTTTGACAGCATGCGCTCAACAAGGTACTCCTGATAGAACACTCAAGAAAACCACGCACTGTAATAATTGGTCACTCATGATAGTAACTGCCAGTAGGGACTGCTACTATTGCTGACTGCATATGGGAGCCAAAATAGGCTCACAAGGCCTACAGGACAACCAAAAATCCTCCTCAAGAGAGGAGAGCAGAAGCACTGCTGACTCATAAGCCATCCAAAAAGCCACCTAGAAGCGAGGAATGATCATCAATACGCACTGCGTGTGCACTGCACTCACTCATAAGCCATATAACAAGCCACCTAGAAGCGATGAATGATCAACAATACGCACTACGTGTGCACTGCACTCAAAATACCATCCAGAAATACGCCAGCCACCTATACTTGCCAACTCAACGGCAGCATGCTGCTGCACAGCAGGCTTCAACGCACACAATCCTGCCCAATACGAAACCAGCTTAGGGCTGCTCCTCTGCAGCAACTTCTGCAGGTACAGCAACCTCTGCCGGTGCAGCTGCTGTGTCAACATCCCCAACAGGAACACTGCTCGCTGCCTCCACAACGTCTGCAGCAGGCATGGCAGCATCGTCTACTGACACAGCAGCAGCGACATCCACAGGGACAACATCACTGATATCAGTGAGTCCTGCTGTTGCATTCATACCTACAAGTCCCCAGGTATGCTTGCCGTAGTAGCTCTCCAAATCCACAGGGGCCTCCGACGCAGAAGCAGCACTGATGCTACTGCGGACAAAGGTGGTGAAAGTGCCGCACTCGCTCTCGCGTTTATCCCACTTGCACAGAGTCACCCTGGCTATGTTGGCATCTCCCGCATCCTGCCGCACCACCATCTTGTTGGCTGTGTTGACAAACGCCTGCCCGGTCTTCGGCCAAGCCAGCAGCCAGTTCTCTCCGTTGAAGCCGTGGACACTAGTCGCCATGCTGTACTTCTCAGGCAGGGAGGCATCCTGGTTCTTAGTAACTCTGTAGCTCAGATAGATGTGGCTGGTCGCCCCGCCAGGTACCCGGGGTCTGTGGGGTTAGACAGACGAATCTGCACCACACCAAGGTTGCTAAAGGCTGCAAGATCTGACAGAGCCGGCAAGTTCACCATGGTGCTGCCTGTAAACAGGGACCAATCGACCACTGAGAGGGCGCGGGACCAACCCAGGCGCAGCTGATCTACAGCATTGTAGATGCAGCGAGCGCAGAAGCCCATGGGAGTTGTGTCATCACCATATACCTGCAGCGCAGCCAGCCAGACACACAAGACATGGCTGGCTTGCTGTGCCGTGTCACAAACTGATGCGTGCAGAACATGCAGCCTGCACGGTGCAGGCAGGGCATTTCATCACACCACCACTAGCCGTGTGTAGGCAAGCAGTTGACACAGTCACAGTATCTGGACTGGAAAAGGCTCCTGGCTGTGTTGGTGGTTTAGGAGAGCTGCCAGGCTGTAAGCAATAATAGTTACCAGGCCTCAGCTGACCATCATGCTGCCACAGCAGTCCGCAACTTGCGGCGGAGATGCTTCCTGCATAACTTCATTGGTAACACCCTGTCAACACGGTTGACCAGCATGCTGCGCAGCGTGACATACCTGCACATGGCTGGTGGGATGATGCGTCCAGAGTGAGGCAGGCCAAAGTTGTGACCGATCTCATGCTTGAAGATGTTGAGGTCAGACATGAAATCAGCCCTGCAACAACACAGCACAACATTTCACGAGGCGCAGTACAAGTCAAGTCAGCCAGCGGCACACTTGCCCTCCAGCCCATGTGTGCTGTACACTGTTCAGCTTGCAGCCGTTTGTTGGTGTGACACTCGACAGTAGACTGTACTCAGGCTGAGCAGACAGCGCCCAGGCCCGCAATGTCATGTTCAAATGTCCCGCCGATGCATTTGGACTCACGGCCCGTGCTTGCACGGCGCAAGCAGTCCCAGCCCCGGGCAGTGCGTGATTCACATGCCCCACCTGCCTCACTGCATGGTGACATGATGCGGGGTTTATGCCCAGCGACGCATCGATGCGTCAGTGATATCACTGAGGGTCCTGAGGACCTCAGGATAATCCGGGACACCAGGAGGATCGGAATGTTACAGTTGGCGGTCAAACAGTTGCAAGCTGTATCACCCAAAACACGGTAACTCACCTGATCCAAGTCACACTCCCAGTCGCAAACCCAATGCCTTGAGCATCGCAAGCTGCAGTGCTTGGTGCGATGAATGTCTGCGCGTGCACACCAGTGACACACATCGTGAGCCGCATGACACGCAGTTAGTGAAGCATGTGTAGGCCGCATAGGCCTCAACTTGGAATTTGGCTGGCAATCCTTGGGCCCCACGTGGTGGCATCCGTGGATTGGGAACAGACACTGTGGGATCAAGTTAGCCCACGCTGACATGTAGAAGCACATGTGCTTGTGGCGATTGCCACCCTTGCAAGGGTTGGCAGGTGGGCCGTCAACTGGTAAACACCAATGCATCATCAAATGCAGCACTGCACCTGCACAAGTAGTGCGGACAAACTTTGTTGAACCCTCACCCTAAACATCCAACCTCAAACCAGATCAGACACCTACTGCTGCAAAGCAACTCCCTCACCTGGAACTGGTAGTTGCTGAACACACGCCCACCAAGCGCACTCGGGTTGTCACGAGCATAGTCAAACCATCTGCCCACGTCACAACTGTCGATGGGGAATCTATCGCATGGCAGCCTGAGGTTGATTACTGCTGTAGTAGTTTGAGTTGTGCTGTTGTGTCTTTCATGTCACAGCCCTAAACCCCACAACAGCATCTGTGTGTGCATGTAGGCTGTGCCTGCATTGCAACATTGTCCGGTGTTTGGGATTAACACGGTCCAGCTCAGTCGATAGACGTGGTCTCCTGAGTCTTCAGTCTCGAGTCGTTTCTGTGGTTGGTTTCAGTGAGAAGATCGTCAGGTGGCTGCTTCTCGCGTAGCGGTCAAGGACAGCGTCCCTTTCTTGCAATTTTGTACCCCTCGCTTGTCAAACTATATGGTGTTCGCAGATGGTTTTGCACATGATGTTGTCTGTCTCAGGGTTTGGTTGTTACCACCACAGCGCAGACAGGATCCCCTCCCAGATGGTTGTTGTGCCTTGCTTTTGGGTGCTGTGCTCTGCTTTTGGGCAAGACTTGACACGTTCGTAGGTGCTGGCTGGACACAGGTGCCCTACTCATGTTAGCGGCAAGTTCAGTAGAACCTCTTCGTGTGTACTGTGCTCGCTTTTCATTTGTGCTTGTGTGCTGTGCGTACGTTCAGGCCAAGGTCCCTTGCCGGCTATGCCGTTCTCTGGATACTGTGTGGACCTTGGTGCCCTGGCGGCGCCTTGTTTTAGTTTGGCTTGATTCCTTGTCCTGCGATGTTTGCTTGCTTGTTCCAAGGTTGAGCGTGGCTCCCTTGATGTCTCTGGATAGGGAGTGCACCATGCGCTGCATTCCCCTCCTCTTGTCTGCTTGTTCCAGGGTTGAACGCGGTTCCCCTGATGTCTGTCTGTCGGTCTGTCACATGGACGTTCCATTCCCCTGTTCTCGTCTTGTCTGAGGGTTGAACTAATTCCCCTCCAAGTGGTTTTTCTGTCCTGTTTCGGTCCTGCATTTACGCTTGGGCACACGGGTGCTCTCTTCTGTTGTGATTTTGTGGTGTTTTTCGCAGTGTCGGCTGGTGTCTCTTCTGCATTGCCCACTTGGTGTGGTGTACTATGTTCCGGGCACCCCTGTGGCCTTGCAGATGCTTGTGGGGGTGTGTTGGCAGGGTGGGTGCAAGTTGTGTGTGGCTGGTGGGGTTGTGTGTGTTGGGATGTTCCTTCCTTCTTTTTTCTGCAGTGGTGCAGTCAGGTGGATTCGGGGCGGGTACTGTCCTTCCGCTCTTCCTGCTCTGGGGGGGTAGGAGGCGTAGCCACGCAGTTGTCGAGCAGGCTGAGCGTTAGTCCAGCAGTTGGGGACTGACGTGTGTAGAGATGTGTGAGACTGCAGTGAGAATGCAGTGATCAGCCTGTTGTGGTGAAGTGGACACTACATTCTATCAGGGTGTCAGGTTCAGTGAGTGGAGTAGGAGACGCTATACTGTAGCAGAGTGTCGTGATGAGAGTGAGAAAGGAGTTGAATCAGTTGTACAGCCTGCATGACGCGTGTGTCAGTGTGTCTGGTTACAGCGGATGTCGATGAGGTCATAACAGTAAGGATACTCGGTTCCTGTGACTACAGCACTCACTGAGATATGTGATGTGTAGTGTTGTGCAAGTGAAGCAATGGCGAGGAAAATACATGGTAACAATTCACACCACTACACTGCTGAGGTGGTCTCGTCCATGAACGCCCTGTTGTTGGAAGCCCCTGCCAGTAGTTCTTGAGGCTGTGAGGATCGCTGTAGAGCGTCCGGGTGATAGCGGCAGTGTCGGTGACTGCAAGGCCGCTGTTGCACACCTCCACGTTGAAAAAGGCGATGCGAATGGGGACAGCCTTGGTTTGTGCTATTCCTGCAGGCAACAAAGCAGGCACAGGCTGTATGACATGGATCCATCCAGCCACCGTAACAGTGTGGTCTGTAAGCTTCATGCATGCCAGTGCTGCTGGCCAGGTCTGCAGATCGTCTGCAGGCAGGGCAGATCGCACATGCAGGCAGTGTCTTGCAGGTGTCAGCAGCTGACATGCAGAATGCTCCAAAGCCAAACACCCGCTGGCAGTAAACTGCTAGCACCTTTGTACCCTTGTCACATGGCAGGCCCTGCCCTGAAGTGACTTCACATGTGCACCACCGTGTGCCACATGCTGTGTCATGCTGTGTCATGCAGTGGTCACACTGTACAGGGTATCTTACCTAAAGCACCCCTGGCCTTGTTGCACCAGTGCAAAGGGTCCATTGCGCCGTCTGTGGCAGCGCACGCCACAGGCTTTGTGCTGAATGCGTCAGCACACATGCGCAGCCTGTACCCATCCCCGCTTGTCGCACATGTCTTGCCGTCACGGGACATGCACTGAGGCTGGCCTGTGCTGGCCACCCTGAAGACAGGGGTGTCACCGGGGAGGTAGCTCCAGAGGTTGACTGTGCTGACTAATGGCCCAACTGCACCAGGAGCAAGGCCCCAGACAAACTCAATGCGCTCAAGGTACTTTGTCCCCACTCCTCTGACAGAAATCAGCCTGCGTCAAGAAGACAACAGCAGCAGCAACATGCCGTCATAACTCAGCTGTCGCAAAACTGCCACCCTGTGCACCAGCCCTTTGGGATCTTGTGCGGGTCTCTAGATCCTCGCAACCTGTGCCACATGACGTTTCTGTAGTTTGTTGTGTTTTGCTAGATCATCTTGCTGGCAGCATACACCGGTGTCGGACACGCTGCTCGTGTGATGCTGTACTACAAGCCGGCGGCATCAGCCTGAGGATGATCCCCTGGCGTATGTACTCTGCCCCAATCAAGCACCTGTACGCCCCTGAGGGACAAGGACTTGCCAACGAGCCCATGTCACCGGACTGTGTTGTGTCACCGCTTGTGGACCAGTACTTCCCAGCAGTGGTGATGAAACGGATTTCATCGACATAAGCCCCACTGCGCACCCAAGCCTGCGTGATATACTCGTTCTTGCTGAGGGAAAAGGCGGGCCTAGCACCTCCGCCGTTGGAGTTTCCACGCCAGGGTGCGGCGGTGTTGCCGTATGTGAACCTGAGCCCGTCGATCCAGCCGCCAGAGCGCACTTCGATCTGCATGGGCGTAAGGCAGCATGCAGTCGCAAGGTCATCAGGATATCTTCGTGTCCCTGGCGGTCAGTTACACTGTCAGTTTGCACAGCAGCGGCAACACTGCATGCATGGGGGGCCTGCCACTTTGACAGGCTGCTCTGCGCAAAGCGCGCGCAGGCTTGAGAATACTGCAGCAGCCCTTGCCGGTCTGCTGCTGCAGACACTGCAAAAGCCTGCCTTTGCCGGGCCTTAGCAGTAGGGCCTACTGCTAAGAACTGCGGCGAGGCAACCTCAAAAGGTTGCGCCACTGGCATTCAGCCCGTTCTGTTCAGCAGCGTACAGGGCTGCCACTTGCGGCGACCGTTGCCGCTGTGACAGCATACATGCAATGTTGCAAGCAACTTACCTAACATGCAGGAGCCTGCGGGGCAGCAAGCCCCAGCCTTGGTTTACCGTAAAGCATTGATTGAATCATGACTCACCTTTGTAATCTTGTTGATGCCATCTCTTGCCAAAGTGGCGTCATCAAAGTTGTTTGGGTTGCCGCCGCCCCATCCGAAAGGCCCAGTGAACTGCTGACCAGAAGGCAGGGGGACACGCTGGGTGGTGCCAGTGGCCGAGCAAGGAGCGGCAACCTTTGTGGTCCGTGCTTTTGTGGACCAGATGCTTGTGCAGGTGGAATCATACACTGCCAGGCTGCCATCGTTCTGCGCAGATGGCACACAGCATGCAGTGCACAGCAGCACTAGCGCACACCTCCCTCATGCAAAGGTCCGCATTTTGCAGCTGCCAGCATGCATATGCTCATGCTGTTATGCGGCCAGAGCTGATGCACACAGGGTTGCATGACTTTGGAGCCTAAGGCCTAGCCGTTCCGCATTCGAATGCTATTCAAATATGCATTTGACTATTCGTGCCTTCGGGCTTCTAATGCCCACCCCCCTTAGGTGTCTGAGAGCAGCAGGCGGTGTCCAACCGTTGGACCAGGCTGGAAACCAGCATACCTGAATGAAGGCAGTCATAGGAGTGCGGCGGTTGCTGCCTGGGGTATTTCAGGCCCAAAAGGCGACATTGGCACTGTCATAGGCCACAAGGTTGCCGTCCGCTTGCATGCACAGCCGCAGCGGCAGGCGGTTTGTGCTGCCCTTGGTTTTGCTTGACCAGTAGGGTGTTGTCGCGGGGCCATCATACAGCGCGATGTTGGCATCTGTGGGGCGAACAGCAAGCAGCAGCAGCAGCATCATTTTGTCAGCGTAAAAGAGGTGCTGTGAGGCCAACTTGAACGGGATACTTCAGCTGTGTGAAGTAGCCTGCAGTTGGGGCAGCTGCTGCCCAGCAGCATACAGCAGTAGGCATAAAGTGTATCTGTGCCTGTGCTGTATGGGCCAGCCCCGTTATAGTCGCATGTGCATGGACGTAAGTGCTGTTGTGGGCCACTTCGCTTGTGTGCGTGCTTGCAGCTCTCTGTGACCACAACGCGTGCGGACAGCGTGTGCCTGCTGCTTTGACAGCTAGAAAACGGGGCACACACTGAGGTTTCATGCTGTCAAGACCTGCGGGACAACTGCCCAGCACACATCACTACACAGCTGGCCCACAACCGGCCCACGATTCAGCCCACTCACCCCCTTGCAGGCAGACCCTGAAGCGTCCATTGGGTGATTTCTTGCAGGTCATCGCGTTCCCGGTTAGCTGCACGATGCACACATTGTTGTCGATCCTGTCCTGAGTCATAACGCTGGCCGTGCGTGGACCGTCTGGGTCACTGCTGCTGCTGTTTTGTGGAATGGATGCAGTCACGGCCACAAACGATCCATCACGCCTGTATCGACCACGTGCAGGTCCTGGAACCTCCAGGACTGCAGCAGCTGGGTCCCAGTCCGCAGGAGGCACAATCATGCTGAGGACAGCAGGATCAGTGGTTCCATCCGTGGCAGGAGGCCCAGCAGCTGCTAGCGCGAGGCTGCTCAGCGCTATCACGATGCCAACGAAGTGATGATGCTGCAGCTTCATCTGCAGTTGCAGCAGCAGTGGTCAGCAGTTTGTGGCAACGCCTTGCCAGGATTGCCAGCGCCACCTCAGTTCATTCAGGATGGTCAATTTGATCATTGCAAAACGTTTGCCTACCATAATACAGGTGAACGCGATGCAGGTAACCGCGGGGTCGTGTGTTCCTTCCCTGGCTAGCAGAGCATGCTCCAGCAATAAACTTGTTTCCTTCACGGCACAACATTAACGTGCATCTACGCGATACACTCGACTTCTGGCTGACCGTGAGTGGTGGTGTGCTGTTGCGGGTACAAAACTGGTGGATGGTGAAGAAAGTTGGACCAAAAGGCACATCATGCGGGTGACGGCCCCTAAATGCATGTTTAACATCATTGCACCAACGTGCGTGCTTTGTTGCCTGCTGAGCACACCACTGGTGCTGAGCACTGCCAACCAAACTTATGGTCTTGGTTCCCGGCCTGGCTTGATACTCTTCGTTCTCAGAACGAAGAAAGTTTCTTTTGTGTTTCATACCTTTAAATACCTAGAAAAAATATCTGGAGCTTGTGGAACGCTTTCACAGGCTACTGTACTGGCCGTCTCCGGTCACTGTGAAGTTCAAGGTGACTTTCCGTCCTGTGCATGCTGTGATACTTCCATCGGTTCCTGTTGGATGTACCATGAAAAATAGCTCCCACAGCAGCCGTCTATTCACAATTGCTGTTGACAGGTTGCCTGTGTGGACAAGGTTGAGACTGCCACCTGTACCTTGAATCTCAGAGAGGTCATGGCAGCAATGCACACCAACAGTGAGGCGCCTGCCCATTCCCTTGACTGCATTGAACGAACCTTTCCCCAGTCCTCACGCCACACCATCAATTCCACAGCATACAACCAAACATGTCAGCATGTTCATGTTCATGCACTTCCCGGCAATAAGTGGTCGCAGCTGCTTCAACAAGTTCCCTTGAAGTCTGCTGCGTGGAGAAACAGAGACTAACCCTTTCAAAGATGATCCCAGATGGCACCGGTGTCAAAGCCCGGCTTTGTGGCAGGGCTGGCCTCAGTCACACAGTCACAGAGCACTGTGTTGCAGCAGCAAGCTGAAATTCCCGCATACGCAGGCAGCACCAACGCAGCACCCACCACCACTGCTCGGGACAGACCCTGGTGGTGCACCCACTGTGTAGTCACCATTTCTGGCACCTGAATGCGTTCTCGACACGAAAAAGCGCAGCAAAGCTCCCACCAGGAGAACAGCACACTCATCGGTCCAAAACGCAGCTCGCAACAAACACAACAGACGGCTGCAACACGTCACCTTCAACAGCAACATATGTCAGTGGTACCATGATCTCAGACCACGAGAGTCTGTAGGCAGCCCTCCGCTCAAACACTCCTTCACGCACCCAAAACAACACTGGGGTTGCCTGGCAGGCCACATTCGGAGGCGCCCGCTGCCACATGCTGCCTTACAGAGCTCCAACACACAGAGGGTAAGTGCTGCACCACCAAGATGCCACCACTGCTGGTCAAGACCACAATGCAGACCATACAGGCACTGCAAGACGCTTCACCTGTCGCACGTGTTGGGCGCTGCAGAGACATGAGTGCTAGCAGCATACTTTGTAGTTCGTGGCACAACAGACACCACACTCAATGACGGTCAGCCCAGCGACAACTGCAGCTGCTCGGGCCAACAACTCCCATGCCGCAACAACAACTGGGAGCTGGCAACTGTGATGGCAACAAGACCACTGGGTCAACTGTGACGAGCACAAAAACACAGCTTCACCCAGTCTGTGCAAGGTTGTGTAGACAGTGAGGGGTGAGGACACAACACTGATATCACCACAGGGGCAAGCACATGAGGGAACATCCAACCTCCCTCCTCACACATTCAGCACCCACGCCTCACCCTCACTCTTTCTTGTTCTGCTGTGCTGTATCCTGAATGAACTGCACCTCATCCCTAAGGCGGTCCATGAGGCTCTTGTTGGTTGCCGCCTCAGGCCACTCCGTCAGCGCAACCTGCAACTGAGCATAACTCGGCTTCTCATCAAATGTCTGCAGCAGCTGGTTGCTGCCGTCACGCTTCACCACATGCAGCTGCGGGCAACACACAGACACAAATAGCAGTGTTAGCTATACTCGGGTGCAAACATGGCATACGTTTGATTGGGATAATGTTCACAACTCAACAGCAGCTGGTTGCTGCCGCCGCGCTTCACCACTGCAGCTGCATGCAAAGCACAGACCTGGAACAGCAGGGCCAACATTACTGGGGTGCACCATTGGTCGGCAAAGGGTTATCTGGCGTTGGTTCTGATTGTCTGCAGCAGCTGGGTTGCTGCCGTCACCCTTCACCACATGCAGCTGCACGCACCCCACAGGCTTGGACATGACTCGACAAGGAGACAACTCAGCAAACCACAGACACGGCCGCAACTCATCTCCAACAGCCCTCCAATGCCCACAACTCCCAAAGCATCCACCAAGCCCCCCCCCCCCATTTTGTAGATTGGGTCACTCTGGCACACTATACACCACAGCAGACGAACAGCAGAGGTCACACGAACCAATGACGCGTACCTGCCATTTGCCGGGGTAGGCCCTGAGCAGCCTCAGCTCGTCTCCAGCCACCCGCAGCTGTTTGAGCCAGTAGGGGCTCAAAGCTTTCCACCAGCGCCATGGCAGCCTCCTTGCGGGAACCAAAGCCAAACTCACTAACCAAATTGCCCTGCAGCACACAAACACACACAGACATGGAACAACAAAGGTGAAGAAAAGTGCATTATGAGATCTGGAGAAGCATGCATGGCAGCCTCCTTGCGGGAGCCAAAGCCACACTGACCCACCAAATTGCCCTGCAGCACACCAAGACAGACATACTCTACAGTACTACGTGTCAGAGGATCAGGGAGATCTGTGCATGTTGCCCTCCTTATCAGAGCCAACCACAAACTCAGAAAGTAACCTGCAGTACAATCACCTGCAGTACTGTGTACTTTGTTGATATGCTTTGTATACTTTTGGAAAAAGTGGGCTCCTGCAAGGGAGCCAGCGCTAAACCAGTACATGCCAGATGCCACTATCACGAGGTACCAATGCGATCTTGCACACGCGTCACTGCACCAACTCGTGCATCCTGTGCTTCACATGTGCACATGCATTCACAGCCGCACTCCCCATCAACCGCGCGCATTGCTGTGAAACTCAATATACCCCCCGCAACAAAGGCCACATACAACTCGCATTTATTAGGAAGCCATGCATGTGTGCCCATGTATCAGAAGGACAGCATCAGGTCGCCAAACATTAGGATAGCATCGCTCAAGGCTGCTGTGGTGCTCGAAACACCACCTCGGGTGGTCCAATGAGCGCATCAGACCTCCCGTGTTTGGTTGAATGCCATGTAAGTGCCCTGCCTTGAAAAGGCCGCATCAGGTCGCTCAGCTGTAACGTGAAAGCAAAGCAGCTGAGTGACCTAGTGCTGTCCCCCCAAGGCGTGCACTTGCACACTTGCAGAACATCACGCTTCAGCAACCACAACCACCCTGCTACCTGCTAGTGTTTACAAAACCACCGGTATCACCATCACCACCACTGCTCCCCATCATTCCCCGCCCTGCAAAAACTTCCACCCTGCACAGTCATGCATGACACCACCCAAGTAATGCCTCCCCACATTGCCAGTTGGTGTGCAGCACGAATGTCCCAAGAATTGGCTTGACCCCCCCCCCCCCCTTGGGCCCCACACAAGCTTGCATGTACCCAAGTACTCCATCTGTCGACACACAAATCCCTTCCGTAGCTACATATTATACGCCATTGCAAACACTCGCGGTCATGCAGGATCACAACATTCTTCCTTGAACTTTGAATCTGCTATGCAGTTGTGTAGGACGCTGTAGCCACTGGCTAGCATGGCATGCTTGCAAGGCATGCATGTGCACTTCAAGTAAGTCGTCACATGTGACTCACATGTTCCAATTAGGCTTGCTACACATGTGATCTCTATGCCACACACACTAAGGGCAACAACCACTCAGGTGCAATGGTTGCAAGGCACACAGAACAGAAAGAAAAAAAGAATCCGATACACCCCCTTTGTATCGAACCGCCATGGGATTCCTCCCATTGGCCTCGCATCCTTTGAGGACGGCTCATCACAGGGCTAAGGCAATGGCACTCCTGGCCCTCTCTCACCAGGGGCACACAGCCTGATCGGATCAATGCATTGGCTGTAATAAATAATATTAATACTCTATATATAATTATTGAGATTATAATATATAACTATATATATATATTATATCATAATTATTAACAACAGGTCAGTGAGGACACCCACATTGAGGCGTGAGAGTCTACACCGACCTGAGGGCAGCTTGCCAAGGCATAAAACTGCATACCTAACAACACAAGCTCCTGTGCGTTTGCTGCTACCCCATCCCCCTCGACATGCCGCCTGCTTATGGGACCAGCACCACCAATACCACCATCACTGCTGCACAGCATGTCACAATCTACACTGTGCACACGTGAGCACCCCACCCATCCAACCTGAGGGCTGAGAAAAAATCAGTAACAAAACGCGGGGTGTCACAATGTTTTACTTTCAAAGCTTGTGCTGGCTTGCCAGGTCTTGTGCAGCATACAAGTACGAGAGCTGCTGATACCCCCCCCCCCCCCCGCGGGCCTCTCCACCCTCGGGGCTCAGGGCATCAGACCGCTCACATGCATTGGTGTCCGAGTACGCACGCCTAAGCCTTGGTGCAACCACAACAGGTCATACAACCTGCCCACCTTCAGGGTCGGCAAGTTTTATGACCTGATGCTGTTGCTGCAAGGCCCAGATCTGCATACCTGGAAACACAAGGTCATGTGCGATCACAGCCACCCTATGCGCGCCTTTCATACTATCATTATCACCACTATGATTACTCCCAGGACTGCTGCACAGCATCTCACACAAGAAACTGTGAACGCCCCCATTGAGGCATGTGCATGACCATACCCTGAGTGATAACCACAGTACATGTGTAGCTTGTGGCTGTCCGACACCAAACGGCATGGCAGGTCTTGTGCAGCATTCAAGTCCAAGGGCTGCTAACACATTACCATCGCTGACCCCCCTTCCAGCCCCCCCCCCCCCCCACACACACACACACCACCATCACTACCCCCCACTAGAGTATCAGACCGCGTGTAATGTAATGCCAGGTCTTGTGCAGCAGTCAAGTTCAATAGCTGCTGACAGTGCACTCCCCCTTGGCCTCAACCCCCCCCTCCCTTCAAGGCACTAGGGCACCAGACCGCTCAGGTACAGAGGTGTCTGAGTAAGCATGTCCATGCCTTGGCGCAACAACAACAGGTCACAGAACATGCCCACCTTCACGGTCGGTGCATTTTGTGACCTGATGCTGTTGCTGCAAGGCCCAGACCTGCATACCTGGAAACACAACTGCATGTGCGGTCACAGCCACCATATGCGCGCCTTTCATAGTATCATTATCACCACTATGACTACCCCCAGGACTGCTGCACAGCATGTCACAAATAGGGCTTCTGGTAATTAGAGCGATAGCTTTGGGCGCCCCCAGTAGCGTGTCTCACTAGGGCGTTGCTAGGTTTTGGGTTTAGGGTTTTTGAGTTTTTGGGTTTGAACCCTAAACCTAAACCTAAACTCAACATAAACCTAAACCCTGGTGCCAGAGCGGCTTGAAGTCTGCTCTTGCCCATACTTACACTTTGAGCACCCCATCTGTCCTATTCTGAGGCATTCTGAGGCGTCAGCGTATTACCTGTGTGACGTGTACTGTGATGCCAGCTCTTATGCAGCGGTCGAGATGCGAGAGCCGCTGACACTGTAACCCCCTCCCCTGCCCCCCCCCCCAGGGCACAAGACAACAGACCGCTCACGTACAAAGGTGTGTGAGTAAGCAAGACCATGCATTGGCACAACCACAATAGGTCATACAACCTGCCCACACTTGTGGTGGTTAAGCCGTACAACCTGATGGCGTCTCTTCAAGGCATAGACTTGCATATAAGTAATGCAAGGTCTGTGCAATGTCAGCCACCCCCTACCAGCCCTAGTTGTGCCCAGCGATATGATACCACCAACCCCCACCACTCCGGCACAGTGCACATGACCGCAAATTTGTTTTCATGCCGACCACCCCACCTGACCACTTGTTGGTTCGTTGGCGTAACCGTTACACTCCGCATGTTTTCGATCGTGTCATGATGACATGGCAGACCTAGGTGTTGCATGCACCCACGCCCCATTGTGTCTGAGCCCTTGACCCTCCCCCCCCCCCCCCCCCCCCCCCCCCCCCCCCCCCCCCCCCCCCCCCCCACCCCACACACACACAGCCTGTGGAGTGATGGGAGGCAGATAGTAGTGGTGGCGTTGGTGATAATCCCAGGCTATCAGTGATGCCACCGCTACTATATGCCTCCCCCCCCCCCCCCAAAAAAAACATGCTCCCACCATTACATCCCCCCCCACCACCACCATTACAACAAAACCCTCCAGAATCCTCCCAACACACTCCTGTCACTATTGTAACCCACCAATCCCAAACACACACTCGCAGCCACCCACAGCCAGCCCCCCTCTCCACTCTCCCCCAGAAAATGCTCCTGCCACTCCCCCCCCCCCCACCCCCCACCCTTTGGGGGAAAAACCTCACAACTTCCCCCAGCCCCCCGCGGGCACTACTGACCCCCTTCCTGGGTGCGCTTCTATCACTGGGTAGGGGGGCTGCCTGCTGCTGCTGCTGCCGCCGTGAGTTGACCATGTTGGATGCACTGGGGACATGCGTGCGGCCTGCACCCACCTCCAGCTCCCACTGTGGGTTGGCAATAAGTTAGCGGGGGGAAGTATCAACAGGCTGACCTATCACTGCTGCTGCTGCCGCCAGGTGTGTTTGGGATAGACAATACATGCAGGTAGCATATACTGAACATGCGAGTGTGCCAGCACCCACCTCCAGCTCCCATTGTGGGTTGGCGATTATTAGCAGCTCAGGTGGATTCGGGCTCCGCTCCGCCAGCTGCTGTAGCTGCTTGCGTGTGTCTGCTGTTGGGAACAGCACAGCTGCCAGCTTATCACCAAACCAGGCCCCCACAGCATCACCTGAACAAGCAAACAAACAATGCCACAACCACACAACAGCTTCTGTGAGAGCTACTACAGTCCGGTGGGGTGCAGCATGGTGCTGAGTGAGACAAGGAAACAACAGCAATGCCTGAGCATGTGTATTAGATGCCAGTTCTGCAGGCAGGAACCTGCTGCAAAAGGGGTGGTAGACTACCAGCTCCATGCAAAGGCACCGCTACAGCAACATTGCGTTGTGCATTGACGCATGATGCGCTGCAGCAGGATTTCGAAAATTACTCCCCCCCCCCCCGTCTGCGCAGATTCTGCCACCTTCCCACCCACCCCCTTCCCTCGCGCCCCCCCCCCTCCTTGCCCGCAGCCCCCCCCCCCCCTCAGCATGTTACCTTGATCCCATATCTCAACATCCAGCGGCCCTTGTAGGCCCTCTTTCTGCTTCAGCTGCTTCAGTATACCTGTAGACATGGAAAAACACAATTGCAGGTGTATGCAAAAGAGGAGCATTGTTTCGGTTTGAAGTGTTCGAGTGTGGTGGGAAGGAGGGTAAGTTAGATGGTTGAAGTTAGATGGTTTGTAGTGTTCGAGTGTGGTGGGAAGGAGGGTAAGTTAAATGGTTTCTGTGTAACATCCAATTACTGAAAGGCCAGAGCGGAGCCCGCACAAAAGGATGCAGTTGTGCTGAGGTGTGCTGAACCCCTGCAACTGCTTGGTAAGATAGAATAAGACACATGGGGGGGGGGGCGTGGCCCCACACATTCCACGTGCTCACCTTCCATCAAGGGTGCTGCTGCTTTGAACTGCTGCCGAATGCCGCCAGGCCTGCGACACCAAAGACAGATACACTTCCCTGATCAAAACACTTCCTTTTTGCTGCAGACATTGTGAGCCTGCTTGGCTGCTGTCACATGGCAGTCAGCCTAAGCTGCCAATCCAGGCTGCCAGCTGCAAAGTGCTGCTGCTGCATTGGCCGTGACAGGTTGTGCAGCTGTGATAGTCATGGAGCTTTCCACTGCCGAGGCTGCACACATGGTGATATTGTACAGTCACAGAGGCAAAGACGCGGCGTGCATTCCACCACCTGGCAATGCCACTGCTGATATCATGCATCGCCTTAGCTGTGCAACTGGTGGTGTCTTTGAGTCCCTGCGCTGCAGCGCACTGCACTCATCTGAGCTGCACTGATCTGCCCCGCACTAATTTGAAGTGCAGGGTGAGTTGACAAGTGACTGACTCGCTCACCAGTCATCCAGGTCTGTTGCACCAATGAGTGGCAGCAGCAGCTCAATCCGCTGCCGCTTGATTCCAGCTTGCCAGGCTGTTTCAATTGCAGTCACTGCCTGACTGACCTGCAGTAAAAAGATTGATGCCGGCGTGTGTGAGGTAACACACGGTGTACACAGCTGCTCCTCACGAAATGTCAGACTGCCAACCGCGCCAACCAACACGAGGTCAGACTGCCAACCACGCCAACACACCCATCCCCTCTAGCAAGGGAAGAGTGCAGACTGTCAGGGGCGCCCTTCATACTGACAATAGACTGAAGTAGCCTCTTTTGAAACTGGCACGCAAGGAATCCAGGGTATGTACACAGCATTGCGCACCTGCAGGTCGGGTGTGGCAGGAACTGCCCTGGTGTTGCTGTCCACTGCAGCTCTGACTGCCACACTAGGCCTCACGCGGTGTGAGTGGCTATGTTGAGCTCTTCCTGTAAGTCTGTGTGGCTGTGGCTGCATTGCCTGCATGATGACGAACTTTGATGGCTGAAGATCTGTGTTGGTGTTTTCAGTAAAACCAGTATTGTCAAAGTCGTCACGGCCGCAACAATCTTGAAACCAGCTCTACTTCCAGGGCATTCACTCCCCTGCCAACACACGCCCAATACGCAATCGTTACATCATTGATCAATTCGTTTGAACGGTGCAGCAGTTGGGTACGGCAGAGCAGCAAGCCCACAGTTGCTCAACCAAACTGGATGTTCTTGACTGACGCAATTTTCCCCAAGCCTGAAGCTGCCAGCTTGCCTTTGCTGCTGCTGCTCACAATGCTGCTTGCTTTCGTGCTGCCTCCCTCAACACTGTGCCCCGTTGACGAAGGGCTGCGGCCTAGCGACCCTGCTTTGCTGCCTGCTCTGCTGACCGACCTGCTGCTGACAGTGCTGCTGCTTGGGAGCTTGAAGCCCGCCTCCGTGAGCACTGCTGCAATGCCAGCCTCTGCATGCAAGGGCAACAGTGCAGGGAGCGCATGGCAGCTTATAGGGCAGCATACCTAATGTCAACCTGTCCCCTGAAGGTAACACAACACGCCCGTCTCAAATGTCGGGACATAACCATGCTCATACCATGCTGGTGCACACTGTGCTACCAAGCTGCCCAAGCATCCCAACCACGAACACAGCATCTTGTGGCGAGTCCACAGTAACACACGATGTGTCACTGCATGCACTTGAACATCCACACCTTGCAACACCTTGCATGGGAGGACAGGGCCCTCAACGCAAAGCTGCAGAGCAAGACCCTGTCAACCAGTGTCGGCTCACCTGGATTCTGTGCATCCAGCGCCCGCAGCTCCTGCAGCATCCCCCGCATCACCAGCCGCAGCTGCGTCAGCTGCACATCCGCCTCCAACTCCCCAGCATCTACCACCACAGCCCCACCCTGACCCCAGGAACCCCAGCTGCTGCTGATGCTGCTGCTGCGGATGCATCCCTGTGCGTGCTGGCCCCGCTGCTGCTGGCGCTACCGTTGCCGCTGCCCCGCCCATGGCTGCCTGCGCTGGCTGCGCGCTGCTGCGTCATGCTGGCGTGCGTGGCCAGTAGCTTCTGCGCACGCTGGACAGCCTTGAGGGCGCGTGCCTGCTTCTCCTGCTGCTCTTCGAGCTGTTTTTGAGCCTCAGCCTGTGACAAGCAGAGCACAGCGCGCACTTCAACAGAGGGGAGCATCCCTCGGGTCTGGTACCAGCGTATACCTCGCTCACTGTGCCCAGACATTGCAAAAGCTGCAGCTGGACAATGTTGCTGAATTATCAGAGGGTTGTGATGATGTGAGCATGCTTATCGCGCATATACATGTGCAAGCCACTGACACCCCTGCCGCAGGATACCTTACGATGTGCTGCGTCTTCCAGCTGTGCCTGCAGCCCCGCCAGCTCGACAGTGCTGCTGCTGGTTGAGGCCTGCTGCGCTGCCAGCTCAGCCAGCAGGGCTGCTTCCTCCTGCCTCAATGCCTTGAGCTTGTCATAGCTGGCGTCCAGCTGATCCCTGTGCAGCAAGGGCCACAACCATCACAGCAGTGTTACATTGAGAGCCCACTGTTTGGCAGTGCAGCACTGTTGCCATTACTGGCCACTTGACCCTTTTCACTGTCATAATATGCACTGAGTTGTGCCACTGAGGTGTGTGTTTGGGCCAAACCAAACGTGGCATCTATCAGAACCTCAGAGCATTGAATGCTCTGCCCAGCAGCGGCTGTGCCAACTTGCATGTGTGATGCAGGCCAGGCCTGCATAGACCCTAGAGCTGCAGATGCCGCCGACCGCACCTGAGCGCTTTCTGCTGCTCTGGGGTGATGTCAGCCTCAGCAGCCCTCAGGCTTGCACTAAATGCAACATTCGTAGCCTGCATCTGCCAGAGAATGTTGGTCAGCGCCCCCACCTGGCAGCACGGCAGGACAGACAGTGAGCTCACAGTAGTATTGGCAGCTGATGCTAGTGATGTTAACGGAGTTAGCAGAACAAGCAACCAACCCCTGCCGCATTGGACAATGACATGCACTGCTTGTCCAGCACTCTGCACGATGAAGGGGCGCCACTAGGAGTAATGGAGGGAGCTGCTGTTGAAGCACCCTGCGGGCCATACATCGGACTGCAGTGCTTTGCTGAACACCTTCAAGGCACCATGCTTGACTGAGTCAGGGCCATGCAGCAGGATTGACAGTCTGATGCTTTGTACCTGATGCAGACTGAAGGCGGCAGCACCAGCAGCCATGAGACCGCAGCTCACCTCTGCCTCACACTGCGTGATTTTGGCGTCCAGCGTATCACCAGCGGCCTGCAACTCCTCGCGCTCCTGAGCGGCCTGGAAGTACAGCACATGGGATCACAAGTTGCCTCGTAAGATGATGTCACACCCCTTGGGGTCACCAAGTCCATGCACCACGCATGTGTGAATTCTCCAGGCTGGTTGGCTGCCCAGTCTCATGCTGGCTGCCCAAAACCCATCCTTGCCGACGCTAGACGTTTCGTTTTCAGGCCATGTAGCGTCCCGCTACAGTTACCCCATCGTCAATCAGACTAATGCTGTGGCCCATTGCTGAAAAGCAAACAGACTTTTCAAATCCAGGCTGAGCTTTTAACAGCCCCAGCACAGGCACAGCTGCACTCAGCTGCACAGGTTGCGCTCCCACCTTGACAATGTAGTAGGCCTGGCTTTTGGGCTCTCCCCCGTCTGCATCTGTGCCATGCGCCCTGCTGGCAAGCATCTCAAACTTGGCGTGCAGCACATCCACCTTGGTCTGGCGGTCACGCAGCTCGAGTGTGATCCTGCAGCAATGCGTGTATGCAGATCAAACCAGGGCAACCCTGATCTGAAAGCCCATATGTAAGCAGTTGTGCTGGCTGCACGCCTACTTCCGGGGACAGCTCGCTACAACAGTTGCTTCGTCCACGACACTGCAGTGTAATAGGCTTTTAACCATTGCTGGCAGGCCTCGTCGTGAAACATGTTGATTGCTATGGCACGTGTGCACGCTGCCATCAGCCAGCCGCGTGCTGAGCACTACAGAACAACAGCTTGGCACGTCACACCTGTGGATGTCATCACGAGCCAGCTTGAGCTCCGCACGCAGGCTGTCCCGGTGCACCTCGATCTCGTGCCGGCGCTCATCCAGGCTGAGCTTGAGCGCGACTTTGCGGGACTCCAACGTGTACACGTCGGTCGCATGCATTGCCAGCACGTCACGCAACCGTTGTACCTGCAAAGCACGCCGCATGCAATGTGTGGCAGGAGCGATTCAGGAGGATGCCTTGTCTTGCAGTGGAACAATGACTGGACATCCCGATGATAATTAGCTATCAGTGTCAGTGTGCACTGTTCCCAGGCGACGCACCCCCAGCCATCCAACCCTCGCGGGGTCAGTTGGACTTCTGACCACACGGCTTGTGGTACAGCCTGAACGCTGCAAATTGGTGACCTAAACATGTCAACAAGCTTGACATAGCGCGCATTGGCAGCAGAGGAGCAGAGTTTGCATTGGCTGCCTATGCAAGCCGCCTGAAGCATGCATGTATGGCTCACCTGCAGCTTGAGGACGTCATGCTCCACCAGCTGTCTCTCCCGCGCCGCAATCGTGTCCTTGAGTGCCCGAGCCACACTGCTTGTCTCCAGCTGCAGCGCCTGTATGCTCTCCTGCAGACGCTTTGAGTTGCCTGCAATGGCCGGCGCAGGGGAGACCCACACGATCAGGGAAGAGGCGGTATACTCACAGTGCCAGTCATTGCTTGGGTCCAACATGGTAGGACATGCTTGCGCATGCCAATAACCTGCACCACGCAGACAGGCCGTTCAACGGCCTGCAGGCTGGTAGAGCCCTGGAAGAACTCACCTGTAAGGGCCCCATTGCTCCTGCGAGCGTCAGACAGGTCCAACTCTGCCTGCTTCATCTGCGATGCACAGTAGCAATGCAATGTGACATGTTGCCCAGCAACATGGTAACAGGCATAGCACGCATGTCAACAGCTGTCTGCCATACGATTGAGAAGCTGCCATCGCGCGCTCTGTGCAACACCTGTCTGCCAGTTTCCTTCGCACCCCACGCATCAAAGCCCACTCCCCAGCAGTCACTCATGGGCCATGGCACGCTTACCTGTGTGGTGAGCATGTTGTGCTCCGCGCTGACTGTCTCCAGCAGCTTGCTGAGGTCGGCAATGCGTGCGTTGAGCGCACGGGCTTCGTCATCGCTGCGGTGCCCACCCGCACGAGCGATCCTGTGCTCCATTTCCTGTTGTGAGCAGTCATGAAGGCGGCACCACGAACAGTGGGGTTGGTGAGTCATATGACAGCATGTATGTCACAAGCAACGGTTGTGCTGGGGTTTTCAAATGCACTTTTGAGATACTTAGAACTCAGGCTCACGCCTCAGGGTTGCTTTTTCCCCAATCATACGACAGTCAGTGATGCGACCCTCTCTAACTCACCTGCAGGCCAAAGTCCACTGCATACATCAGCTCCCCTTGCCGCTGCAGCTGCTCGTCCAGCTGCTTCTGCCGCGAGGTCAGGTTCTTGGCCTGGCCCTGACCGCCAGCAATGTCGCTGATAAGCTCCTTCTCGGCCTGCAAGCACACCAGTGACAGTGCACACAGCTTGTGTGATTGATGAAGGCAAAATCACACATGTTGGCCAACACTGCTTGAGGCCAGAGGCACACCAACCAACGGCAAGCAATGCCTTGTAAATAGCTGGCGCAAACAAAAGCACTGCTACGCCCGCCTGACTGGCGGAAATGCTAGGGTGATGCTTGCTGGGGATGCAGCAGAAGGCGGCAAGGGGCAGGAGTGCTCACCTGGCGCAGGGCGTGTAACGCCTGTGCTGCCTTGAACTGCTCCTTCTTGAGCTGCTGGTGCTCCTTCTGCAGGGCCTTCAAGTTGCCCTCCTCACGCTTGCGCATGGCCTCCAGCTCCGTCACCTACAGGGCAGCATCATGTCACAGCTTGACTGTGTAGGCGCTGAGCACTTACATGAAGCAAAACAGGCTTGGATACTGGATGGTAGGGAGCCCGCAAAGTTTGTGCACTGCATGGGCCATGCAAGTGGAGTCCACAAGATACAGCCGACTACAAAGGTCTTCGCCTGCATTGCATGTGAGGTTTGGCCTTTGTGCCCGTCATTGCAAGCTTGGCCCATTCCACTCACCTTTGCCTCCAGGCTGTCAAGGTGGTTGAACTGCCCTTCCAGCTGCTGCTTCAGCACTGCATGCTGCTTGCGCACAGCCTCAAGGCGCTTCCTGCATGCAGCACATGAGCACCGACACCCACGAGTTGGCAGCCTGGGGCCTGGACCGGCGGAGTCTTGCCAGTCTGCATGCTCTGGTTCATGCAGTGTGACGTAGGGTCTCGCTGATAGAAGCCACGTTCTTGCTGTAACCTACTACTAGTAGGCTTCGCAAGCCATGTCTGTGTCCATCAACTGCTGCACCGGCACTGGCACATCTGACGCCCTTGCAGGCAACCACGTGTGCACACGGCCCGCTGTGCCAGCCGCGTCCCCCGCCTGCAACGCACCTCCTGACCTCCAGCTCCTGCTGTGCCGCCGCGGTGTTGTTGTTGGCTGCTGCAAGGTCGTTAGCAGCCTTGATGAGTGTGGCCTGCAGCAGGTCCACGTTGTTCACGAGCTCCTCAAGCTTTGCGGTCTCCTGTGCCTGCAGCTCACGGGCCTTGTCCAGCTCCCGCTCATAGAACACAATCTGAGCCTCGCACTCGCGGTTGTTGGCAATTTCCCCTGCACTCAGCCATGCACATGACAGGCTGTCCTATCAGCTTTGTGGAGGTTCCTTGGTGCAAACTGTGCACTCTGGTGTCCATTTGCACCAACCTGGTTTTCCCCCAGCCTCACAATGTACATATGCTGGATCATCATGCAAAAACTCATCATGCAAAACAGTGTGTGCGTGCGTTGCAGGAAGGGTGCTAGTGCGCAGCAGCGGTAGTGTGGGCTTGCAGCCGTGTATGTCCCACTGTTCTTACCTGCCAGGAAGCGAGCCTGAGCGTTGAGCTCTGCCTGTCGCTGCTTGAGAAGCACTTTCCGCTCAGCAAAAGCCGTCGCCATCGCCTACAGGAAGGCAGCATGCATCCACACCCCTTGGGTACAACAACACCATGCTGAAACCGAGCAGCCCTAACCAAACAGCCTGCATACCCCCCTTTGCACAGCTGCGAACCTGGGATGCTGCCTCAGTTGCCTGCCTGACAGGGCAATTTTCCCTGCTGGTGCTGCAGGCAGCCTGCCTTGGCCACTGCTGCGCAAGGCACTGAGATGCTCGTCTGTCAGCTGGGCCAAACGTCATGCTACTACGCCAATCCATGTTTCAGCATTAGGCACTGCTGCCGCTGCCTTCCATTGCAAGCATGCTGAGTCGGCGGCACCTGTATGGCCTCATCCCTGCTCTTCATTGCGTCCCTGGCCTCGTCCCACTGCCTGATCAGGTCCTGGCGCTCCTGGTGCAGCTGCCTGAAGTCCTCAGCGGCACGGTCAAGCTGAATCTGAGCAGCCTGCAGCATTAGCACAG
Source organism: Desmodesmus armatus (assembly GCA_007449985.2). Taxonomy (NCBI): domain Eukaryota; kingdom Viridiplantae; phylum Chlorophyta; class Chlorophyceae; order Sphaeropleales; family Scenedesmaceae; genus Desmodesmus; species Desmodesmus armatus. The sequence continues at coordinate 95,255 of VIIQ02000136.1, read as the reverse complement.
CAAGTACAACATCACATACATGCTGGTTAGCAAACATTGGTGACGCTGCTTTCAGTTGAGGTAGGTGCTGTTGCAGCCAAAGGGCCCTGGTGGGGCACATGCCTACTCAAATGGGACGACAAGTGCCTAGAGCCACTTGTAGTGGCAGTCACTGCTGTGCTATCTCCCGCAGGTGATGCACTGCGGCAGCCCAAAGAAAACTGGAACAACCTGAATTGCTGTGAGCAGGCTCCCAGCACACCTGTGTGTCTGTGATTTCAGCGTCCAGTGCTGCCCGCTGTGCTGCCACCTGCTGCGTCAGCTTCTCAACTGCCAGGCTAAGTTGCTGCATCTTGCCCTCGTCCTGACGCCTGTAGCACAGAGTACACACACATGCTATGTCAAGGCCTGTCCTGCTGCTTGGTGTGCTAATAGCCAAGCATGATCTGCCTGTGTGCAGGGGCTACCTTCAGGTGGAAGATGCATGGCAGCAATTCATGCCTTCAGCTGTGGGACCCAACAAGCTGCCGCTGCAAGAGGCAAGCCGTGCACTGGTTCTGCTGCTGCTAGCTGTGTTCGTTGTGAAAGAAGCAGCATGCGCCATGTGGCTGACGGCTACCTGTATTTGTCAAGCGCCTGGTTGTCCTCCTCCTTCTGCTGCTGCGCAACTGACCACTGATCCAGCTCCTCCTGGTTCCAATTCATGAGCAGCTTGAACTGCAGCAAAAAGCAGGCAGCAGAATCATGCAGGACTTGGCATCATGATAGTGCAGGAGACCAGTCACAGCATCTGGCACACGCAGGCGCCATTTCAACCCAGGCAGCACGCAGCTGCCTGTGCAGTCCCAACATGCAACCACACGGACTGCTGCCACACTACAAACACGCTGGTGCTGGAGTACAGTGTCCATTCCTGCAGGCACTGTCGGCCCTGCAGGAGCGCTGGCCTACCTGGTCCAGCTTCTCGCTGCCTTTGAAGATGGAGGCCTGCAAGTTTGTGATGCGGTCTAACAGCTCCTGGCGCTGAGCCTCCAGGCGAGCCATGTCCTTGCACATGCGGGCCTGGTGATGGTGGGTATCATGGCGGTGGCAAGCAACGGCAGTCAGCTGGGAAAACAGTCTTAGTCTGTCTGATTGATTGAGAGTTTGGTGGCTGCACACATACGACAGTTTGGTGCAGCTGTGTCAATTGCTTGGTGGCTTGCAGTGGCACCCAGCGGCAACCGCTGGTGCATCTCAGGCATACTCGCTCGAGCAGCAGTAGCTGTTCAATGCGCGATACACAGGCTCCAGTAGCTTTGGCAGCTGCTGTATGCGCCATGCACAGGCTTCAGCGGCAAAAGCAGCCCTGCTTACTGTTTCCTTGTCTGCCATGAGCTTGAGATGCTCCTCAGTTTCGATTTCCCGCTTCTCTGCTTCCACCTGCGCACCATCACAACAGCCGAGCACCCCATGCTTCTTTCAATCAGCAGTAGGGCCGATGAGGCTCACATTTGTTTGGTGCTCAGGGAAGGTAACATGCTTGCCCAGCAATGGTAGCAGGCAAACATGTCATCTGCTCAATCTTCTCAATCTGTGTTGCCGAGGGCTGACTCACCCTGTGCTGAGCATACGTGATTTCCTGCTGCACGTTTTTCAGGTGCTCATCCATGACACCAACTCTGCCAGCATTCTCCTCCAGCTCCAGGTCCACCTGCTGCAGCTGCTGCTCCAAGGCCTGCAAACCTCACACAGGCAGGCATGTCAGCTAGTGTCCAGCACTCGGTGCCCATGTATAAGGCTGCATGGTACATGAAGGAGGCTTGCGATACCTGTATCTGCGCATCCAGCTCCCTGTTCTCAGCATTTGCAAAGGGTGGGAGGAAAGTAGGCTCCTCATCGCCCACTGACCCCCCTGCACCAGCACCAGCAGCAGCAGTTGTGAGTTTGTGTTGGCTGCATGCCTGTCACTGAGTCTGGAGCATGCTGCAGCTTCAGCATGTCTGTATCACCTGAAACTTGCTCGTAGAAAGCCTCCTCCTCCATGCTTGCTACCCTGCTCGTCGTTCTCTGTCTTCTTACTGCTCAGCTGACGTGTGACTCCGTATCATGGTAAAACTCTTTCAAATGATTTTCTTGCTTGTGGTTGTTTCACTGCTCGCACGTCGCTGTATGCTGCACCTGCTGTTCAGAGTCAAAACATTTACGTAAGTGCTTGCAATCTGCGCGGATCAGCCTCGTTGTCTTGTTTGTTGCAGGTAGCACAATCTTCTGTCTCAAGCTAAGATCTTTCTGAAGCGAAAATCCATGTGGCCTTGGACGGTGGGACTCATGATGGGGGTTGAAGGGGGGTGGCACTGCGGTAGCACTAGGTGTGCCACGTTTTTCATTCTCACTGCCCAAGGTTGTGTCAAAGCATTTTCAATTCGTGTTGAGGAATCTTCACGTTCCAATGGATAAACTTGCCAGCTGTTGTCACAAGGGCCCAGTTGCTCCTGAGTGAGCCCCCCTTGCGCACACATCCTTGTATCATAGTACGTACATGCAGTGAATAGGCAGTTACAGCAACACTGCTCAGGCTTGTAAGTGACCTCAGGCTGTAAATGACCAACGGAACCTCAGTCATCGCACCAAGACCTCAGGCACCATACCAAGACCCAAGCATTCCTGTGCGTGACGGGGACTGCCGCTGCTTACAGCTGCCTGCCAAGGCTTGGGCACAGCACGACTCCTGCTGCTGCAGGCCCACTGCACCCCCTCAGCAAAAACACCCCGCAGCTACAGCATCCTCATCCTGTAACTGCCCAGCGGACACACAGCAGCACTGCTCCGCTGCTTATGCGCTCTTCTTCAGCTTGTTGAATGCTGTGCGCACCAGCCTGCTGCGCTTGCACTTAGCGACCATGGCCTTGTAGCGGTCCAGGTCGGTCATGTTGGCCTTGGCTTGCCGGGCAACCAGCTTCTTGCCCCAAGCAGAGGCAGCAAACTTGCCGGCAATGTCTGCACAGCACAGCACAGCACAGCACATAACAGGGGTGAGGCATGCGGACGCAGCCATGGTCAACACATGCGCTTTGAAGCTAGCTTGCGACATAAACCTTGTGTGCGCTGATGTCAAGCAATACAGGGCCCTGCAGCTGCTGCTGCCGAGATTGCCACCGCTGCCAGTACTCCATCCTGCGAGTGGCTCCTGCCGCTGTACACCTCTCAATCCCCTAACGCCTGCGCCCCCATAAACACCCTGGTGACACCATCCTTGGCGAGCTGCTGACAGTTGCTCTGCTGCTGCGGGCATAGCTGGCTGCTCCTGTCAAGATAGCAGCCCTCCACCTGCTGCTGCTGCCTGCTCCCCCCACCAAAGACACCCCCCCCCCCGCCACCAATGACACCAACACACACCTGCTTCTGTGAAGGCCTTTGTGAGCTCGGTCTTGCCGGGCACGCGCTTGATGTCGACCTTGAGGTCGGTGAGGGTCAGGCGCTTGAAGTTCTCCACACGGCGGGTCTCGGTGGGGGAGTCGATCAGGGCCTGGGGGGGGGGGGGGGAGCATGGACAAATGGAGTGTCAGCATGATGAAACGCGGGTTCATGGGGGGCGTGGGGTTAAGGACGTGCCCAGTGGGCTGTGTAATAGGCCCACCTGGTATGCTTGCAATTCCCAAGGAGGTACCCGGATCCCCATCCCCAGCATAAAGCACATCAAACCGCACCAAACATACAGCAAAAAGGGAAACTACATCAGTCATAGCGCTGCTGCGGGCACGGCGACACGGCTCCTGCCGTAGTGCCATTAATGTGAGCCTCACAGGCTACTGCCAACAGCAACCCATCTCCATAACCATCTCAAACACAAGCCCCATGCCTCACAACCACGCCTGCCACTAGGCCCATACTATCAACAATGGCTGCTCCCAGATTTATGCTGCTGCACACAAGCCGTCTGCAGCACTTTTCTGCAACCACAGCCAGCAGCACCTCCTACACCTTGACTAACTATCAGGATCTTCAAAGAGCTCCTAGCAGAAGGTGCAATTGCGCCGCACGCACCCCAAGCAGCATATAGCTACAAAGTGCCCTACCAGCCTGAACACCACCGTGACTGTCGCCAGCCGGCTACTGTTAAACACCCTGCCGTCAAGCCCCTGCTATCATCACTAGATGCTCCCACATTGATGCTGCTGCACACAAGCCGCCTGCAGCACTGTTTTGCAACCACAGCCAGCAGCTCCTTGCACACCTTCACTGCTGTGAAAAAATTCAAGGAGCTCCTAGCAGAAGTTGCGACTGCGCCGCACGCACCCCAGGCAGCATAGCTACGCAGCTGCCCAACCAGCCTGAACACCATCCTGCCGCAAGCTGGCTACTGTTAAACACCCTGCCACCAGGCCCCTGCTATCATCACTAGATGCTCCCACATTGATGCTGCTGCAAACAAGCCGCCTGCAAAACTTTATTGCAACCACAGCCAGCAGCTCCTTGCACACCTTCACTGCTGTGAAAAAATTCAAGGAGCTCCCAGCAGAAGTTGCAATTGCGCCGCAAACACCGCAAGCAGTGTGGCCACAGCTGCCCTATCAGCCTGCACACCCACGCAGCGATGCCGCAATCTGGCTACAGCCAAAGGCCACAACCCCTCCCTCCCTCCCTCCCCCCCTCCCTCCCCCCTCCCTCCCTCCCTCCCTCCCTCCCTCCCCCCCTCCCTCCCACACACATCACACCTAGCACACACCCCTACTAGTACACCCGACACCTGCCGGCAGCAGCAGCAGCAGCAGCAGCAGTAGCTCCCACATTGGTGCTGCTGCAAACAGGCCACCATCAGCAGCGCAGTCAAGCAGCATTGGACCAGCTGCTGAACATGACTTGTGTGGAGCAGCACCCATCGTGGCACCGCCACATAACAGCGCCCTGCTAGCTGGCACACCCACGCAGATACTGCACCGCTCACTCAGGTGTCGACTACTGCTGATGGTGAAACACGGCCATACAACATGCTGAGACATGCTATAAACAAAATACGCCTTGAAACCAACTTCCAAAAGCCCCAGTGGCAAATCCCACACAGTGCTGCTGCAGACAGGCCAGCTGCAGCAGTGCCTCAAGGGAACACGTTGAGGAAGCGCTGCAGGTGGCCAGTGAGCAGCAGCACCTGTGTTGAGTGACCCTTGACAGCTGCACTGCCGGCTTGCCCACACATGCAGCTTCTGCAACGCTGACGCGGAACACTTCCCAAAACCCCAGTGGCTGAGCTCACACAGTGCTGCTGCAGACAGGCCAGCTGCAGCAGTGCCTCAAGAGAACACCCTGAAGACCTGCTACAGGTGGCCTGTGCGCAGCAGCACATGTGTTTTAGTTGACCCTTGACAGCTGCACTGCCTGCTTGCCCACACATGCAGCTCCTGCAACGCTGACGAGGAACACTTCCCAAAACCCCAGTGGCTAAGCTCACACAGTGCTGCTGCAATAAGGCCAGCTGCAGCAGTCCTGCAGGACAGCCTACCAAACATACTACAGGTGCCCTGTGCGAAGCAGCACAAGTTTCAGCCTGTCCATCGACAGCGGCCCTGTCTGATTGCCCAAACATGCAGCTGCTGCAGCCATTACAATGGAGTGAACTACTGTTGACCAAAAACACCCATGATGCCAACCCCAACACCATGCCCAAAAAGTAAGTCATGCCCGCCTGCCTTCTGCCAGCACATGTCTGTCAGATTGGCTGTCACTTGCTGCAACTACAGCAATGCTGCCACACGTGCTCTATGGGTCCACGTGGTGTATATGTGGAGCACGACACCAGTGGGCATCACAGCTGCAGGTGACCAGGCTCAATCCAAGAGATCATTGCATGATGGCGTCACCCTCTAGCCATCATTGCATGGCAACTGTGTCCACGCAACCCTCCCCCCCCCCAACATCCTGTGCAGGTGCTGCCATGCCCCCCCCCCCTCTCCCCCGCGCCCCCAATAGTCTCCCCCCCCCCCTCTTGAGCCCCAAAAAATGACATACGGCTGCACCCTCATGGGCCCTGCTGCAGACTGGTCACCTTCTTGAGGGACTTCCTGGGCACTGGAACCGTCTTCAAGAAGATGACACGTGTGCAGCAGCACCCAGGTTGGCACAGCCATTGCCGCATGCAAGGGATGATGATGCAACTTAGTGGGCTGCTGCTGGAATATCATACCCTGCCCAACCAAAACCACACTTTAGCACACGCCCCAAAGCAACACAGTGTTGCTAGCCTCCTGAAACCGCAGTGGCTCTGCCTCTATGGGTGCTGCTGCAGACAGACCGCCTGCACATGCAGTTCAGTGCTTAAACACTGCAGCCATTATACTGCACTTGAATTGCATGTGAAGGTGGCTTGTACATGCAGAACCCATGTTGGCTGAGACAGCTGCCAAACCACGACATGTGCACACTGCCAACTACCCTAGCCAATCCCGAAGTGGGCCCTTGCCACATCCAAAGACAACTACCCTAGCCAAACCATAAGTGGGCCTTGCCACAGCCAAAAAACAGCACCCCTGTGAGTGGCCGCCACGCAACTGCTGGGCCAGCATGGCAGCGTCTGCGCTGTTGCTGGAGGCACCAACTGCTAGCTGAGATGGCAGCAAAGTCACGACATCCTGGCAGCTGGGAAGGAGCCCAGCTGGCTGAGCTGACGAGTCTGATTTGTGCAGCGGCCACTGCAGCATGTTGCTGCTGTGGTGCTGCTGCTGCTTTCTGAGGCTGGTCACAGCATGATCGCTGCTCCAGCGCTGAAGCGAGCAAAGATGCTCTGCAGCTGCTGCGCCGGTCGCTCTGCGCCTGCTGCTCTGCCGCCTGCATCTGCAGCTGATGCTGCTGCCAGGTGCTGTTGCTGCTGCCAGCACCAAGAGGCCCCTTGGACACATTACAAGCCCCCCCCCCCCACCACCACATGCCACATCCCCAACCCGGGCCTAAATCCTGACCACAACCTCCCATGCAGTCCCAGAACCCCTGCATATCACGGGACACATCCCAAATACAAACACACCATCCCAGCTGCTGTTGCTCACCCTGTTCTGGTCAACCACGTCTGTGATGACGACCAGCTTGCCATAGTCCTCGCCAAAGTTGATCAGGGCCACACGGCCGATCTCCACATAGCGCTTGAACGGCATCTTGGCCTGCAGCAACACAAGCGCACAGCCAGCAGGGGCAGCCACCACAGGGGTTGCAACAGCAGCAGCAGACTAGCCAAGCATACGTTCTCCCCTGGTTCTCAAGTCCCTACTGACAAACACCAATTTAAATGTCTTGACGGATGTAACAGCTGCCCACAAGTCACTGTCTATACTCCAGCATGCAGCAGACAAGCAAGACAATCACTTGCTGCTACTGTGCTGCAACCCAGGCAGCGGCGTCTGCTGGAGCATTCACCAGCCGCATATATGTTATGGAAACGTAGATCACAACATGGAGGACTGCAAGACAGAACTGTCGGGGCCGCAGCAGGGCACCGATGATGCTGGTCTATGCCTGCCCACCTGTTGGCTTGCTGGCACGCAGCGACTTCTATGGCGGCCAGACACGCGAAAAAGAGAGAATCAGTTGACGTGCCGAGCGAAACCACTCGGCCGCACACCTGCCAGGGCTCTACTTCGAGTTTTTGCGCTTTCGACAATAACTTCACAATGGGCGAACACTTTGTTGCCTACATCAAAGCCACAAACGCATCCCGCTGTTCCTGGCTGAGTTGAATACAGCCGCTCTGACACACTGATCTGTGGCAAGCAATGTGGTGTTGCTGTCTCCATTTGCTCGTGCACTCGGGACAGCACGTCCATGTATGTATCTGGCAGCTGATTATTTGTTTTCGCCACAGTTCAGCTGAGTGAAGGTCGAGGGTGTGTCTCTGCCACCAAGCTCCCACTAGCAGTACTGCTCACTTCTGCTGCCTAGTCCAGGATCTTACATGCACAGCATAGGGTCTCATCACTCATGAGATTCGTGCCGTCCTTGCGTCAGTACAGCCCTCAGCATGCAGTGGCTGCCTCCCTTTGAGCACACTGTCCTGCAGCGCAATGTCCTGCACTTTACCCAGTACTCGCAGCGTCTACAACTTGACGCATAGCGCCCAGGTCCACAAGAACATGATTCATCCAAGCAGACTGCAGTGTCGGCATGCAGCAGTACCGTCTGCATCATCATCAGCGAGCAGTAGCTGCCTCCCATGCCAACACACTCAACATCATCATCATCGTCAGCAGCAGCAGCACCAGTGCCGTCTGCATCATTATCGAGCAGTAGCTGCCTCCCATGCCAGCACACTCATCTTGCGGGCCAAGGACGCACCCAGCAGCTGCCGCCGCCTGGCACTGATCAGCCGTGCCAACAGGGCCTGACCCTCTGGACCGCGCTGCACACCGTACCTGAATGCACAAAGGCAGCAGCAAACACACAGACACCTTTGCTCATAATATACTGCTGTTACAAATCCTTGAGTGTCCTGGTGCTTGCACTGCCTGGTTGCCACCCGTGCCGATGTGCCATATACATGCAGATGTACCGTTTACAACATCAGCCATAGGCCCGATCCAAAGCAAAAGAAAGAGACTACTTGTTCAATACCGATTGATTTGGGGCAATGCTTGACAGTGCTTGTGGAACCATCTGATCCCCTCCCCCATGGGAGACACTGAGGAGCATACCATATGCCAACCCTGCCACTGCATTCCCCCTTTTTTCTCCATGCCTCCATCCCCTCCCTCCACCCCCCTACCCCAACCCACCTCGCCGCATGCGCACTCGAGCACAGCCCCTCCGCCAGAGCCGTCTCCTCATGGCAAGGAACCCACACCATCTGCCTGTACCGTAGACCCACGCCACTGCATCCCCCCTCTACCCCCGCCCCCGCCCCCCACCCCCCACCTTGCTGCATGCGTTCGAGCACAACCTTCCTGTCCCCTCAGCTGCACGTACATGCCCACCTGCCTAAGGGACGCACACCATCTGCCTACAAAGCATAACCCCGCCCAGCCCTGCGCCTCGCACCCTCACTTTGCCGCACGTTCCCAGCACAATCCCTCCCTCCCCTCAGCTGCTTGCACATGCCCACCTGCAAGGGACTTATACCACTTGCATGTAACATACACTCCACCCCACCCCCGCCCGCGCCCACAAGCCCAGTACCCTGCCGCGCACCCCTCACCTCGCCGCATGCGCTCTCGAGCACAGCCCCTCCGCCAGAGCCGTCTCCTCATGCTCCGGCCCCACACACTGCCGCACAGCATCCATATACTTGATACACGCAATCACATGCGCCTCTGAACCCCGAGCAACCGCATCCAAAACCCCAACAACGCGCCCCAAGCTTTCCGCATACAGCCCCAGCAGCTGCCGCTTTGTGATCGAATCACTGACAGCTCCCTGGTTATCACCCTGGAAAGCTCCCAGCAGCCCCGACAGCCACCCCGGTAGGTTTTAGGCCGCCTGCGGCGCCTAGCGCTGCCAGGGTTTAGCGCAAACCTTGCCGCAGCTGCTGCCCCTGCTGCTGACATCGCCCTGCCGCTGCTGCTGCTCGGGCTGGTACCTTTACAGCTGCTACTGCTGCTGTAGGTTGCTGCTTCGTCTAGCAGCGCCTGTTTCTCGTCGACCGGCAACCCCCCGCTGGAAAGCAGGAGTTCCAGAAGCTCCACTTGGAGCTGCAGCAGCGGCAGGGCTGACGCAAGCAGCCACCGGGCTGCTGCTGCAGCCTGTGATACCAGCGTGGAGTCCCCTGAAACTGCAGCTGCAACCTCTTCCTGGAGAGTGTCGATGGCATCAGTTACCTGCAACAGCAGACCAGCAAGAAAGAAGTCAAGCAAGCGGCTACTCCTGTTCCTGCTGCTGCCACCATGCATTCAGCACCTTCTAGAAGCGAACACACCTTTGTAAGATGCTGAGACGAGTGATGAGAAGTGATCTGTCAAGCACTGGTGTTCCGGACTGCGCAAGCAGCTGACGCCAGCAACAATCGACATACCATAAGAACAGCAGAGCAACCGTCCTATAGTTACATAAACCCCACTTGTCACATGTGAAATAGTCCGTACCTGTGCCAGCAGCTGCAGCTGCTGCTCCTGCCGCCGAGAGTCCGCCGTCGCTGCTGCCTGCACAGCCGGCCGCAGCTCTAGCTGCACTGCTTCATACTGCTGCTGCAGGAGCTGGTGCCGGCTGCTAGGGGTCGGCTTAGCAGCAGCAGCACCCCCTGTCTGCTCTCTGAACACACTCAACAAGCTGTCAAATACCCCACCAACACTACTGCGTGTACTGCTGCTGCTGCTGGTGAGGTTTAGGATGGTATCGTCTGCAGGGTAGTATTGGGTGGGGAAGGTCCGCTGCTCTGCGATGCAGCGGTCGCAGGTGCAGTGGAAGCCGTACACCCCTTGCAGGTAGGCCCTCCTCACACCCACTGGGCTGAAGGTTCTGTCACCCAGGTAGCTGCAGGCACAAAATAATTGAGACACGGAAGCCAAACATGTCAGCAAGACGCAAAACAATGTCAGCAATACGCCACAGGCTGTACAAGTGATTTGGGACAATTTAGGACAATTTGTGTGTGTGTGTGTGGGGGGGGGGGGTGTTATTGGGTGCTGCCGAGAATGCGCTGGGGCGACGCGTGCCAACATGCATGCACGGTACGGACCACCACACTGCTACACTGCCGCTTGCAGTGTTCGTATTTGTTGTACTGTGACTTGGTTGCACCACCCCCATACGGAGCCAGCGGGTGCACAACAGTGGCACCACACCAGCTAACAACTGCCAGATGGCAGCAAGCAGGAATATGGTCCGTCAGCCCGCCTAAGCCTTTGACTGGAGTGCTTTGAATATTACTGTGTGTACCTATATTGTGTGTACCTAGAAATAAATATAAAGTAAAAAATAGTAAAAGATGTGGCTCTGCCCAAAAGGCCATGGTGTTGACACATGATGAACAACATGGCGCCCAAGCAAGCAACATCCATACCACAACTTACCTGCATGTAAGTTCCTCCCCCTGCATCACTGCTGCCGTCACGTGCAGCAGCAGGTAGCGGCCCACACACACTGCCAGGGTATTGGGCACACAGCTGTGGTTTAGCAGGGCATACTCCGGCCAAAGCCCTGCCACAGCCTCTGGGTCTAACTCCCTTAGCAAAGCAGCCCCTAGATCTTCCGCTGCCTCTCCATAGGCATTTTCAGATATTATCTGCTCTAGCTCCTGTGCTGGGAAGGGACATGTGACAGACGCTATGCTGACGTCTGCTGCTGCTGCTGCTGCTGTTGGTGTGGGGACTGGGGGATCCGGCCCGTGCAGCAGAAGCTTCTGCAGCAGCGGCAGCAGCTCTGCTTCTGCTGCTGCTGACGTTTCGTCAGCTAGCACTCCTGCAGCAGCATCCAGCAGCTGCTGGTCGTTTTGGTCTATGGAACCCTGCTGCTGCTGCTGGTTGTGGTCTGGCAATGCATCCACAGATGGTTCTGCTGCCGCAGCTGCTGCTGCTGCTGCTGCTGCTGCTGCTGCTGGTGGTGGTTCTCTGTGTAGTGCCCTGAGCCAGTTGGCCTGCCATGGCTCTAGCTGTGCCCCCTCCAGCTGCTGCTGCAGCTCCTCATTACTGGGAGGCTGCCCTGCAGCAGCAGCAGCAGCAGCAGCAGCAGCAGCAGCAGCAGCTTGCGTCAGGTCAGTAGGCAATGTCGTGTGTTCTGATGTTACATGACCCAGCGTGGTCATGTACACTGACCCATCAAACCTTCGACCTAAGGAGCATAAGCGGGCCCCATGATGGGGTGATAAATAAAGCAACGGGGTTCTACATGGTACTGGCAGTACACAAAAGTTGTCTGGTCAAAACCAGTCACCCAAGAAATGGATCAAGGGTGCTCTGCCAGCAGAAATGATGAGGGGGGGTGGGGGAGGTGAATCATGCTGAGGCACGAGTGCCTCATCCAACTGCTGATCTTCTGTTACAACATGTGTGGGGTGTGGGGCTGTGCAGTTTCATCAGGGCCTGGGTCTCACCTGCTGGTGCGAAGGCTACTGCCAGGGGAGGTGTCACCAGCAGCAGCTCGCCTACTGCCAAGTTGCGGGTAGCTGTGAGACCAAAGCGCTTTCCTGTGGCACGGGAAGTAAGCACAAGATGGAAAGCGCAGGAGAGGCACAGTTGGACAACACAAGCACAAGCAGGGGCACATGGCTGACACACAGGGAAGGCACACAAAGCAGGCACACCAACACGAACCAGCTGAGACCAGCTGAGAGTGTGCCAAGGGTTGTTGCAGCAAGACAGCGGTGAGGATTTGAGTCGGTACATTTTTGCACGAAGTGACCAGGGCCTGCCACGAGGGGCAGGGACAGGGGACCTATCTGTGCGACTCACCTGGTATATGAGACACCTCGATCGGTCCAACATAGCGTGGGGGTGCGTAAGATCGCCTGGTCAGCAGCTGCCGTATGCTGGCTGTAGCTGCTGCTGCGCTCTGCTGCTGCTGTTGCTGCTGCTGTTCCAAAACACTAGCACGACATCGCACAGCCCTTGCACTCAATGCACAACGACTGCCAACGGTATATGACCTGGTATGTTGCACCTCGAGGCGAGTTTTGGAGAGCATTCAGCCTAACCTGCTGGTGGATCACTGCCACAGCCAGTCAGCACTGAATCGCGAAAAGCAGTCGCGGAGCAGTTGGGAAACACACGAATGATTACCGACTTGGTTCTTGCACGTGTTTGTTGAAATGCTTGTACTGTTCATGTTCATGCTCCATACATGCATTCTGAATTTTCATGGTCTGTGCATGTACACTTGTACGTCCTGCATGGTGCGTTTCGCTCTCTGGTTGCCAAGTTCACATCTGGTTGTTGTCGTTCTACTTAAGCCGATTACTTGTACGGACGGCAACGGAGCACTGCAGCAGCCTCACATGAGTGCACATACGCATGTGTTGGGCCGGCCATGACCCACAGCTTTTCACCAGGCACAGCACTGCAGTGTTACCGTGCACATTAAATGAATCTCCACCAACTATGATGCACGTGCTGTACGAAAAGATGGACACTAATGCAGCAGTTTGCCTCGGATCACACAGCCATTCGCCATCAAGCAGCATGCACCTCAACATCCTGCCAGCATTATCCTGCTGCATGCCCAAAGTGTGATCATCTCCCTGGTCACGTATGCAGAAATACCCAGTGCAGCTGCGTGAGGCTGCCATCCTCTGCACAACCACCTTCGACAGCCCTCAGCCGTTGCAGCTCTTGCAACCATCAGAGCCAATCCAGCCGTGTGGAAGAAGTGCAACACTACTTCAGCAAGCCACCAGATGCCTTCCCTGTCCCATGTCAGCATGCAAAAGAAACCTCAGCTCCATATTCACAACAGGCCGCAGGTGCAAGGATACTACTACACCGGACAGCATGCACAGGGAGACGGGCCTTCGCCAAGATGCGGCTTGACCCTGAGCTTACCTCGCCACCTGACATGCACTCTATGCTGTGAGGACCACTTAGGGCAGCAGCTGCATGATGCAGTGCAGCACGGTCCTGCCAAAGCACAGTGCCTCAGATGTGCACAGACATTTCTCCCTGCAAGATTGCTCCATCAGCCCCACCCCAGAGACAAACTAGCCAGCCAGTACATGCACCGGTACCACCATGCAGCCAGCACGCCCCAGCATGCACCAAGCATGCATGCCATGCAGCCAAGAGTAGGAATGATCAGCAGCCGCCATGCAGCAGGCACGCTCACCCCTATGCAGCCAACACCTGACACACCCCAGTGAGAAAATCGGACTTGAGGGAAGAAGAAGAAGAAGGGGTTACAGGGCGACACACGCAGCTACGCTGCAACGACACCCAGCATCGGAAGGGAACCAAAGTCCTTTGCAGGACCTACAAGGACGGGAACAGACAGCACGGAAAGGAGAGAACCCGCCACCATAGATGTCTGCAGAGGAGACTGTCTGAAAGGAGGGGACCACAGGCAAGGCTTCAACCCCACAAAGCCAGCCACACAGACAAGAGGGCTTCCACCAGTACAAAGCCGACACACACCCCCATGCCCCCGGGGCGACCACTTCGAACACAATGTGGAAGAAAGGCTCCAGCTGTGCTGCGATACACACCCCAAGACAGGTGCCCGGGGTGTCAGAGCGACACCTTTGTATACCGGGCTGCCCCAAGTCAGCGCGCCCAAGCACCTGCACCGTTCACAGGCCAGCAACACTGCCCCCTACAACCAGGCCCAAGGCCACTGCATGGCCCTTGCCTGTGTTCTGCTGCCACTGCTGCTGCACACCAGCACCTGCCTGCTGACTCAGCGGACTGCTGCTGATCCAGCCAAAGCTGCTGCTGCTGCTGCTGCTGCTGTAAACGCGACAAAACCACGGCACAGTGAAGATAATCAACACTGTGCGTGATGCTGCACGCCAGCTGCTGCTCAAGCTCCAGCTCCAGCTCTCCAGCTACTGCTGTCAACTGCTACTGCCCCACCGGTCCGACAGCCCACTGTGCTGGCCAAAACGCTGGTCCGAAACAGCCACAACACAAACACAGAAACCAACAAAAACAAGGGACGACACAACAACCCCAGCGCGCGGCCTACGTGAAAGACCCACGTCAGCACATCGCGATGGCTGAGCTCAGCCCGTGCTGCACAGGCTGCCTCCTGATCCGCGGAACAGACACAAGAGGAATAACTACTGACTATAATAGGGGCGAAACACACCAGCGAGGCTGGGCTGGGACAGCCCCTGGCACATGTTGCAGCGCCGTGCTGATGCGAGGCAGTTTTACGGCATGCCCAGGCCAACTTTGAGGGAAGAAGAAGAAGAAGGGGTTACAGGGCGACACACGCAGCTACGCTGCAACGACACCCAGCATCGGAAGGGAACCAAAGTCCTTTGCAGGACCTACAAGGACGGGAACAGACAGCACGGAAAGGAGAGAACCCGCCACCATAGATGTCTGCAGAGGAGACTGTCTGAAAGGAGGGGACCACAGGCAAGGCTTCAACCCCACAAAGCCAGCCACACAGACAAGAGGGCTTCCACCAGTACAAAGCCGAACACACACCCCCATGCCCCCGGGGCGACCACTTCGAACACAATGTGGAAGAAAGGCTCCAGCTGTGCTGCGATACACACCCCCAAGACAGGTGCCCGGGGTGTCAGAGCGACACCTTTGTATGCCGGGCTGCCCCAAGTCAGCGCGCCCAAGCACCTGCACCGTTCACAGGCCAGCAACACTGCCCCCTACAACCAGGCCCAAGGCCACTGCATGGCCCTTGCCTGTGTTCTGCTGCCACTGCTGCTGCACACCAGCACCTGCCTGCTGACTCAGCGGACTGCTGCTGATCCAGCCAAAGCTGCTGCTGCTGCTGCTGCTGCTGCTGCTGCTGCTGCTGTAAACGCGACAAAACCACGGCACAGTGAAGATAATCAACACTGTGCGTGATGCTGCACGCCAGCTGCTGCTCAAGCTCCAGCTCCAGCTCTCCAGCTACTGCTGTCAACTGCTACTGCCCCACCGGTCCGACAGCCCACTGTGCTGGCCAAAACGCTGGTCCGAAACAGCCACAACACAAACACAGAAACCAACAAAAACAAGGGACGACACAACAACCCCAGCGCGCGGCCTACGTGAAAGACCCACGTCAGCACATCGCGATGGCTGAGCTCAGCCCGTGCTGCACAGGCTGCCTCCTGATCCGCGGAACAGACACAAGAGGAATAACTACTGACTATAATAGGGGCGAAACACACCAGCGAGGCTGGGCTGGGACAGCCCCTGGCACATGTTGCAGCGCCGTGCTGATGCGACTGCCCAACTTTGAGGGAAGAAGAAGAAGAAGAAGAAGAAGAAGGGGTTACAGGGCGACACACGCAGCTACTCCCAACTTTGAGGGCATCCGAGGACGTATGCGCCTTAGGGGGGGGAGATATGTAGCGGGACGCTACATGGCCTGAAAACGATCCTGAGAGCATCGCAGTGCACACTTTTATATGCTCCTGTTACATTGGTAACGGATTGGTTAGGGCCATCGCCTCATGTGGATGAGGTCTCCCAATCGAGTCCCGCAGTGGTGGACTCCAAGGCAGGTAGTCCCGCTGGGTGATAGGGGGCCCCAGTGAGAAAATCGGACGCGATGCTCGTTTCACCAGCAAGTTTTGGAGTGCGCTTATGCAGCGCCTGAGTGTTTCGCAGGCTATGAGTTCTGCTTTTCACCCCCAAACAGATGGTAACACTGAGCGTGTTAACCGGGTCCTAGAGGACATGCTGCGTCACTTCGTTGACCCCATGCAGTCTAACTGGGCCACCTTGCTGCCTCTGATTGAGTTTGCCATCAACGACTCCTTCCACGAGTCTGTGCGTAGCACTCCGTTTGTGCTCAACTATGGCAAACGCCCGCGTCTGCCGGTTGATTTAGTCCTAAGGGGGGAGGAGTCACCTGACGTTGAGTCAAAGTCGACTAACGACACGGCTGACGACCTTGCGGAACGCATTCAGAGTGTTGTTTCAGATGCCAAGAAGTGCCTGGGTGCGGCACAGCAGCGACAAAAGGCTTACGCAGACCAGTTTCGTCGCGACTTTACCTTTGCTGTTGGCTCTGAAGTCATGTTAAGTACCAAGCACATCAATGTTAAGATAAAGGGCACTCCCAAGCTGCTACCCCGTTGGGTAGGACCTTTTAAGGTTATGCAGAGGATCAATCCAGTTGCTTACAAACTGGACTTGCCTGCCAGCTTGAAGATTCACCCAGTGTTTCACGCCTCTCTGTTGAAGGCTTATGTACCTGGGCGCGTTCAGCCTCCACCCGCACCTGACGTGGTTGATGGAGAGTATGAGTGGGAGGCTGAAGCTATCCTAGCCCACAAGGATGTGCAGGTTAAACGCAAAAAGAACAGGACCCGTACACCTGTCTTTAAGCGTCAGTATCTGGTCAAGTGGGTTGGTGAGGATGAGTCTCACAACACTTGGGAGCCAGAGGAGCATTGCAAACATAGCCAGGACTTGATAACAGAGTACTGGGCTAGGCATGCTCAAGGGGTCGCTTCTAACAAGAATATTTCAAAGAAGCGTGGACAACCACAAGTGCAACATGTGTCCAAGCGTCGTCACTTGTAGCTGACAGACTGCTTGAGGGTTGCGCGCATTTTTCCGCGGCTGTATGCTGCTCAGCAGAAAAGGAACTGCTGGTTGCACTTTGTATTCTGACCTACTGTTGGATCCAGTCAAGGCATGTCTATGCTGTACCGATGCTGGGGGAGTGAAGCCCGTATGTAATCTATCCTCAAGGGTGCTAGTGGATCTCCCCGCAACCCAGCATTGGTTTGAGGACTGACTGCGATTCACCTCTCTTATTGGGCCCATGGCAAGTGTGCCAATGTCACTGTGTGACAAGGTTTCCTTTTGAGGGACCTTTCACCTGAGTGAGGACACTCAGGACATAAGAGGGGAGGTATGTAGCGGGAACGTTACATAGTTAGGTATATATTAATATAATATATATCCCTGCAGTATGGTTGACCCTATCGGTGACTATACCGTTGGTCTCACGTGGTTGGTCCCGTCCCGTTGGTCATACGGGATTGGTTCGAGAGCTCGACCAACAGGGTTGTTGGTCGAGGCTATTGGTCTTTGAACTACGAGGCTCTGATCCCTATTTATAGGGTACGTAGGCAAGACTCAAGCACTTGTCGAGTACATGCGCTGTGGAGTCCCCGAGCCCTGATACCCAATCGAAACCCCTTTTCCTACTTCGCTACTCCGGTTCCACTACATAGCGGGACGCTACATGGCCTGAAAACGATCCTGAGAGCATCGCAGTGCACACTTTTATATGCTCCTGTTACATTCCATCACAGCCTTCTTTGCTCCTGTCAAAAATCCAAAACAGTGATGGAGGCAGCACATCACCAATACAAAATCCCGCCACCATGCAGCCAGCAGGTCCTGCCATGCATCAAGCAGGCTAAGCCATGCAGCCAACAGCCCGCCCCACCATGTGAGTCCTACTGCTGCGCAGCTCGATGCCATGCGTGCATCACAAAACAAGGCTCGGCAGCTCCAACAAGGAATGGTGACAGCTCCCTCACAGCCTTCCGCTCACAGCCTTCTTGCTTCAAAAGCACTGTGCTGAGCATGCAGGAAACAGAACCCTGCACTGGGCACATCTCAGCACTGCGTGCTCAGCACGGCCATGGCCCATGGTGCACAGCATCAGCACTACTGCGGCCACTGACATGCCGCAGCAGCACAGCATTAGCGCTGGCCGGCAGTAAGCGCATGCCGGACAAAGGCAGCATGCGAAATATGGAGACATCACAAGGTGTGGTACGTACAGCCCCCACCTGACAGTGCTGCAGGCACAGCACCCAGCCAAAAAGGTAGCGCACAGTGTGTGTAGTGGTCTTACAAGGCTTCACATGCACTCCAACCGCCCATCATTCCCTCCACGATAGTCCCGAACCGTGCCTGCGGTTCCCATAACCACTGCTCGCAGTTGTGCTGTGGCAGACACAACAGGAATGGTTGCTGCTGCAGCGGGGCCCGTCAACGCTGGCAACACGTGTTGAAACAGCACGTGTCGAACAACCACCAGGTTAGCCTAAGCAGCACCACGCAAGAAAACCCAACCACCCCATTGCTCTGCCGCCCATCCCCAAATCAGCCAACCAGCAAACGAGACCAAGCCGCAAGCATGGCAGCCCATACAGTCTCTGTTGCATTGAGTGTTGCTTCGAGCCCCCGACACGGTAAAAAAAACACAAGGATACACACAACATGGCACACACATGACGCCCTGCCCAAGGCACCTGAATGGGTACAAGCTTCGTGCTGGAAACACAGCACGGGGCATTTGATCCTTCCTGCGATGCTTCATGCATTCTGCTCATTCACAACTGCAGCAAAGACAAGCAAACCAACTCCCACAGGAGCTATGCCCACTGCCTGCTGCTACTTCCCAACTCTTGCAGACTTCTGCTGCTAAGTATTGGTGATACGCGAAGGAAAACGGCCAGCATCTGAAGCCTCGCCAGCAGTACAGGCCTCCACCACTGCATGGTGATGCACCCATGCAGTACAGCCCTTCACCGCTGCCTGGTGCTGCGCCCATGCGGTCTGACTTCCATATGGCATCAGCTGCTCTGCTGCTGAGTATGCTGCTGATGGGCTGCAGTATATGTGACTCTTCGTTCTTCACTTCTTGCTGTTACTGCTGAGGAGCTTGCCCCAAAAGCCCTTGCTATTGCCGGGGCTGTCACCTGTGTGGGTGCAGGACGATGGGACCACGATCAATTTAGCCCCACTTTATACTTTGAAGTTGTATGCAAGTGCTGCTACAAGGCGGCTACAATGTGGCTGAAGGGCTTTTGATGCAGCAGCAACGGCCCAGAAAGCACGTCGCAAGGGGTGCTGTTTCAAGCACCAGGTGCACAAGCAGCACAGCCCATCCAAGACACGGTGCTGTTGACATTGTGTGCCGGATGGCTGTGTTTCACTCCAAAGGCGCTGCATGTGAAAAAGAGGGTTGAAGACATAATCCAGTTGCATGTTATCAACCAAGAGCATTGATGTATTCAAGGCAGCCATGCACAAACCGCACACCCACCCACCTGTTGGTCGTTCCCAGCTCCACATGCCCACATCACTCGGGCTGAACGTGCGGTACAGATCTAGGTCTGTGGGGCCCTCATGATGGTGTGGATGTTGTGGGTGTGCAAGTGAGGCGTGGCCAACAGGCATGGGCTTGCTCTGAGAGCCTTGGCTGGGTGCAGGAGGGACCGGGGGACCTGCAGGGGCCCAACGAACAGTAGCCGTGAAGTGTGCTGGTTGAGCAGAGCCAAGGGCTTGTGCAGCTGTGCATCACGTCGTTAGGTTAACCCTACCTTGCGGTTTCTGGCTCTCTGCAGGCTCCTTGGAAGCACTGGTAAAGGCAGACCAGAAAGACATGGCTAGCAGATGTGAGAGCAGACAGGCTGGTTCTGTTCCTTATGCCACGCACACGGCCTCAAAATCTTTTGCAGCTGCTTCTGAGCAGAAAACTTCGTTCACAAGTTGAGGGCCTGAAGCCAGCAAAGCACAACCGAGAGAAAGTCCGAGACCAGCAAGAATGGGCGACCGACAGCCTTGCAGAGATGCTGATGATGGACTAATGCAGCTGAACATGTAGCAGCCTGTTACGCCTGCGATGGGTCTGCGATGAGTCTCCAACGCCAGAACCCAGGGCAGATCAATCCGAAAGTCCGAAAGCCCTTCCTAGCCAGCATCCAACATAGTTGATTTTACACTAACACGGCTACTTAATTCACAACCTTTCACCACTCAGACCCTCTCAGCCAGCCTTGGCAGTCCTCCCCACCACCCCCACCGCCCAGCTGCAGCAAGGGACCTCCCACAAGGGCCATGGCGAGCCTTGTGCCGATCGTGCAGGAGGGCTTTCAAGGCAGCAGCATCGATCCGCGCCTGAACTGGATGTTCCTCACTCCTGAAGCCACAGTGCAGATGGGCACTGGCAAGTTGGCACTGACAGTCCCTGGGGCGACAGGCAAGCAATCCTTGTACACCCCTTCCCGCCAACGGGCGCCCAACATAATAAAATCCAGTCCTGCCGTGCTGAGCACACAGCTGCGAGTGCTTCAGGCAGGTGCACGACAGCACTCACACCCGCAAGGGGCAGGGGGTCCATTGTGGCTTTGCGTGTGCATGATGGCCCGTTTCCGCACCTGCCCGAGACAGTTTGCGCCCCCTCCTCTCACACGCCTACCCGGGCCCTTCAGCACACTACTGCGCAATCTGTGCCTGCACCACCCCCCCCCCCCCCCCCATCATGTTGCACTACGGCCCCTTCCTGCACCTTGCATTGCACGTCACCTCTCCACCACCACAATGTGCACATCATGTGTCTGCCCCAATCCCCCTCCCTCTTTCCCCCCGCACACACCCCTCAGACTACTGGCAGCGCACCCACTATGGCTTCCGAGTGCACAACGGCCCTTTCCTGCACCTGCCGGACACCAAGGGAGACTTTGTGCTGACCACCACCGTCACCACACACCCGCAGCAGTGCTTCGACCAGGCAGGTGGGTGGGTGTTTCGGGCGGGGTTGGGTGGGTGGGGTTGTGTGGGGTAAGGGTGCAGCCAAACGCACAGGCAAAAAAGGGCATGTGACCAAGGCTGTTGTTGGGCGGGAGGCTGGGTGATTCAAGTCGACGGGCTGCGTGTTAGATGATCCAAAGGCGCCCCTGCTGTTGCTGCTGCTGCTGCTGCTGCTGCTGCTGCCAGGCTTAATGGTCCAGGTCAGCCCCAGCTGCTGGCTGAAGACCAGCGTTGAGTCAGGAGCCCCTGGTGAGCCCAGCCAGCTGGGTGTGGTGGTCACAAACAGTGGCTTCAGTGACTGGAGCACACAGGACTTCCCCAGCAGCATACACACGGTGAGGCTCTGGGATGAGGCTGGTTTGGGCTGTTGAATCCCAGAGGCGTTCAATTGCTCTACAGAATGAGTGAGGGTCAGGGCTTCATTACGACTGGGGCACACAGGACTTCCCCAGCAGCATGTTCACGGTGAGGTTCTGGGACGAGACTGCCAGTGGTCTTAGACTCTTTGATTGCAGAGGCTAGTGTATGATACACTAGCTCTACAGAATGAGTGAGGGCCAGGCCTGAGTATGACTGAATGAGTGAGGGTCAGGGCTCCAGTATGACTGAGGCGCACAGGTTTTTCAGCAGCCTACCAGGTCAGCCAGAGGGGGTCTCCACCTACCCTTGACTCAAGGGGATCACTGACAAACCTCCGTTTGCACCAGAGGCAGTGACAGCTGCCGTCGCAGTCATTGTATGTTGTGTGGTACAATGCAGGTTGCTCTGCGTGTTCGGCGTGAGGGCAGCGACTACATTGTGGAGGCCTGTGTACCGCAGTCTGCGATACCAAGCGACGGTACCACACACCAATGCTCCGTCAAAACCGGCAGTGGGACTCCAGACAGGTGATGAGGAAATTGAAAAGTCTTGCAAGCATATTCAGACGCATTTATGCAATCCACGCATCAGGGAATGATTCATCATCTTCGCTGAACCCTCCCATCAAGTGCAACCCTTCGACAGCCCTGCCTAATTGCACGCTACCGGTCAGTAAGCAAGGCATACCCCTTGATTTGTGTGTCATCAGAGAACATTTGTGTGTCATCATTCATTGGCTCACTGAACCCTCCTATCAAGTGCTACCCTTCTAGAGCCCCGCCTGCTTGAATTGAACACCACTTGTCAGCATCACCCTTAACTCATCAACATCAGCACATTTTTGTGTCATTGTGTTGCAGCCCGCCCAGTGAGTGGACCCAGCTGCGCATGTGCCATCTACTGGAGGACACCTCACCTTCTTGTGTTGGCAAGTCAGGGCAGGACAATGTGGCCTTTGGTCAGCAGCTGGCAGCGCTGTCACAGCAGCTGCCGCTGACAGGGGTAGCAGCAGGGCTGTATGCCGCTAGGTGAGGTTGAATTTGTTGACCTGGCTGCGCAATGAGGGAATGCATGACCGTGTTTGGTGCTTTCCAAGCTGACAGGGGTGGCAGCACGTATACTGGTACGCCGCTGGGTGAGGGGCTGCTGACTCAGCATCAACATTCGGATGTTGATACGCTGCGCACCTAACAGGACAACGCAGTGCGCTGTACACACTGTTGCGGAAGCAGTACCGCGTAGTCTGCGGCAGGCTGCCGGCAACACAATTCTTCCTGACAAGTAGCAAACTTCACGGTTGCGCCACAGGCATCGCACCGCTCCGTTGGGGCGGTGTGTGAAGAATAGGCCACCCCCTTACACATATTGCTCTGAGACCCCACCCATGAGGATCACATCCACACCACCTGTCACTTTTTGTCTGCCTGGCGTGCAGTCCCAAGCCTGGCAGTGGGTTCACTGCGAAGTTCAGCGGCCTACACATACTGGCCGGCAGGCTGCCTGGATGCGAGTGACAGCGGTCGACACGAGGCCCCTGTCACCCCTCCCCTCCCTCAAGGTGTTGCAACCCTGTCGAGGGCGATGTTGTTGAGCCACCGACATGCGGTGTCTCACTGCAGTTTGATGTGCGGTCTGAACAAGCTTTGTCAACAGCAGTACGGGCCTCCATCATCATTACACGTGTTTCCGGCCAGGTTCATTACGGGCCTCCAGCGCGCATAATAACGAACCAAGTGGCTGGTGCTTGTTTTGCAGGCGCTCACGCTGGGCCCAGGGAGAACAATTTGCCAGGATGAATCAGGAGCTACTGAATCATGTTATATAGCACCCAACCTGTGTGAGGCAGGACCCGTGTGATGGATGAACATTACAGATAGTGCCAGTGTGCGATCATGGCCATGCTGCACAAGTGCAGCACAACAGGGAAAGCTCAGCACACGAGCAACTGAAGATCACACAATCTACAGGCAGACAACATTTTTGAAACATGGCGCACAGTAATGCCAGATCTGCACACAGCACAGCACGGCCGGCATGGCAGGTCAAGGGAAGCTGCAGCCAATGACATTACTCAAACATGTGTATGACAGGTGACCCCACGCACAGCAGTCCAACAACAAACAGCCACGCCTAGTCAGGACCGCAAGCAGTGTAGAGTGCAGGCGCACCAACAGCAGAGAGCCGACAACACAAAGATATCGGGAGTAGGGGTACATGGTACAGGGTGTGTGTGCATAGAAGCCCACAGCGAATACAGCCCCTACTTACCCCACCTCTCATTGCTGCCAAGGACGGCAGTTGCAAACACCTGGGCAAAGCAAACATAGGGCACAAGAGATACTGATGCAGAAACGACTTTGATCAAGACACAACAATGCAGCACAGAATGCACTTGCACTGCCGCAACACTGATCAAACAGCACGACAACAGCCAAGAGATCTGAGTGCAAACATCCACCATGGAGAAGACACAAGTCCCTCCAGGTGTCTTACACACTGCAAACACACTCTGTCTTACATGACAGATTGCCAACCTACAGCTGCCAGTGCATACACTGCATGCTGGCAGCGCGACGGCGACGTCCAAGCCTTACAAGACCTTGATCTCTCGTGTGCCATTCGCATTGCTGCCAGCCGCCGGCTGCTGCTGCTGGGTGCTGCTGCTGCCGCCACTGCTGCTGCCACTGCTCTTGCTGCCATTGCTGCTGCTGATGTTGCCGGCAGTGCTGCTGTATGCTCTGTTGCGTGCCAAGAGACTCTTGAACTGTGCGCCCTGCGCCCAGCGGTCGACCTCTCGCGCCCGCATTACGGGAAGGGGGTGGCTGAGGGCGCGTGTCTGTGCATTGCGCAGGTACCAGCCCAGTACGCTGTTCTGTGTGGCCTCATCGTACGAGCGAGCCTGCAGCACCAGGGCAAGTGTGGAGTTGAAAATTTGTACAGCTTGCATGCATCTTTCTGCACGCAGGCACGCATAAGCAGGGACTTGCATCTGCCACAGCCATAGATAGGCACGGCTTAGGGAGCCTGTGAGGCTCGTGCAAGGGAGTTACCACCAGCAAACCAGCACGGCTGGCCTGTAGTTGAGGTGTACAGATGTACATGTTCACACCGCACTACACTGAAAGAAGAGATGACACAAGCTGCCCAGGGCCTTGCAACACAAGCAACCGCATTATGCTGCCCAACCCCACACCCCAAGACAGGCTTCTGCACCATTTCGTTACCTCCTGCTTTCCTGCATCAAGCCTGTGCAAGCAGAGCACCCTCACCCCTTTCTCACACATTGACCAAAAATAACCCCCTGCATCTCCACACCTGCAACCATACCCCAACTCACCCATAGGCAACTGAAAGTAAGCAACAACAGGAAAAAGGTCCCCACTGGGCACTCATGTGCCTCTCACACTCAATTGTATCACACAACTGTGCAGCTTGGAACAGGCACACAGAGACTGTTGACTGCGGTTGTTGTTGGACCCTGTAGATCACAGGGTCCAACATCAACCGTAGTCAACAGTCCCTGTGTGCATGTTGCCCCCTCATGCCCCGCCACTGCGCCTGCTGCTGAGGAGCGTCCAGGCTGAATTCGGGTGCCACTGCGACAAACCTGCCCTCAATGCCTCTATTGATATCCTCTGTACTCATAAACCATCTGCATTCCCTCTGCACCAGCAGTCGAGGAGTGCACAATTCTACCCAGCCACCCCAACAATCCCCCCCCCCCCCCGCCTACAAGCACCCCACCCCCTCCACACAAACACACCACGCACCTGCTGCAAGAAAGCGTCCACACTGAGTTCGTGTGCAAAGGCAGGAGTGCCTCCAGCCAGCTTCATGAGTGCACCAATCACCACTGCAGGGTCCTGGGCCACCAGCAGTGCCGCACGATCACAGGTCAACTCAGCAGCTCGCAGCCACCGCAACAGCGCATCCTCGACAGTACCTGGGATGACCCAGCACCACACAGCACGACACAGCATGACACAGCGGTGCTTTAGTCAGCACACAACGTAGCTTGGGGCAGCTCGCAGCCACCGCAGCAACGCAACGTCAACAGTACCTGGGATGACACACACAGCACGACACAGCATGACACAGCATGACACGCATCATGTGTTGAGCACAGCACACAACGTAGCAAGGGGCTGTACGGCACGTGCTGTGTGCGTGAGACAGCAGTGCATCCTTGAGACTACCCGGGATGGGGACACACAGCACAACACAGCACAGCATGACACAGCACATCACAGTGCCGCACGGGCACAACACCAGAAATTACACAGCACAGCATAATCTGCATGACGCAGCAGGATGCTACGTCATATAGCTGGTACACAGGCAAGCCTGCCATGCTTGTGGCACACTGCTCTTGCATGCAAGCTCCTATCACTTGGGATACACTGCTGCTGGGAAGCCTCTACCTTTGCAGCGCGCACCTGAGATAATTGGCAGCAGTGACACAGTGCCCATGGCCAGCACGTTGGCAACAGTCAGCCACAGCCCGTGGTCACACTTGAGGTGGCCCAACTCTGCAAGCACACCACAGGGCAGCACAGCGCAGCACAGCATCAAGCATGCTGAGCATTCACCATTAGGCCAGAGCAGACAGTTGCCGAGCTGTACATTGGAACGAATAGGTGGCCCAACTTCTGTGCAGGACGGTAGGGCAGGCGGGGCAGGGAAGCACACAGCCGGGCAGGGCACGCCAGTACAAAAGCAGGCACACTGACAATTAACACAACCCTTTCTGTTCCAAGGGCATAACAACCCCCTTCCAACATATTCATTGACATATGGGGCATGGCAGCAGAGTCCCATCAGCATAAACATGCCCTGGCACATGACACGCACCCCACACGCGCACACAGAGCCATATCCCCATCAACAAGCTTTCTGCAAGTTTCCCTCCCTGCGCACCATGTGCTAGCACTGCCTGCAGCTCGCGTGGTGACAGCAGCTCCAGCAGCGAGGTGTGCACCACAATGAAGGGCTTGCGGCCGCTGATGGCCAGCGTGTAGGCATTGGGGGTGGGGTTCTGCCGCACATACAGCTCAGGAGGCTCCATCTGCAGGATGTCAGCCTGCACCAGCACAAACAGAGGACCCGCATGTGTTGCACATGCTATGCTTTTGAAACTGCTAAGGTTTGAAAGTACAGTACAGCACAGGACTGTCTACAGAGAGCAGCTGCCGATCCAAGCCCTTGTGGTGCAACTGGTTGACCCCCCCCCCCTCCCCCCGCCGTGGCTGAGGTTGTAAGGATGGGCTGCGGCTGGGTTCACACGCAGCTGATCCTGATCCCAACAATGGAACACCATCCACGAAACACCTGCTACCCTCTGCACTGCACTGTGCTGTACCGCACTGTAAGCAATCCGATTTGCATGACACCGGCTGTTGCATAAGTGTCTCACCGCTTCCAGCAGCAGGTTGTGTATGGTTGGCAGCTGGTTGGGCCCCGTCTGAATCGATGTGGCTATATTCTCCAGCAGCAGCACCTGTTCAGCAACAGGACCTGCAGGAGTGCAGGAAACCACCCATGTCAGCACAACAGCATGTGACAAAACAAGAGAAGGTGAAGGTGCCTGATGATGTCGCAACCTACTTGCCAGGGGTTGCATGCCTCACATGTGTTGCAGGGAGCTTGGAATGCATGTGGCTGGCAGCGTGCTGCACATTCAAGGCAGCAGAGGCTACTACACATGCATGCAGCGTGCTGGTGCTGCAGTTGCTGGCTCCATAAAGATGCAGCACTGCTTAGCATGCTGGTCACTGCAAAGGGTTGGCGGCTTCTGCTAACTGGCCTGTACATTAGGACATTGTGCTGCAAGATACGGCTGCTGACTGCTTGACCTACTGCTGCTGTACCTTGTGCCTGCTCAACAGCTGCTGAGGGTATCTGCTGACAACATCCAGGTCTGCACTGGGGATGCAGTGGCTTCAAAGTTGTGGCACAATCATACCACTGCAACCGTTGCGAGTTGCCAGTGTGAATTGCTCGGAATTGCAAGCAAACCCAGGCAGATTCCACATGCACTGCTGTGATCCCCTTCCTCTCTTCTCTCCCCTCCCTGACCTCCCAACCTCTATCCCCGTCTCTTGCCCTGCCTCCCCCTCCTTCAACGCCCCTGTATCCCCACCCGCCAGACCCCTCACTCACCCATCAGAGACTTTGCGACAAAGTCCATTCCTGGCAATGCCTGCATCAAGCTGGTGTTCTGCTGGTCCAACGGGTGCCTGCAGCAGAAGCATGAAGCAGTTACAGATGCACTGCAGCTGACTGCCCATGGCCCTTACAGACCTGCGGGCCCGACCAACGCGAACGGTTCCAGGGCACGAAGCACCCAGCTGTTGGACACACAGTCCCCAGCTGCATCCTATTTGCGTTGGTTGAAAATGCCTACAAGCCTTCCTATTACAAACTGCAAGTATTGCCCATTCAAAGCATTGACAGGCTGCAGCTGCTTTTGAATTCCACACCACAACATGCAGCCTGTGTGCCACATGCGAAATGAAATCCACCACCTCTGCTGGAGCCTCGTCCTGTATGCAAGGTAGTATTCACGAATGACATCACACCTGAAATCATCTGCCACTAGCCCTGCATAACGCAGGATGCGGCTGGGCTGCTGTGGTGCTGGTTGTTGGCCATTTGTGCTGCTGTGCATCTGCTGCGCACTGCCAGCCACAGGCTGCACTCCGTTGCTGCTGACATGGGTACTGAGCCTCCATGCATGATGTTTGAACGCCGAAGCAGCAGCACATGATGCGGAACGGTGTGCTGCACACTTTGCTGTTTGTGGTGAGTTTGTAAGTGCATGCATTCTTTGAGACTGTAGAAACCTGTGAACGCGTTGCATATACGAAGCCGACAACGTCAAAATGCAAGCAGGGCCCAGACAAGAGCAGGCGCACAACAGACAGGACCTCGGACAACTCAGATCGTGGTTGTGAGGGGCTTATGGACGTCCACCAGAAAGGCTGTGTGGCGGTTTTATAAAAGCAGTTGGTTAGTTTTCATGTGCTTTCGAGCGATAACTTCAATGGAATTTTGACTGGGTGACAGGTGACGTGGAGACCCACTTCAGGGGTGGGGGGCCAGATACCACTCCTTTGCCGGTCGCCCTCAGCCACAAGTCTGTTGTGTTCACATAGCAAAGCTCCATTGTTCGTAGTATCTTTGTAGGGTGGCGTTGGGTGACTGGTTACTGCATTGTTGGGTGCCCTACCGTCGCCGTGTGTGTGGCCAGCAGCTCTGCTGTCAGCTAGCTCACAGCGTTGTCAGGCAGATCAGCACCACTGTCACTGGAGTATGCACAGTCTGTCCTATTTACAAGTGTAGGACCAAGAAGAATGACAACATGTACACGGATACATGACGACTTGCAGTCCTGCATATACGTAGATGTTCGTATACGAACATCAGTATGCGTGGTGGGGCTCTCAGGCTCTCAGGCTCTCTCTCTCTCTCCCTCCGCTCTCTTTCACCCTCTGGCTCTCTGGCTCTCTATGCTCTCTCTCGTGCAAGGAAAAAAGGCACAGCACAAACACCAGTCCTGCCACTCTGACAGCATAGTAGATGCTACTACTGCCCCATTGACTTATGCCAACCAGCGGGCAACTTCATATGGCACATCCAGATGGCACCTAGAGCGGCTTATAGGGGTACTGTGGCCCCGAAGGCACAGGGAACTTGAAGCAGTAGCTGCCTGTGGGAGGGTTGCTGGTTGGCTCATTCCACAGCTGGCACAGGTTGTTGCTGTCTGACACGAACTGGGACATGTAGCACTGATAGCTGCAGATATGGGTGGCCCGCAGGAAGCGGCCGATTTGGCACGGGTAGATCTTATCAAGCAGCGACCAGGCCTCCGACTGCTGGGGCATTTGATCAGGCTGAAGCAGCAGCGTGCCTGGGACTTCGGTGTAGCTCCAAAGCTTGGGATTGGCAGTTCGAGTGCCGTTGCAGGCGATCATAGTTGGGGAGCAGGGTATCTGGGGCACCAAGTCATAGAGGAAAGGGATGCGGCGGGCGTTGACCCGTCTGCCGAAGTGAGCCGCGAACGTCGCATCGCCGACATTTGGTGGGGCGATCAGGAGTGCGTTAACCCGCAGGTCATTGTCAACAACCCTGAGGTAGCCCTGCAGCAGCAGCAGCAGCAGCAGCAGTCATGTAAGCAAACGGAGAAGGAGTCAGTTTCAGGCGGGGTCGGTCAATGACGGTGTGCAGCTGTGCTCATGTTTGTCTGATGTACCTGCAGGCAAGGGGGCACTGCACCGGGTGTAATTTCACCACTAAAACCTAGGAGTTATGCTGATCGCTGCCAGCCTGTGCTGGTGCAGTGGTATACAGCATTTATGGCTGCGCCGCTTGTTAGCTAACACTGGCCACTCAGGGTGCATCGCCCAGTTGCCTAGCACTGCTAGTACTAGCCGGTGTAGTGGCACCATTGCCACAGCAAACGTGATGTTTGTCAGTCGCACTCGCACCCTGCTCAGAGCGTGGCCCGACTGAATCCTCACCTGGGCTCTGTAAGCAATCAAGGTTGACACAGCTGCTCCCAGTGAATGGCCTGCCACATAGACATGCTTGATGGCCGTGCCGCTACTGCGATGCCTCACCAACTCTTGCAGGGCTGACTTGATGCCTGGCCACAGGCTAGCTGCTACGGTTGCAAAGCCCTGATGAACCATGCCTGGAAGGGCCATGCCAGTGACGTGTTCGCCTGGAATCTGGCGGTAGTTGAAATCTGTCTGCCAGTCCTTTGCTGTCTCTGTCCCCCTATAGCGCATCAGAGCAAGCACAGCAGCAGCAGTGGCATCTTGAGTTGCTCAATGGGATGGGTGGTGCCGCCCCCAGTGAATTGGTACTGCCAACCTAAAAAACGGTACTAGTAGTACCGTACTGACTCAGTGACTCAGTAGTGACAGCGAGGTAGTGGCAGTGAGGTTGCAAGCACCCAGCACTCAAGGCCCCAACACCCCCAACAGGCGTGCCCTGGTGGCATCCACCCACCTGATGAACACCACGACGCTGTCCCCCTTGTAAATGACCGTAGAGAAGGGCCAGTAGAGTCCAGAGCTGAGCACACTGCTGCCGTCCGCCTGCCACAGAGTGGAATACACGGTCCATCCTGCCGGTACCATCCAGTCAGTCGCTGCATTGCCAGTCTTGGGTGTGCCCAGTGTGACTCTCTGGCTAGTGTTAGTGGCGGCACAGCCTGCCCAAAGCTCAAAGTTGAGAAGGTTTTTGTAGAGCCAGTAGTAGGAGGCGCCCTCTGAGGCGAGGAGGGAGGCAGGTAGGGCGCTTGGCAGTGGGCGCTGGTTGCTGAATGGGAAAGGGAGGGACGCACCTGAAAGGTGTATGCAGAAAACAATGGTGAGATGCAGACATTTGTCGCACCAGCTGCCCAATCAGCTTGCCATGCTACCTTGGCACATGTTCCATCATGGAATGGAGTCAAATCCCGATGTCCCCACACACATCCGCAGCCCATAATTATGCAACTGTCAGACGTGTGCCGGGACCACCGAATGCTGCTGCTCACCACTGAGCGACGTGGTTGCTGATGGGGTCTGCAGGCTGCTGCTGCAGCTGCTGCCCCCCTTGCTCTCGCTTTTCAGCTCCAACAGCCCTTTTTCAATGAGGCCCACTAGACTGCACATGCTGGTCTTGTTTGTGAATCCAGTGGATTCACACAGCTCCTGGGGCAGGACCTTGGGCAGAGGTATGAAGGGGCCCACCAGCTCGCATATCTTGTTGAAATCATCGTCAAGCGATATCGTGGTTAAATCGTCGGGCGGAGGGGTAGCAGAACTGTTGACAGCAGCTGCTGGTGCCACTAGCAACAGAGCCCAGAGAACGACCACGACACAGGCCCAGCGCTGGGGTTGTGCGGCAGCATACATCAAGATGATCAGGGCAGATATTGTTTCTGTTGCTCAAATGTACAGCAGAAGCCGGATGCTCAAGTGGAGCGAAACCGCGCCAAAGAAGGTTGGCTGGATGTTTGCGCTTGATGCAGGCTATGTTATCGTGAATAGGTTTTGGAGACAAACATCAGCATTATGATGTAACGCAGGGCCAGCTGTGGGCTCAACAAGGTGGCTAAAACCGTTTTCGGTTGAACCGCTCAAATCAGATTCGTCAGATTGCAACCATCTCGTGAAGGCACCCAGCCATCATGCAACACGGACTGAAAGAGCATGCAGCCTGTAGGTACAATAGCTTAAACGAATACTCACAGGCAGGCAGCCCTTGCTGTTGATTGGCTCCTGTACTGCAGTGTACTGGACTACCGTTCTGCCTGCAGGGTGCATTGCAACATGCTCAAACATAGTGACTACAG
Organism: Desmodesmus armatus; assembly: GCA_007449985.2. NCBI lineage: Eukaryota > Viridiplantae > Chlorophyta > Chlorophyceae > Sphaeropleales > Scenedesmaceae > Desmodesmus > Desmodesmus armatus. The sequence goes on along the minus strand of VIIQ02000136.1, from coordinate 63,512 downwards.
TGCACCAGTCTTTTGTGGAGCTCTTCTAGCGTGCCTTTGCTGTTACAGGTCACCAAGCTACATTACATGCTCTCACCAGCTGTCCTGCTCGGCCTTCTGCAGGCCTGAAGTCAAACTACTAGTAGTAGGTCAGGGGTGGCCCACCTCACCATGACATAGCTTTCACATGTCATCTCAGAGGTGGCAGTGGCAAAGGTGCCTTGCTCAAGCACAGGGCTTGTCAGATTCAGGCCCCATGGCCTACAACAACAGTGTGCGCCCAAACGCCGCAGGCTGCGTCACAGCAGCAGTGATGCCATGACTCATGGTCTACAACAACAGTGTTGTATGCTTGACTGTATCTCAGCAGTCATCAATTGTGGATGCAGACAGGGCTTGTGCAGCCCTGTCTAGAACCAGTAATCACCCAGAAGAATGTACCTGCTCAGCTGTCATCTGCCTCTTTCGCTCTCCCAGTCACAAGCTCACACAGAGTGTGTTGGATTCCGACTCCATCATCTGAGATGTCCCCACTGGGGACACACAGGCCATCATCACTTGCACTGGTGGAAGACCTGTGTGGCGAAGGTGGCCCTGCCGCTGTCAACCGCCACCGCCATGTGTGTGTAGGCGGGGTTGAGGATGTTGCTCCTGTGTCCCGCAGACTTCATCCACATGTCAAAGTAGTGCCTGGCAGGAGAGCCGGGGGAGCCGGGCGCCACATTCTCAGCAATCATGCCGCGCCTGCAGTCCTGCATCCTGTCTGCCATGGGCCAGATGCGGTCACCAATGCTGGAACCGTCGCTGCCTGCAGGGGTAGACAGGGTGGTACGCCATGCAGCAAGCACCAATAGCGGGGGTGTCAAGGCATGGCAGTGATGTGACAAGCCGCTTGGATGGCATCCAAGCAGGGGGACAAGCACCTTATGCACTACATGATGCCAACCACGAGCATGCACTCTGATGTGTGCCGCTCAGCAGTGCTGTGACCACCGTGATGGCATGACGGTTAGCCCCCATTCAGGCTGCACAGGTCAACACCACCAGCTGATCACAATGTGATAGCACCGTGCACAGTGTCAACTGTGTGGGTGTACAGTTACTGCGGACATACAGTCACTGGCAGTAACCGCACACAGCGACAATCTGTCAGCGCCGGCAACTGGTTGACAGCAGCAGGTGCATGCTGCTGTGCTCACCGACATGGCCCATCCTCCCTGTGCGTGCGATGTCCCTGCTGTGGCGCAGGGCTGCGTCCTGAAGCTCGTTGGAGTAGCGCAGGGGCCTTGCGCCTGCACTGCGTCTTGCCTGGTTGACCAGGGCCAGCATGTCGCCCGCCATGTCAGCTGCACACAAATGGCGGCATGAGCGAGTCAGTGACGGCGCCCTGCGTCTTCGTCGTGCTAAAAAGAACACATCGCATGCTGCCGACAAATGGTGGTGAGTTGGTGCAGCATGGGATGCACATGCATGAGCGCTTGCACGCCACCTGCAGTTGACCGCCCTCACCTGTTGCGAGCTGCGCGACACAACCGAGCAGCAGCAGGCCCAAGGCAATGGTGGTGGCACGCATCCTGTCAAGTTCAAGTTGGTGTGTGAATCGGCTGAAGCTTTTCAATGCGCGAAGGCTGCTTGGCCGAGCAGAGATGGTTCGCCAGAGAGCGGAAGAAGAAAATGTCTAATGTGTGCTGTGTTCCTGCTGTGTTTGACAATTTAGGTGCTGTTTCGGCTATTTATCAGGGCGCGTGGGTTTTCCGCGCATATTTCAACTGGCCCTCAGTCGACGTGCGAGCGCCCATCGGCTGGCCTGCACTGCGCTGCACTTGCACAGCAGAGGAACTGCGTGGAAGCCTCAGCTACATGCGCGCATCCAACGTCTGTACTTTTACGCTGTTGTGTTCTGGGCAAGTAGTGCCGAAACAATATCACTGTACAGAGACTGAATATGACTGCCTGCGCATGTTGGTGCCCGTACTACCTAGTAGGTCTCAACACCGTTTGCCAAACGTGCTGGCACTGCCACCTGGCAGGTGAACACCTAACCGCAGCAATGGAAACATGATCACTGCTGGTTGTGTTCCCAGTAATCTGGCCACACGCAAACGGAAGCAGTACTCAGCACACACAGTGCTCTTGAGAGAATACGTGCTGACACTGAAGACTCAGTTTAGCGGCTACGGCAACTAAAAGCAGGTGCGCATGCAGCCGATGCAGCAAGAAGTCCCTATGCTCTGTGGCACATCTGAGGCTGAGCCACTGAAGATAACCTTTAACTGCATGTCATGCCGCTTGGCAAGCCCATAGGTTTATGTTACCGCAAAACAGATTGCAAAGCCGCTGACGCTCAACGCTAGGCTAGAGACAATAGTAATGTTGTGCAGTGCAAGAGCTGGGCTCAGCAGGTCTGCCAGCATTCACTGCGTAGCACGGCCTGCTGCGTTGCCACTGCCCAATCGAGCCAATGGGATTCACACATGCTTCTGGACCTCGGCCTTGATTCAGACCTTGGAATCATCATACACCTGCACACACAAGCACAACACCCAAGTGTTGAGGTGTTGGACTCTCAAACAATCAATGTTCTGGTGACCACGGCATGTTTGTGGTGTTGAGGAGACAGCAGCAAGATAACTTATAAGCGGCTTGCACAAGTGCTGGTTACACAATACCAAGCATTGCCAAGTGGACTAGTTACTGCCAATTTCAAATCGTAAGTCATGACGTCAAGGGGTGTTCAAGCCTCTGAGCTCAACCATGTGACAAGACTCTTGTCAACTGGCAGTTGAGGCCACGCTACTCACAAAAGAACTCTTCATGGTCTTCAGCGCTCCCGACAGGGCCTTGCCAAAGCTCCCCTTGCGCGTGGAGCTGCTGCTGCTGCTCCGTGGTGCATCACAAGCCACTGAACTGGACGGCGCCCTAACTAAGGACTCCTCCTGCTGAAGCGCAGGTCCTGCCACTTCCTTCTTGCCGCTCCCGCTGCGGAACAGCCCCCATGAGCTGGAACTGTCACGGGATGCCAGCTTCTCTCGTGTCTCTGCAGACTGCAGCAGTGTTGCCTGCAAGTCTCCCAGGCTGAAGCTGCTGCTACTGCTGCTGGCGCCCGCTTTGTCCTCTGCAGCTTTTGCCGGCATGGACCTGGTGAGCCTTGCTGGTGGCCTTCCAGCGCTGAACTGACCTTGAGCGGCCGCTGCGGCGGCACTGCTGTCTGCGGCACCACACGCTGCTGCCTCTGTGCAATCTGCGGCACCTCGTGCGGCAGCGTCACTGCAATCTGTGGCGCTTTGCGCAGCTGCGTAGGTGCTCTGTGCAGCAGCTTGCGCAACTGTGTAAGTGCTGTGTGCCGCAGCAGCAGCAGCGGTGGCAGCAACACTAGCAGCATAGGTTGCTGCTGATGGTGCAGCCTTAGCTGGCAGGTCCAGCAGGCTGCTAGAGGTGCAGCTGGTGTAGCCGCTCAAAGTTTTGGAGCTGCCTGCAGCGGCTGGTGAGCTTGCAGCAGCTGCCAAGACTGCTGATGTCTGAGGCTGCAGGCTGAATGGTGCTGCTGGTGCTTTTGGCAGCCCACTGGGCGGTTTGCCTTGGTCAGCAGCGAAGGGCTTGATATCGTAGCTTGTGGAGTGCATGTGGTGCTGGCGCGGGGCGACTGCAACTGCTGCTGAGGCGTCATCGGCACGCTGCTGCTGTTGGTATGCGGGGTGGGCTTGCGCCCAATCCTGTGCCATCTTGCGTATGGCGATGTTGGGTATGAGCACTGTGGACACTAGCTGCACACCTGCAGTGCCAGAATACAGACAGCAGCAGCAGCAGCAGCAGCAGACGGCACTCACAGCTGTGGGTCTCAGCTGCTGGAGTGGCTGCATGTTGCAGGGAGGAAACAACCTGCTCCGACATCAGGTCACAGCTGGCTGGATGCCGGAGTGCGCCATTTTGAGGCAGCACGTGCTACTGAGTCCAACATCAGTCTCCAGTCACTGGAATGGCATTTCAAAGCTTGTTGTTTTGAGATGCCAACAGAACCCACACACCGAAGATTGGAGGAGTGCTGGCTTGATGCATGTTACAACGGGGTCTGGGATTGACGGCAGCAGAAGCATACTGCCAGGCTGGCGATGCCCAGGGTTCAGCAACCCACCTGACACCGGATCCTTCCTGTTGCCCCTGTCCAGCCACTCCTGAATGGCCCCCCGCTCGTAGGTCTGTGCGCTGTCCACCAGGATCACTGGGTCCTCCAGCAGCTTGAGGGTGATGGGGCACAGCAGGTCAACTGGCACAGAGTCGACCTCGGAGGCCTCCTGCTGAGATGGCTGGGCTCCAGGCTGGAACTGCACCTGGTTCTCCATGGCAGTGATAGCCTGCAAAAGGATGTTGCACAGAACAGGAGTGAGCACTGCCAGTCCTGGTTGGTAACTTACCGCTAAGGCTTAGTGGCACTGTTACTGGCAGTGTACATGAGCGGGTTACAGCACCCTGGCACACAAAGTAACTGCACAGGCAACAGGCAACCAACATCACTGCCAGCACTTGAATGAATCAAGAATTTCCTGCCAGGTCACTTGGGTGGGCCACCCAACAAGCTCACCGCAATGACTTGCTCAAGGTACTGCTGCTCAATCTGCTTCTTGTCTGCCACCGCCCGCTCCATCTCTGCGCGCAGGTCAGCCACCTCTGCGTCCAACTGGGCAGCGTCTACGCGCCCGACACCTGTAGGGCCAGCTGCTAAGCAGCAGCAGCAGCGGCAGCATCGTTTGTGTTGTTGGTCAGGTGCAGTTCACATTGCACGGCGCATGCGCTCACAGATGGTCTGGGGTCCCCGCTATCATAATGATTGACTGGAAGGCTTTTGGTAACCACTTCTCTGTATAATGCACTGCTTCTAGTAGTGAGCTTGCTGAGTCTCACACTACCACGTGCTAGCTGCCTTGAAGTGTTGCATTGGAAGTCACGGGCTGTCACTGCATGGCTGGCACGGTGCAGCCAGGGTGTTCAACAGTCCAACTGTCACAGGTCACATGTACGTGCAAATCAGGCAGTACCGTACTGCAGCGGCTGCATCTGCACTCAGAGCTCACCAGCACTGACCGGCACACCTCCTCCAGCAGCCGCTGCTGCGTTGCCAGCATCCGCTTGCAGCAGCATCAGCACCTGCAGCACACAGAGGAGCGTGCGACGGGGGGCCCCCACAATGTGAGGCTGTGCGCTGCTACATTCAAAGGCTGCAAGTTGCAGCCTGCCACATGGTATTGTGTGCCGCATTAGGCAGAAAAGTGCACTGCTGCATTCACTGCCGCAAATCCTACGGTGCCATCACCAGGATACACTCTGATGTAAATCAGTGTGTGAGCAACAGTCTTGTGACCACAACACCACCGCGCCACCATTTCCCCAAACATCAACATCCAATTGGTGGTGCGCACCGACACAGTGTGGCACACACCTGTGCCAGCATCTCCTGTGTCTTGCTAGCGTCCACCCTGCTCTGGTCCATCAAACGCTTGAGAGCAGCAGACTGCTCCTCGGCTGCACGTACAGCAGTGAAGGTGGCCTTGCGGATCTCTGCCTGCATCTCCTGCATCTCAGCCTGCAACCAGAAAAGCAATCGTTGGCGAGTGAGCACGCATAGTATGGTCTGCATTGTTGTTATGCCCGTCAATGCAACCTGTTCCTCAGCCTTTTTGAATTCAAAAAATCAGGGGTATGGGCGCGCCTGCAGTCTTTGACGCACAAGACTTGCCCCAGCAACCCATGGGTTACACTGGCCAGCATGCAGTGGCTGCCTAGCAATCACTGAGCTGTCTGCCAAGCAGCTATGTGACAGCGCTGGCTGTGACAAATACAACCGTACCAGGCGTGCTTGTGTGGCCTTGGCCTTCTGTATGGGTATGAGTTGCAGGGCCAGGGTGAGGCGCTGAGTGATGGTGTTCAGGCGCAGGTTCAGCTCGTCTGCAAACACATACACAGTAGGATTGTATTGGTTTTCATCAAGATAAGTGTCATACACAGGGCATCATGCCCTGTCAGACACTGACGGCCTGGCAGTCACTGACTGGCATGGCATGGCAGTCCGGCTGCCGCAGTCATGGGCCATGACTGTCACGCACAGGGCATGTGAGGGTTAGGGAAAGTGTGCTGAGTGATGGAGTTCAGGCGCAGGTTGAGCTCGTTCGCAAACACACACACAGGACACGCAGTCACAGTTACTGTCATGCACATGGTACTGGCATGTGAGGTTCAAGGAAAAGGCACTGAGTGATGGAGGTTGGTTGCAGGTTCTTATAGCCCATGTCACACTGATGTGAGCGTCCATGGGCCCTGGTAGCGTTCTCAAAGATCATTCAGGGCCGGCCCCATGCCATGGGTCGGCCCCATGCACGGTGCAATGTTCATGCTGCATGCATGCATGCATGTCGATGGCTTGATGCCATTGGTGCACCAGGATCCGACAGCTGCGCTGGCCAACTATAGAGGCTGCCCTACCTGCGTTGATCATGCTCCTGATCATGCCATGCTTAGCGCAGTCATCAAACACAGCCACAACCTCCAGGAGGGCCTCATGAAGGGCCTGCAGCAGCAGCAGCAGCAGCAGCAGCAGCAGCAGCAGCAGCAGCAGCGATTGCAAGCAGATCATCAATGTTGGTATCAGCGGCACCCACAACCCTCATACAGGCCAATACACACCTGGCGCCACAGGAGGTTTGCCTGCTGAGGTCGGCCTAGATGGCCGCACAACTTGTGGGGGTGATTGCAAGGTCTTACACAAAGGTTCAGCAGGACACAGCACCCTGCTGCAGCTGAAATGGCCCATGGCTGCATGCTGACAACAGACGCTGCGCCAGCATCTGCTGCTGCTGCAAACACCCACCGAGAAGGCTGCCTCCCAGCCTGGTGCGGTCATGTCTGCGTCATCCTCTGTCTCCATGAGGAAGCGCTCAATGCGCTGAACAAAGCTGGCCAGCTTCTCATAGTCAGAACGGAACCTGCAGCAGCATGGCGAGCGATTCAAGTGAGTGGAAGGCAGCTGCTTCAGGTTGCCTTGCGCTGCAATGTGCTAAGTGCTGCAGGCGGGAACGGCATCTGCATACCTTTTGACGGCCTGCACGCGCTCATAGATGTCCTTGACAACATGCATGACTGCACTGCGGACGTCAAGGGGGTGCAGGAACCGCAGCGACAGCAGTGGCAGCAGCAGCACATGCTGCGTCAACTGCAATTGCTACTAGCCACTAGTAGTGGAAATGGCACATGGTGCCAATGTAGAGAACCCAGCGACATGGACGCATACAAAGGGGACCAATGCCATTGGTTGTTGGCAACAGCATCCCCCTGCCACAGGCCACATCTTTGGATGGCTCTGATTCTGGCTGCACATGCACCACTTGAACACAGCACACTGCCAGACTTACACTGCCCCTGAGACGAATAGGGTGGGTGGCACCATGATTGGGTCGTCCTCAGCACTGCGTGTGCTGTGAGCAGCGGTGCTTGAAGCCCTCTGCCTGCGTAGGATAGGTTTGCTGTGCCACGTGACAGTAGTCTGCCTGACTATTGCTTACTGACGGTTACACTGTAACCGTTTGCTGCTTCGGCAAGTACAGGTCCAGCTCAAAGCCTCTTCTCAGCGCTCATGCATCAGTGCTGAGAAAAGTCAGTCATGTGGTCGCGGGTGCCAACGCTCGGTCGGAGTCGCCGCGCCACTGAATTTGTGCACGTGAAATGTCAGTACGACAGCGTAATTACAAGCCGAGTTGCTCGATGCGGATTGGAGTTAGTGCACCAACCGACGCCTGTCCGAGGTCCGAGGTATGGTTCAACCTGCGACCTGCGAGCGACCCGCTGCAACGCTAACACGAGCGATTACACTAGAGGCCCAATTTCAATGTACTTGGGGGGTTTCGGAGACCAATCTTCATCAAACCTGGGGGGTTCGCGTCCTGCACACCGAGCACGATGGTCGTTAACGTTCCTGTGCTGCTGCTCCTGGTGTGGTGTGCCACATTGACAGCTGGGCAGTCACAAAACCAGTCTGTTTCTAAGCCCGTGTACCCAACGTTTGATGGTTCTGGAAACAATGCCAACAATCCTAGCTGGGGGTAAGCGGCTGGCAGCAATCTCCAAATGGGGACCAAACCAGCCGTGCATCAAGATAACCGGGTCCTCCTGTGCAGCATGGTGTGCCTGTGGCAACCAGATGACCTGCTGGATAGCTTACCTTGTTAAGAGTGGCTCCATGCCCATGGGGGCTCCACGCGCATGCATGCATGCATGGACCTGAGGGGTGCCCCCTGACAGCATCGCATGGCCATGCTGACTGCAGGAAGGCTGGCAGTGTCTTCACGCATGTGCACGTCCCAGAATCGTTGTTCAAGCAGAGCAGCAACGGCTCAGATGCCCTCACAGTGAGCTCTTGGGGCATCCTGGGGCCGCCCCACATCACTGTCAATATGCAGATCAGCAGCTCTTCAGCTGCTCAGCAGGTCTCAGAGCTGAGCAGCTGGCAGCTGCTCAACAGCTCTTCAACAGCAGCAGCAGCAGCAGCAGCACTGTGGCATGATGTCACCAGCCTTGGTGTCAAGCACTGTTCCATGCCACTGGGTTTTCACCTGAGACGCACAGTTCTACGTGTCACTGTCACTGCAACGACTGTGTTGACTTGTCCTTGCCCTGCAGGGAGCCAACCGCCCGTCTGCACGCGCTGTCACCCTGGCGCTGCTGCACAAGCCCTACTTCAAGGCAGTGTCTGGCACCAACGGCAGCATCCTGGCAGCAGCGGTCGGCCAACTCATCTGTAAGTCCACCCATGCTACTGATGGGAGAGCAGTGTTTGAATGCTCCTTTGGCTGCCCCAACGGCATCAACAGCACTCTGGCATGTCATCCTGTCAAGATGCTGCAAGTGTGCTACTGTGAGTCAGGACGCTGGCTGGCAACATCATTTTGAAAGGGTGCTGCTGGCGGTGCTGCCCATGATCATGAGTCATGACTCATTGGCATTGTGTCCTGCAGCTGCGGACATCAACCGTGGTGGTGCGGCCAAGGACAATGGATCCGCCAATGATGCCGCCAACATCCCGGTGCCCCCAGCTGACCCCTACATGTCCAGATTCGACAATGCGACGCAGCTGCCTATTGCTCAGGGCAGCAGGAGCAGCCTGCCATTCACTAGGGCCAACTACACACGGTGAGTTGTAGCTGAGTCACTAGTGCACTGCGACTTCAAGTTGGTGCGGCACCAACTGACGGTCAGTTGGTGGGGAGTCCCCCAGTTGGCAACGCCGTTGCCGCGGCCGCCGGTGGCAGTGCCAAGTCAAGCAGGACTTCGGTCTTGCCAGCAGCACTGTCGCTGTGCTAACTGGTACAAAGCGGTAACAGGATTCAGTGCCACTGTGCATGCACCACCGCTCTGGCATACGGAATGCGCGCATCGCCTGTCCTGCAATAGAGCCTTGCATATTCCCAACCTTTCCACATTCAAACTGTACGGCTTTCGTAAGCCTTTGTAGCTACAAAGGCACCAGAACAGGTGGAACACCGGGGCGTCCGTTCTACTTGGCGAGCAGGCCCAGCCTTCATGGCAGTGTCAAAAGTAGATCTGGGGCCAAATGGTGTGTGCATGCTTCTGTCAAGTATGACATGCATGTCATATGACCACCATGTGACAGGCGCCTAGGCCATCATGTCATCAGTGGGATACGTAAGCCTTGAAGCCTTCAGTGATAGTATTGTTGTCTATGCTCCACTCAATGGCCCATGGCCCACTGCGCCAGTGTTGTCATTGTTGTTACCACTGTTGCCGATGCAGGTCATCTCCTACAGCGCCCCGGCAGCAGATCAACGAGGCAACAGCTTGGCTGGATGCATCCAGCATTTATGGGCAGGCCCCTGAAACCACACGCATCATCAGAGCTGGTGAGTGGTTCACTTGACGCGGTGCCTGCAGCACTGCAGCCACTGCTCTGAGAGCAACATCCTCACAAAGCTATCAGTACTACTGGTTTGGAAAACCACTTCGCTAGGGCAGTGACAAGCAGCAAGTGTCATAGGCTTTGGCAGTTCCTAGCTCGTGTGCAGACATGAATGTGGTACATGCCGCATGTACGCAGCCATGCTACCAGCACGGGACAACATCGTGACAATCATGAGGATGACTCATTCCTCCATGTGTCACCTGCTTCAGGTACTGCTGGGCGCTTGCTGATGGATGAAGGCAGGCTGCTACCTTTGAATCGGGACCCAGACTCGGGCCAGCCGCTGGCTGAACTGAAGAACACTGCACAACGGCTGCGGCAGACGCAGCTGCGGTAAGCAGCGCAACCCAGAAAGTCTGCTTCAGCTCGGCAGGCTGCCATTGTCCGACACAGTATCTTAGGACCAGCCCACTGCCGACTCTCGGCCCCAGTGCACAGCCTTTCTCTGTAACAGCAAATGGCCAATCGGTCAAGCCTAGCTTGAAGCTGGTGATCAGCCAAACTGGCCAGTACTGGGCATGGGCATCCCATGCCAGCCTACTAGTAGACTGTCCTGCTGTGGCCTGCAGGCTGTCTGGCAATGCCAACGTCAACCAGAACCCCCTGCTGCTGAGCATCACTACCATAATGGTTCGTGAGCACAACAGGCGTGCGAGGCTGGTGGAATCTGCCAACCCTGAGTGGGGAGACCAGGAGATCTTCCAGGAGGCTAGAAAGTGAGTCAGTCACACAGTATGGCACACATGTCAGGCAGCCGCTATGGCACACATGCTAGGCAGCCGCTGTGGCAGAAAGAGGCCAGAAAGTGAGTATGCCTTAGCGGCTGTCTCACTGAGTGGCACTTGTGTGCCCGGCATGGGCGGGCCTTTTTTGGAGGGGCGTACAGTGCCCGGCCAGGATAAACTATTGAACATACTATGTAGGCTGCTCGCTAGATGGTTGGACATGTCAAGTGATTCACCAGGCGATGACTCTTCCCTGCGGTACTGCACGGAGAGTGCAGCCTGCCCAGCCTATCGCAGGATGGCACTTCCAGCAGCCCGGCTCCTTGTCAAAGGGCCATCACGCACTGCATGATCATCATGTACTCTTGAAGAGTGCACTTAGCCTAAGCCTGAGGGCTGGCGGCCAGCAACGTTGCTGGTTGAGGAATGCTAACATTACTGTGTCGACTGTTTGGTGTAGGCCTCGGCAAGTGGGCTAAACATGTCCCTTGCCTTGCCGCTCGCTGCCCTGCAGGTGGGTGATTGGCCACTTCCAGCGCATCGCCCTTGTTGACTACATGGTTGCAATTGGGCTGGCGCTGTCCCCCTACAAAGGTGCATACCAGCTAACCTTGTCTGCAATGTCTGTCCCTTGCATCAAAACCAGGCACCATCGCATGCAGCCCGGGTCTGTGTGATGGCTCCTTGCGGGGTGTTCTGGCATGCCTGAACCATGTCACAGTGACCGTAACAGCGATGCAGCCAGGGGAAGGCAATCTGAGTTGAGCCTCAGGCACGCTGCATCTCTGCTACTGTTTGCTGCAGGTTACAATGCATCATTAAATCCCTCCATCGACACATTCTTCACGACAGTGGCCTATCGCTACGGTCACTCTACGATCAACGACGTCGTGCTGCGCCTCGACGAGTCGTGGGCAGAACATCCGAAGGGTCACTTGCTGATGATGGACGCGTTTTTCAATCCCAATGTCGCGCTGGAGGCGGGATTGGAGCCGCTCATCAGAGGCATGATTGCGCAGCGCAAAGGGAAGGTAGAGCCACGCTTCTCACTGGCGATGGCGGGAAACTTTGCCGGGCAGTCTGGCGTCAACGGTACGTTTGATTCGCATGATTCGTGCATAGTTTGCATCAGAGCATGCTGTTTGTGCTCCTGAGCCGTGCCGTCAACGTGTATCCTCGCTGCTACAGGCACGGACATTGCCGCCATCAACATCCAGAGGGCGAGGGACCATGGCGTGCCCGACTACAACACCTGCAGGCGCGCCTTTGGCCTCCCTTCTGTCAAGAACTTCTCAGACATCACACCAGACAAGCAGATAGCTGCAACCTTGCAGGAGCTGTACGGCAACGTCAACAACATAGGTGAGAGGGCAACAGAAGGCACCTGCCAGCACCTGAACCTTGGCAGTTCTTTCACTTATTGCAATTGGCTGCCGCACAGCATCACTGATGTTGCCGCAACGGTGACTTGATTTTGTTGCGCGGCCAATCTGGCAAGGACAGCGGGTGACACTCTACAGGCTGTGGCCAAAGGAAATTCTGCAAACTGTGGCCAAAGGAAATGGCTGACCGTCAGTGAGTCATGCGGCATGCCAGCACCTTCTCATTTCACGTGCCGTCCCTTGAACTGCCTGCAGACCCTTACGTGGGTGGCCTAGCTGAGCAGCCCCAGGGAGGTGCCCACATGGGCCCCCTGTTTGCTGCCAGCATCAAGGAGCAGTTTGGCCGCCTGAGGGACGCTGACTGGTGGTACTATGAGAACGGGGCCAGGAACAAACTGTACAGCGAGGAGGAGATTGTAGAGATCCGTGGCACAAGTGAGGACCGTCATCATTTGCCATACCAGTGCTAGCCTAGCCTGTCAGCAACTCAGTGATTGAGCTGGCCGCACGCTCACGCCTTGCTGTGCACGAACATTAAACAAGCATTTACGGTGTGTTCTGTTGGTACTACGAGCTTATCTGCGGCTTGTCCTTCTTGCATGTTCCAGTTGAGGGGTGTGCGCCACATCATGCCGCGCACTGCTTTTCAAGAACCTGGGAGGCAGCTGACAAGCACCTTTCTACACAAACTCCAAAGTTTCAGTTCCAAACGCTGTTTGCTGTGTGCCCCTTCCTGTGATTGCCCAGGCCTCCGCGACATCCTGCTGCGCACCACATCCATCAAGGACCTGCCTACAGACATCTGGACAGCCACAAGCGCCATGACATGTGCAGCGGGTGCCAACAACCTGCAGGGCGGCAGCTCAGCTGCTGGTGGACGCAGCAAGCTGGTGCTGCCGGCATTGTTGGGGGGAGCTGCAGCCCTGCAGGTTGAGCCTGGCAGTGAGCCTGGCTGGGTGAAGGTCACTCTCAGCAGCAGCAGCTCGGGATGGCTGGGCTTTGGTGTGGCGGACCCAGGTGTGTGCACGGCCATGGGCTGGTTGATCGGCAAGTAGTGCAGACTCTGCGGCTTCTCTTGGGTGTGGCTGTTTCTGTCTGCGCATAATGTTTCTGAGTGGTGATTGCAAGCAACCCTTGTGATGCTTGCATGGCAAGGTACTGCTTGCCATAGTGGTGAGTTGCAAATTGCAGCCAACAGTTGGGGTTTTGCTGATGCTGTGTGAACACGTGCTGCAGGCTCCCCCTCGGCTATGATTGGTGCCGACATGGTGATCGGGCGCATGGCTGATGGCACCCCACAGGCATGGCTGATGGCACCCCACAGGCTACTGCTGCAGGCGCCCGCTTTGTCCTCTGCAGCTTTTGCTGGCATGGACCTGGTGAGCCTTGGTGGTGGCCTTCCAGCGCTGAACTGACCTTGCGCGGCTGCTGCGGCGGCACTGCTGTCTGCGGCACCACACGCTGCTGCCTCTGTGCAATCTGCGGCACCTTGCGCGGCAGCGTCACTGCAACCTGCTGCACCTTGCGCGGCTGCGTAGGTGCTCTGTGCCGCAGCTTGCGCGACTGTGCAAGTGCTGTGTGCCGCAGCAGCAGCAGCGGTGGCAGCAACATCAGCAGCATAGGTTGCTGCTGATGGTGCAGCCTTAGCTGGCAGGTCCAGCAGGCTGCTAGAGGTGCTGTCCTGGTTGATAGGGTAGCTGCACACCCTAGAGGTGTAGCCTGTGTAGCCGCTCAAAGGTTTGGAACTGCCTGCAGTGGCTGGTGAGCTAGCAGCAGCTGCCAAGGCTGCTGATGTCTGAGGCTGCAGGCTGAATGGTGCTGTTGGTGCTTTTGGCAGCCCACTGGGCGGTTTGCCTTGGTCAGCAGCAAAGGGCTTGACATCGTAGCTTTTGGAGTGCATGTGCTGCTGTCGCAGGGCGACTGCACCTGCTGCCGAGGCGTCATCGGCACGCTGCTGCTGTTGGTATGCGGGGTGGGCTTGTGCCCAGTCCTGTGCCATCTTGCGTATGGCAATGTTGGGTATGAGCACTGTTGACACTAACTGCACACCTGCAGTGCCAGGTTTCAAGCAGCAGCAGCAGCAGCAGCAGCAGCAGCAGCAGCAGCAGACGGCACCCGCAGTGGCTCTCAGCTTCTGGGGTGGTTGCATGCCATGCAATGCCTGCAGTGCAGGGAGCCAACTACAAGCAGGCTGCTTGCCTGTACAAGAAATCAGCAGTAAAAAACATCTGCTGCTTCAAAGTTGCACATTGAATTAGCTTTGAGGTGATGGACATTGCATCTTCAAGTTGTTGTGAGCCGCCAGCAAAACCCACCGGCCAAAGACTGAGACAGCACTGGCTATATATGACGCAGGTAGTGCAGCTGCTGGACATGGTGTCTGTCATGGCTGTCCACCGTGCGCCAAAGCCCGGATGCTTCTGCTGAGACTTCAGGGACACTGCCTCGGAATGCAGTCAGCAACACCGTTGCTGGCAGCTGTACATTGCGGTTGGTCAAACTGTCGCAAGACAGCAAGTTGCCGTCTCAGACTGGCAGTTAACACAGCTTGTGTAATAGTATGCATGATCAGATCACATGGTATGATACCTTGCTGAGCTGTGTTACAACACCAAGGGTCTGGTCGACAGCAGCAGAAGCACACTAGCTGGCACTAGCCATCAAGCCACCCAGGGTTCAGCGCCCACCTGACACCGGGTCCTTCCTGTTGCCCCTGTCCAGCCACTCCTGAATGGCCCCCCGCTCGTAGGTCTGTGCGCTGTCCACCAGGATCACAGGGTCCTCCAGCAGCTTGAGGGTGATGGGGCACAACAGGTCAACTGGCACAGAGTCGACCTCGGAGGCCTCCTGCTGAGATGGCTGGAGCTGCACCTGGTTCTCCATGGCAGTGATAGCCTGCAAAAACATCATGCAAAAGCATTAGTGTTGCAGAGAACAGGAGCGAGTCTCACATCAGCACAGTGCAAGTGACAGGATTCTGAATCTTCTCAGACCCTGAGATTGGGCTCCTACCTAGAGGCTAGTTGAGGGTCATCCAATGGACAGACGCACTAGATACAGACACACCCTTGGCCTACCGGCCCACTTCAAGTTGCAAAACTTTGCAACGACTGTGCTGGCAGCAGAACTTCTGCTGTTGAGTCAACAACGTGCCAGTTCCACCCCAGGCTGGGCAGGATCACCGCAATGACTTGCTCAAGGTACTGCTGTTCAATCTGCTTCTTGTCCGCCACCGCCCGCTCCATCTCTGCACGCAAGTCCGCTACCTCTGCCTCCAGCTGGGCAGGGCCTACTCCTGTGGGGCCAGCTGGTCACCACGGCGGCGGCGGCGGCAGCGGCAGCAGCAGCAGCAGCAGCAGCATCGTGTTGTTGGACATGTGCACTTGATATTGTATCGTATGGCACGTGTGCACACAGACTGTGTTGGGGCCCCCAAGGTGTGTACAACAAGCACCACTACTCTATGTGATGCACTGCTTCCAGAACTGAGCTTGCCTGGCAGTAAGTACCACTCGGTAGTTGCATTGTTGGTCTTGAAGAGTTGCATTGGAAGTACCAGGCTGAAATGTGCAGCCAGCATGTGCAACCACCCAGGTCCGGTGATGTGTGACATGTACACGCCAATCAGGCAGTGCTGCTGCCTCTGAACTCTGGAGGCTGGTGACCCTGGCACATCTCACCAGCATTGACCGGCACTCCTCCTCCAGCACCCGCTGCTGCATTGTTGGCAGCATCCACTTGCAGCAGCATCAGCACCTGCAGCACACAGAGAAGCGCGCCCCACACTTCGAGGAAAGGCTCTGCTGCAATGCAGCCTTGGAAACCTTGTGCCTCATTGGGCATAGAAGCACACTACGGCATACCTCACTGTGGCACATCTGCCCACAAAATAGCAACCACCAGTGGCGCCACAGAGGCAAGTTGAAAACAACGTCAATCAAGCATGATGTGCTACGAACTTCTATCTGCTGCACAGCATGCTCGCAGGCCCCCAGTGCCATCACCAGGACACATTCTTTGACGTAAGCAACAGGCTTGTGACCACGACACCACTGTACCACCATTCTTCCCACACTCTCACGCCGGTGTAGGGTACCCTAAGGCCGCCATTGGACGGTGCGCACCAACATGCACACACCTGTGCCAGCATCTCCTGTGTCTTGCTGGCGTCCACCCTGCTCTGGTCCATCAGACGCTTCAGGGCAGCAGACTGCTCCTCAGCAGCACGTACAGCTGAAAATGTGGCCTTGCGGATCTCTGCCTGCATCTCCTGCATCTCAGCCTGCAACCAGAAAAGCAACCGTGGCCGAGTGAGTACGCGCAGTATGGTCTGCATTGTTGTTATGCCCGTCAATGCAACCTGTGCCTGAGCCTTTTTGTTTGTTTTTCAAAAATCAGGGGTATAGGCGCGCCTGCAGTCTTTGACGCACAAGACTTGCCCCAGCAACCCATGGGTTACACTGGCCAGCATGCAGTGGCTGCCTTTCATTACTGAGCTGGCTGCCAAGCAGCTATGTGACAGCGCTGGCTGTGACAAATACAACCATACCAGGCGTGCTTGTGTGGCCTTGGCCTTCTGTATGGGTAAGAGCTGCAGTGCCAGGGTGAGGCGCTGAGTGATGGTGTTCAGCCGCAGGTTCAGCTCGTCTGCAAACACACACAGGACACGCAGTCACCATGACTGTCATGCACACGACATGCCACTCGGAGTTTGGCATTGAGTGATGGAGTTTGAGCGCATGTTGACATACCCCATGTTACAGGGTTGTGGGCGCCCGCAACATTGGTAGCGTTCTCAGAGTCATTAATGGGGGCCCCAGGGTGCACTGCACATCAACATGAATATGAATGTCATGGTGCATGCATACCATCTGGCGGCAGCAGGGATGCAACAGCTGCGCTGGCTAGTGGCTGCCCACCTGCGTTGATCATGCTCCTGATCATGCCGTGCTTTGCGCAGTCATCAAACACAGCCACAACCTCCAGGAGGGCCTCATGCAGGGCCTGCAGCAACAGCAGCAGCAGCAGCAGCAGCAGCAGTTGCAAGCAGAGCATTGATGCTTTATCAACTCAGACGGCCCAATACACACCTGGTGCAACACCACGGTTCAACTGTTCATACTGCGGCTGGCCCAGATGGCCGCTATCTAGATGGTCGCGGCACACAAGTTGTAGGGGGTGGGGTGCACTGCACCCCATTCCGGGCCTCATGGAAAAATTCAGCAGCACACATCACCCTGCTGCAGCTGAATCGGCCCATGGCTGCATGCTGACAACAGACGCAGTGCCAGCATCTGTTGCTGCTGCAACACCCACCGAGAAAGCTGCCTTCCATCCTGGTGCAGTCATGTCTGCATCATCCTCTGTCTCCATGAGGAAGCGCTCAATGCGCTGAACAAAGCTGGCCAGCTTCTCACAGTCAGAACGGAACCTGCAGCAGCACGTTGGTAGAGTGAGTGGAACTGCAGCTGCTGCAGGTTGCTAGTGCTTCGATGCGCCAACTGCTGCTAGCGATTGGAACCTGCAGCAGCATGGTGACTAATCCAAGCGAATGAAGGCAGTTGCTGCAAGTTGCCTTGTGCTGCCAGCACACTGAATGCGCCAAGAGCTGCAGTCGGGTGTGGCATCAGCATACCTTTTGACGGCATGCACGCGCTCATAGATGTCCTTCACAACATGCATGACAGCACTGCGAGACGTCAAGGGGATTGCAGCAACAGCAGCAGCAAGAGCGGAAGCAACAGCAGTGACAACAAGAGCACAGGCTGTGTCAGCAGCAATTGCTGATGGGAATGGCACATGGTGCCAATGCAGAGAACCAAGTGACATGGACGCATAGAACGGGGACCAGTGTCGACAGCATCCACGGGCTGCCACAGGCCACATGGACATGGATGGCTCTGCTTCTGCCTGCACATGCACCACATGAACACAGCCTACTGCAAGACTTACACTGCCCCTGAGACGAATAGGGTGGGTGGCACCATGATTGGGTCGTCCTCAGCACTGCGTGTGCTGTGAGCAGCGGTGCTTGAAGCCCTCTGCCTGCGTAGGATAGGTTTGCTGTGCCACGTGACAGTAGTCTGCCTGACTATTGCTTACTGACGGTTACAAAGTAACCGTTTGCTGCTTCGGCAAGTACAGGGCCAGCTCAAAGCCCCTTCTCAGCGCTCATGCATCAGTGCTGAGAAAAGTCAGTCATGTGGTCGCGGGTGCCAACGCTCGGTCGGAGTCGCCGCGCCACTGGAGTTGTGCACGTAAAATGTCAGCACGATAGTGCAATAACTCGGCTTGAGTTGCTCGGTGCCGATTGGAGCTAGTGCACCAACCGACGCCTGTCCGAGGTCCGAGGTAAGGTTCAACCTGCGACCTGCGAGCGACCCGCTGCAACGCAAACACGAGCGATTACACTAGACACCCAATTTCATTGAACTTGGGGGTTCCGGAGACCAATCTTAACTCAAACCTGGGGGGTTCGCGTCTGCACACCGAGCATGATGGTTAACGTTCCTGTGCTGCTGCTCCTGGTGTGGTGTGCCACATTGACAGCTGGGCAGTCACAAAACCAGTCTGTTTCTAAGCCCGTGTACCCAACGTTTGATGGTTCTGGAAACAATGCCAACAATCCTAGCTGGGGGTAAGCCACTGGCAGCGATCTCCAGCTGGGGACCAAAGCAGCCGTGCATCAACATAATTGGGTCCTCCTATGCATGCATGGTGTGCCTGTACACCACACGTGGCAACCAGATGACCTGCCGAATAGCTTTTCTTATGATAGTGGCTCCATGCATGGACCTGATCCATGCATGGACCTCATGAGGGGTGCCCTCTCAGGGGGCTGTGACAGCATTGCATGGCCATGCTGCTGACTGCAGGAAGGCTGGCAGTGTCTTCACGCATGTGCAAGTGCCAGAGGCTTTGTTCAGGCAGAGCACCAACGGCTCGGATGCCCTCGCGGTGAGCTCTTGGGGCATCCTGGAGCTGCCCCACATCACTGTCAATATGCAGATCAGCAGCTCTTCAGCTGCTCAGCAAGTCTCAGAGCTGAGCAGCTGGCAGCTGCTCAGCAGCTTTTCAACAGCAGCAGCAGCACTGTGGCACGGTGTCACCAACCTTGGTGTCAAGCACCGTTCCACGCCACTGTTGGGCTTAAACTGAGACGCACAGTCGCAGGTCTCAATGTCGCTCGACAACGGCTGTGTCGTCTTGTCTTCGTCTTGTCCTTGCCCTGCAGGGAGCCAACCGCCCGTCTGCACGTGCCATCACCCTGGCGCTGCTGCACAAGCCCTACTTCAAGGCAGTGTCTAACACCAACGGCAGCATCCTGGCAGCAGCAGTCGGCCAACTCATCTGTGAGTCCACCCATGCTACTGATGGGAGAGCAGTGTTTAATTGCTTCTTTGGCTGGCCCAACGGCATCAACAGCACTCTGGCATGTCATCCTGTCGATCCTGTCAAGATGCTGCACAAGTATGCTACTGTGAGCCTCACGTCCTGGCAGGACGCTGGCTTGCAACATCATTTTGAAAGAGTGCTGCTGGCGGTGCTGCCCATGACTCATTGGCATTGTGTCCTGCAGCTGCGGACATCAACCGTGGTGGTGTGGCCAAGGACAATGGATCCGCCAATGATGCCGCCAACATCCCGGTGCCCCCAGCTGACCCCTACCTGTCCAGATTTGACAACGCAACACAGCTGCCTATTGCGCAGGGCAGCAGGAGCAGCCTGCCGTTCACTAGGGCCA
Organism: Desmodesmus armatus; assembly: GCA_007449985.2. Classification (NCBI taxonomy): domain Eukaryota; kingdom Viridiplantae; phylum Chlorophyta; class Chlorophyceae; order Sphaeropleales; family Scenedesmaceae; genus Desmodesmus; species Desmodesmus armatus. Next base: position 43,721 of record VIIQ02000136.1, on the reverse strand, counting down.
ACTACACACGGTGAGTTGTAGCTGAGTCACTGCGACTTCAAGTTGGTGCGGCACCAACTGACGGCCAGTTGGTGGGGAGTCCCCCAGTCGGCAACGCCGTTGCCGCCGCCGCACGGTGGCAGTCCCAAGTCAAGCAGGACCTCGGTCTTGCCAGCAGCACTGTCGCGGTGCTGAGTGCAGTACAAAGCCGCTTTTACGGTAACAGGCTTCAGTGCCACTGTGCACCACTGGTTTGGCATGCGCGCATCGCCTGTCCTGCAATAGAGCCTTGCACATCCCCAACCCCTCCACATTGCTTACACAGGCACCAGAACAGGTGGAACACCAGGGCGTCTGTGCTACATGGCGAGCAGGCCCAGCCTTCAAGGCAGTGCCAAAAGTAGATCCGGGGTAAAATGGTGTGTGCATGCTTCTGTCAACCGTATGACATGACCAACATGTGACAAGCCATCTTGTCATCAGTGGGATACCACATAAGATGATAGTATTGTTGCCAATGCGCCATCAAATGGCCCATGCCCCACTGCGCCAGCCTGGCAACAAGTTGTTGTTGCCGCTGTTGCCGATGCAGGTCATCTCCTACAGCGCCCCGTCAGCAGATCAACGAGGCAACAGCTTGGCTGGATGCCTCCAGCATTTATGGGCAGGCCCCTGAAACCGCACGCACCATCAGAGCCGGTGAGTGGTTCACTTGACGCAGTGCCTGCAGCACTGCAGCCGCTGCTCTGAGAGCAACATTCTCACAAAGCTACTAGCTCAGTACTACTGGATTGGCAAATCACTTCGCTAGGGCAGTGACAAGTAGCAAGCGGCATAGGCAGTTCCTAGCTCGTGTACAGACATGAATGTGGTACATGCCGCATGTACGCAGCCATGCTACCAGCACAGTGACAACATCGTGACCATCATGAGGATGACTCATTCCTGCATGTGATCACGTGCTTTAGGTACTGCTGGGCGCTTGCTGATGGATGAAGGCAGGCTGCTACCTTTGAATCAGGACCCAGACTCGGGCCAGCCGCTGGCCGAACTGAAGAACACTGCACAACGGCTGCCGCAGACGCAGCTACGGTAAGCAGCGCAACCCAGAAAGTCTGCTTCAGCCCGGAAGGCTGCCATTGTCCGACACAGTATCTTAGGACCAGCCCACTGCCGACTCTCGGCCCGGGCACTGAGTGCACAGCCTTTCTCTGTAACAGCAAATGGCCAATCGGTCAAGCCTAGCTTGAAGCTGGTGATCAGCAAAACTGGCCAGTACTGGGCATGGGCATCCCATGACAGCCCGACGGACTGTCCTGCTGTGGCCTGCAGGCTGTCTGGCAATGCCAACGTCAACCAGAACCCCCTGCTGCTGAGCATCACTACCATAATGGTTCGTGAGCACAACAGGCGTGCGAGGCTGGTGGAATCTGCCAACCCTGAGTGGGGAGACCAGGAGATCTTCCAGGAGGCTAGAAAGTGAGTCAGTCACACAGTATGGCACACATGTCAGGCAGCCGCTATGGCACACATGCTAGGCAGCCGCTGTGGCAGAAAGAGGCCAGAAAGTGAGTATGCCTTAGCGGCTGTCTCACTGAGTGGCACTTGTGTGCCCGGCATGGGCGGGCCTTTTTTGGAGGGGCGTACAGTGCCCGGCCAGGATAAACTATTGAACATACTATGTAGGCTGCTCGCTAGATGGTTGGACATGTCAAGTGATTCACCAGGCGATGACTCTTCCCTGCGGTACTGCACGGAGAGTGCAGCCTGCCCAGCCTATCGCAGGATGGCACTTCCAGCAGCCCGGCTCCTTGTCAAAGGGCCATCACGCACTGCATGATCATCATGTACTCTTGAAGAGTGCACTTAGCCTAAGCCTGAGGGCTGGCGGCCAGCAACGTTGCTGGTTGAGGAATGCTAACATTACTGTGTCGACTGTTTGGTGTAGGCCTCGGCAAGTGGGCTAAACATGTCCCTTGCCTTGCCGCTCGCTGCCCTGCAGGTGGGTGATTGGCCACTTCCAGCGCATCGCCCTTGTTGACTACATGGTTGCAATTGGGCTGGCGCTGTCCCCCTACAAAGGTGCATACCAGCTAACCTTGTCTGCAATGTCTGTCCCTTGCATCAAAACCAGGCACCATCGCATGCAGCCCGGGTCTGTGTGATGGCTCCTTGCGGGGTGTTCTGGCATGCCTGAACCATGTCACAGTGACCGTAACAGCGATGCAGCCAGGGGAAGGCAATCTGAGTTGAGCCTCAGGCACGCTGCATCTCTGCTACTGTTTGCTGCAGGTTACAATGCATCATTAAATCCCTCCATCGACACATTCTTCACGACAGTGGCCTATCGCTACGGTCACTCTACGATCAACGACGTCGTGCTGCGCCTCGACGAGTCGTGGGCAGAACATCCGAAGGGTCACTTGCTGATGATGGACGCGTTTTTCAATCCCAATGTCGCGCTGGAGGCGGGATTGGAGCCGCTCATCAGAGGCATGATTGCGCAGCGCAAAGGGAAGGTAGAGCCACGCTTCTCACTGGCGATGGCGGGAAACTTTGCCGGGCAGTCTGGCGTCAACGGTACGTTTGATTCGCATGATTCGTGCATAGTTTGCATCAGAGCATGCTGTTCGTGCTCCTGAGCCGTGCCGTCAACGTGTATCCTCGCTGCTACAGGCACGGACATTGCCGCCATCAACATCCAGAGGGCGAGGGACCATGGCGTGCCCGACTACAACACCTGCAGGCGCGCCTTTGGCCTCCCTGCTGTCAAGAGCTTCTCAGACATCACGCCAGACAAGCAGATAGCTGCAACCTTGCAGGAGCTGTACGGCAACGTCAACAACATAGGTGAGAGGGCAACAGAGGGCACCTGCCGGCACCTGAACCTTAGCAGTTCTTTCACTTATTGCAACTGGCTGCCGCACAGCATCACTGATGTTGCGTGACTTGATTTTGTTGCGCGGCCATTCTGGCAAGGACAGCGGGTGACATTCTGCAGGCTGTGGCCAAAGGAAATGGCTGACTCACTGAGTCATGCGGCATGCCAGCACCTTCTCATTTCACACGCCGTCCCTTGAACTGCCTGCAGACCCCTACGTGGGTGGCCTAGCTGAGCAGCCCCAGGGTGGTGCCCACATGGGCCCCCTGTTTGCGGCCAGCATCAAGGAGCAGTTTGTGCGCCTGAGGGACGCTGACTGGTGGTACTACGAGAACGGGGCCAACAACAAGTTGTACAGCGAAGAGGAGATTGCAGAGATCCGCAGTACAAGTGAGAGCCGCCCTCGTCATAACTCAGATGATGCCAGTGCTAGCCTAGCCTGTCGGCACCTCGGTGATTGAGCTGGCTGTACGCTCACGCCTTGCTTTGCACGAACATAAAACAAGCATTTACAGTGTGTTCTGTTGGTCACCACGAGCTTATCTGCGGCCTTCCCTTCTTGCATTTTCCAGTTGAGGGTTGTGCGCCACATTCAAGAACCTGGGAGGCAGCTGACAAGCACCTTTCTATACAATCTTCAAAGCTTCAGTTCCGAACGCTATTTGCTGTGTGCCCCTACCTGTGATTGCTCAGGCCTCCGCGACATCCTCCTGCGCACCACATCCATCAAGGACCTGCCTACAGACATCTGGACAGCCACAAGCGCCATGACCTGTGCAGCGGGCGCCAACAACCTGCAGGGCGGCAGCTCAGCTGCTGCTGGTGGTAGACGCAGCAAGCTGGTGTTGCCGGCATTGTTGGGGGGCAATGCAGCCCTGCAGGTTGAGCCTGGCAGTGAGCCAGGCTGGGTGAAGGTCACTCTCAGCAGCAGCAGCTCGGGATGGCTGGGCTTTGGTGTGGCGGACCCAGGTCTGTGCACTTTAGTAGGCTGGTTCATCTTGAAATAGGAACAGTGCTTTTCTTGGGCCCCAAGATGACATCCGCTGCTGTAGAGACTGCGCAGACTATGGATGTGTGCTAGTTACACAGGTGGCTACTGCTGATGATGGCCATTGCTGGTACCAGCGCCAGCGGTGTTACCTGCGCACTGCAGTGCTTGAGACAGTTGATGGGCTGGCTGTTGATGGTGCTGCCGGGTAGCTCCAAGCTGCATGGCCTTTTTTTCCTGTGACTGCATGCCTTGTCCATGCTTGCATGCCGGTGCACTACTTGACACTGTCAACGGTATTGTACCAGCGGTACAGTGGTGACTTGCAACGTGCAGTGCAGTGTCGATTGGGGTCCAAGTGCTGATGCTGTGTCGTGCTGCAGGCTCACCATCGGCCATGATTGGTGCAGACATGGTGATTGGCCGCATGGCTGATGGCACCCCACAGGCAAGTGGCTTGGGCCTTGCATGCTGTGTTGACCTGATGATCATCAGGCTCATGAACCTGAGCTGTATCCTTTGATGCCGCCTTTGTGACGCAAAAACCTCCTGAGGCGGCCTCACTGATTTTTAGTATCAGCCAAGTTCAGGTCTTTGTGCGCGTGTGTGCAGGTGATGCGATACAAGCCAACTGGTCACCAGCCACCCACTCCAGTCCCTGCTGAGTCTCAGGCTGGCCGCCTGCGTAACGTCAAGTAGGTGCTGTGCGAGGCAATCGCCATGTGCCAGGCCCAAATCGTCGTCAGGCGCAAAGTTCAGATGGTTGTGAACAAGCTTTGCCAGGCCTCCTACATGTTGCAACTTTAGGTGACCTGTAATCGTACTACGATTGGCTAAGAGGCTAGTAGCCTCTTTGGAATGCGTTGTAGCTGGTGTGCAGCCACTACACTGGGGCGCACTGCGCCAGCGGCTGGCATCCCATGCTAAGATGGTGCTGGATTCAATCCTGAGGAACAAATCCACGTACTGTCAGTACCAACACCATCAGCTGATCTGCGTTTTGATATCTTGCTTCTGCTGAGGGAACTTGCAACCGATGTCAATTGACGCGCCGCTGTCCTGTGTGCGCCCTCGCAGGTATGAGCAGCAGCAGGGAGCAGTGCGCCTTGAGTTTGAGCGGCCCACAGATGGTGATGGTCCCGACATTGCCATGCCTGCCACCAGTTCTCTCAGGCTCATTGTAGCACGAGGGCCCAGCAACGACATCAGCAGCATGCAGGGCTACCATGGGTGAGTGTCACCCGGACCGGGCCGCTAGCGCTATTATGTGAGGCCCTCAGGTGGCAGCATGACAGCCGAGCTAATCAACCACGAGGACGGTGAGCTCACAAGCTCAAGCCTGTCGTGCTTATAATGCTTGTCAATACTGCCAGCCTGCAGGGCCTGCAGCAAACTTTGAACATTCTGCATGCAGGGCTTGGCAGATGACCTGCATGACGCTTGGCATGTGGCCTGCCATATTGCCTTACTCAAATGGCACCCATTGGCAAATGCTTGATCTATTGCACACGCCTGCATGTGACTTCATCCAGGACGTCCAATCGCGAGGTCATTGAGCTGAATGAAGGTCTGTTTGGGGCCGCATCAACACATAAGGCAGTAGGTGGGAGGGCCATCACATTGCGCCAGACACATGGCATCTTGATGGCTGTGAACTTCATTGGGATCTTTCCCTTGGGAGCGCTTGCGGCGAGGCAGCTGCGCTGCCACTGGCTGCGCTCTCCTGCGGTCCGAGCGTCAATGTTCTACCTGCATGTCTTCACGCAGGTGTGCAGCCCCAAGTTCATATTGACCCCAGGGGTTCAGTTCAACTGGCAGTACTGTCGGTCCAGCAGCAACTTGGCGTGCGGCGTGACTCTTGAGTCAGTTCTGGCAGTAGTGCCGTGCGCGATGTATAATGATATAACTGGCAGCAGGACTGCAGTACTCACCTGAGGGTGGTATACTGCCAGGGCCTCCAAATTCACTACGCCCAGCCAAATGTTTGATCAAGTTGTCATGAAGGGAAATTCACAGCATGCCTCACTTGGATTTGTCCAAACATGCCATGTCACATGCCGGGCAGCATTGGTGCCATGCCATGGCTCATAATCATGGCTGCCACGTCACTTATGGGTGGCCCCGCCTGCAATGACCGTTTGTCACTGGGCTTGTTCGTTGTGCAGGTGACCGGCGTTGCTGTGGCCACTGCTGGGTTTGTGCTGGCCACAAAGTGGTTCCAGGTGCCCTACGATGAGGTGCAGTATGGCCACGGCAAGCTGGGCGTAGCCATACTGGTGATAGTGTACCTGCAGGTGAGCGGTGGCATGCCATGCCACCAGGCTTTGAGCCTTATTGTGACAATATGAGGCACCAGGTTCTGCATGTTGGTGTGCGGCACACATGATGTGTAGCAGCGCGCAGTCACACTGCCACAGGCTTTGAAAGGGAAGCAGACAGCCTGTTGCGAAGTAGGAGCAACACCAGTCACGGACTCGGAGAAGTCGCGTGTGGTAACGTGTTAATGAATGAAGGTGTTACACGGGTTTCTCAAGCAACTACGTTGCAACTGAACCCAGCCACGGATGGACACAACCAGTACGGAAGGGGGCCGTTCGGACAAACCCCACCATCAAAAGCTTGTCACGCACACGCAGTGTGCTTCCAGATTGCGAAAACAGAGATATAATACACTGGAAGGACTGAATGGCGCCAACGGCACTGCTTCTCGCACCTGCAGGGTTGCGATAAGAAAGGGCGGACGGAACAGAAAACAGCGAACACACAGCTGCGAGCCACAAACCACTCCCACATGTTGCAGTGGGCGTACGTGGGGGCAACTTCACCGACACCACCGGTCGCTGCACTGTTCACAAGCCAGCAGAACAGAAGTCACACAGCAGCCAACAACTCACATGTCAACACATGCAGACGCTCAATGCCCAACTACTCGCAAACCGTTGCCTCTTGACAGCACAACATGCCATGCAATGAAAGGCTGCTGTGTGAGCGCAAGCCCCTGCGCCCGCTTAGGGATGATTGCAGAAACCGCAAAGTCAGCCAAGACGCGCCAAAACTCCCCAACAGCAGCACGCCCTGCAATGCGCTCTACCGTCAGCAGAGGCAGTGCAGGGCCTTCTGCTGCCACAGCCCAAGCCACTCTGCGGCCAAAGTCAACAGCACCTATGCCAGCCAGACACACCATGTCCCACACAACATGATGCAGCCGGGGATGAGGTTTCACCCCCATCCACAAAGCTGCACACTGCAGGCCGCGATCAGCAGCCAACCAAGGGGGGCTGTCGCCCACCCGGTGAGCTCGCAACTGCCCCTCAATCTCCGCCCGCACCGCCCCTGCAACAGGACACTCCCAACAATGGTGCTGTACACCGGGCTCCGCAGCCCCACAGGCTACACAAGAGGTGCCTGTGTGCATGCGCTGAGCCGTAGGGAACGCATCGAGGGTGAGCCGCCATGCAGCCTCCTTGTGCTCATTAGGCACACGCAGCTTCCACCACCGCCGAAGCACCCGAGTGACCTCGGGCAACTCGCCCACAATTGGCTGCAACATATCAACAGACAACACCCTCTGACGGAAGGCAGCATGCCTGTCAGCAATGGCTGACAGCGCATCCAAGGATTGACACTGGGTGGCCAGCGACACAGTGAGGGACTTAAGCTCCACCACATCCCCATTGCGAGTATGCCAACCCAGATCAGCACACACCCTGTCCCTAGCTGCGGTAAGCTGAGCCTCTGAAACGGCCGGCAGCCGCCCGGATGGCCTACCCCGCAGCACTACACGTGCTGCATCCTGCCACGCACCAGGGATTGCCGCCACCAACACAGCCAGCTCCTCCCTAGCCACCACCACGTTAGCATACCTAGGGCGATGCTGCAACACAGGGTCCCACACATGCATCCTGTATGCCTCCTCCCTTGCCCCCAGGTCAGGGATGGAACAGATAGCCTCAACCAGCTGCAGCCAATGCAGCGCCTGCCCTGCACATTGTAGCTGGGGGAGGCCAAACAAGTCAGGCACAACAAACTCCAACCCCACCATCACTTGTCGCTGCTGTCCATACCAGTCCCACTGCTCCCTCTGCGCCACCACCGGATTGGACCACAATGGGACATAGTAACACCACGGGCCGGGCTGGACCGGGTTAGCGCCCACATGGCGAATATACGGCAGAGCCCTGATGCCAAGGGCAAAAGCACGCAAGGGGTCTGGCAACAGCTGGCCCCCAGCGTCCCTGAACAACCGACCCCTGTCACACAAGGCCAAGCCCCAACAACCCCCACCAGGCACCACCGGCACATGGTGCTGCAACAGTTCCCTGCTGACTGCAACCCAAGGCTTGCGAGCATCCCCCACCAACACTTGCACTGCCTCACAAGCCAGGCGAGAGTGAAGGTGGGCCCGCACTGGCAGCAGACCCAAACCTCCCTCCCTAGGGTGGGCCTCCATACACGCCCTGGGCACCCCTGGTGCCCGTCGCTGATCATCATCAGGGCCCAGGCCAGCATCAACAAGGGCAGAGGCCCATTTGATAAGTTGCCTGGCATGCTCAGCTGGCAGGGCCCCAGCAAAGTGTGCATGATACAACAGTGTGGAGATGGCATACCCATTGAACGCAAAAGCACGACCAAACATGGACAGGTCAGGGATGCGGCTGATCCTCTGCACCCGTTCCCGCACAATGCCCAGCCGATGCGCCCAATCCACTCCAACCACCCCCACACTGCCAAAGACAACCCCCAGGCTTTTGCAGGTGTCACGCACCGCCATGCCTGCCACAGGGGCAGGGTCCACCACCGCTTGGCCCAAAGGCAACAGTTGACACTTGGGCGGCTGCACCCGCTGGCCTGTAGCATCCCCATACACCGACAAATGCTCCAGCAGACCAGAAACATCAGCCTCCCCAGGCAGGAGGGGCTCCACATCATCAGCATACTGTGTGGCGACCAGCCTGCCGGCTGCAACATCAATACCAATGCCACACTGCTTCAGATGGCAGAGCAACGCCTGCCCTGCAAACAGGTACATCAGGGGTGCCAGGGGGCAGCCCTGCCTAACCCCAGCACCACACTGAAAGAAAGAGCTCTGAAAGCCGTTGACAACTGCACATGTCAGAGTGTCTGTCAACAGCAGCTTCATCCACTGCAGAAACCCGGCACCCACCCCAAGGGTCTCCCCAGCTGCAAACAGAAACTCCCTCGACACAGTGTCATAAGCCTTCCTGAAGTCCAGGAAAGCAGCTATGGCTGTTTGGTGGCGGGCACGCAGCACCTGGGGCAGCAGCTGCAGCAGCCGCACACTATCCCCTATGTGCCGATGGTAACGTGTTTTGAATGAATGAAGGTGTTACATGGGATGAAGAAGAAGAAGAAGAAGAAGGGGTTACAGGGCGACACACGCAGCTACGCTGCAACGACACCCAGCATCGGAAGGGAACCAAAGCCCGTCCTTGCAGGACCTACAAGGACGGGAACAGACAGCATGGAAAGGAGAGAACCCGCCACCATAGATGTCTGCAGAGGAGACTGTCTGAAAGGAGGGGACCACAGGCAAGGCTTCAACCCCACAAAGCCAGCCACACAGACAAGAGGGCTTCCACAAGTACCAAGCCGAACACACACCCCCATGCCCCGGGGCGACCACTTCGAACACAATGTGGAAGAAAGGCTCCAGCTGTGCTGCGATACACACCCCCAAGACAGGTGCCCGGGGTGTCAGAGCGACACCTGTGTATACCGGGCTGCCCCAAGTCAGCGCGCCCAAGCACCTGCACCGTTCACAGGCCAGCAACACTGCCCCCTACAACCAGGCCCAAGGCCACTGCATGGCCCTTGCCTGTGTTCTGCTGCCACTGCTGCTGCACACCAGTCCTGCCTGCTGACTCAGCGGACTGCTGCTGATCCAGCCAAAGCTGCTGCTGCTGCTGCTGCTGTAAACGCGACAAAAACCACGGCACAGTGAAGATAATCAACACTGTGCGTGATGCTGCACGCCAGCTGCTGCTCAAGCTCCAGCTCCAGCTCTCCAGCTACTGCTGTCAACTGCCACTGCCCCACCGGTCCGACAGCCCACTGTGCTGGCCAAACGCTGGTCCGAAACAGCCACAACACAAACACAGACACCAACAAAAACAAGGGACGACACAACAACCCCAGCGCGCGGCCGACGTGAAAGACCCACGTCAGCACATCGCGATGGCTGAGCTCAGCCCGTGCTGCACAGGCTGCCTCCTGATCCGCGGCACAGACACAAGAGGAATAACTACTGACTATAATAGGGGCGAAACACACCAGCGAGGCTGGGCTGGGACAGCCCCTGGCACATGTTGCAGCGCCGTGCTGATGCGAGGCAGTTTTACGGCATGCCCAGGGTTACATGGGATGGTAACGTGTTGTGCCCTATCCAAGGGGTTACGAGTACAACCCTGATGGAATCATGCGGATATGTAGCCTAATACATGTCCCCGCAACATCCGGTAGCCTTTTGCTCACAACATGTGGTAGCGGAGAACAGGTGAGGCCTTAGTGCACTCTTAGAGCGCCTGGCCTGCAACCCTGGCGTATCGGGATCGAATCCCAGCAAAGGCGATCGTCCGAAACAACCAAAGCGATCTCGAGTGGGTCTCGCGTATGGCCGTCGAGACGCCGGCCGTTGTAGGTGGGCGGCGTGTTGCGAAGTAGGAGCAACACCAGTCACGGACTCGGAGAAGTCGCGTGTGGTAACGTGTTGTGCCCTATCCAAGGGGTTACGAGTACAACCCTGATGGAATCATGCGGATATGTAGCCTAATACATGTCCCCGCAACATCCGGTAGCCTTTTGCTCACAACACAGCCCAAGCCTGTGGGTGGATTTGACAGTGACGCGCTGGTTTGATGGACCATCCAACGGTTCATCATGCGCTGTGGCACTGCTGCTAGCGTATGCTGTCAACAAAAGCAGAGGCCAGCAAAGAACTTGTCTGCAGTGCGGTGCCAGCGTAAACGTTGTACAGCCCGTGACACTGCAACATGCATGTTTGTTGTGGCAAACACAGCAAGCATCACGAGTACGGCATGTATGCCAGTGGGCCACTGCAGTGCTCTGCATCCATTCAGCTGCCAGCTTCTAGCCGCTACGTACGGTACAACATCTAATGCCGCCTGCTTCCCTGTTGCATGCAGCTCCTTGTCGGCTTCGTGCGTCCGCACGCCAACACCCGCGCAAGCCTTGCACGCCGCCGCCACATCTGGGACGTCATTCACACTACCCTCGGCCGTGCCGCCATGCTGATCGGCCTCGCCAACGTGAGCCTGGGCATCGTCATCTTCTGCTTTTCATACGGCGGAAGCTTCAGCACGTGGGCAGGGGTGTGTGGGGCAGGGCTGGGCACCATCACCCTCCTGCAGCATGTGCTGGACAGGCAGGAGAAGTATGCTGTGCTGAACGCAGAGCGGGAAAGTGCCATGCAGAGTGCAGGACGCGATGGGACAGGAAGTGCAGGATTGAGGGAACCGGTTTTGGGTGTGCTGAAAGGCAGCAAAGACTCGGATGCAGGGCCGTCAAGCCATGATGACCGCCACTTGGCTAGCGATGCAGAAGGACGGCCAGGGAGGGGATGAGGGGTTGCCGATGACAGAGTCGGATGAGCGGTTGCCAATGACAGAGTTGATACATGCCTACCCGCTGACTGGACAAGCACACTCAGCTTGCATGCAACGTGAAGTGATCATGATGTGATCACAGTGGCTGCAGTTGAGGCAGCATCCCAATGGGGTCCCAGTTACTGGCCCGAGTACCTGGAAGGAAGCCATGATTGGGTTGGCTGTTGCTGAAGAGGTGTGAGGTTGTTATCGAAAAAGGAGACAGGCCGGCTTGCTGCTGCTGTGCGCAACCAGTGCATTTATGATAACTTTGCTCAGCAATATTGTGGTTGTCCAAACTTGAAGGGGTAGGCTCTTTGAAAGGGCAGGCCCACTGAGTCCACAACGTGGAGATGTCATTCTATTCACCACCCTGACGAGTCCAGCATGATGAACACCGTGGGCACTTGGCCGAGTTGTGCCCGTCTCAGTCTGTAGCATTCCATGTATCCATGAAACACGCCGACCAATGTGACCGTTGCCATAGCTTTTTTGGTAGCACCCAGCATCAGCTGGGCAAAGCAGCCCAAACAAAACTGCACATTGTGCATCTTGTCATTGGTAAAAGGAAGAAGTCGTCTGCAGCAGCTTTCACACACTCTTCAACCAGTGTGACAGGCTGGCACAGTGCCCTGTCAAAGTCAGTTGCATTCCATGACAGTGCCACATTCATGGGCCTTGAGCAAGCATCAGCCTGTTAACTGGGGACTGACTGATGCGTGGTTCTCACTGGACCTCTGCCGTGTTCGCTTTCCAGGATGCAAGCAGCAAGCGTTGACGACTGGACCTGCAGTCACATTTCCATGCCCATGGAAAGTGACTAGATAGCATGTTTTGGAGGAGGCAGCGGTTGGCTCTCCGAAACTAAGCAGGAAGATATCAAGGCCGGTGGTTCACCTCAACACCAGCTGCCTCGTTCATCGATCGCCCACTCTCAAACGATTCGGTTCGGAAACAGCATAATGATCTCGTCCGGTCTGTCGAGCATCTTGCAGCGCAAACTTTCGGTGTTGTGCTACTCAGCAAGGCCCACTTGCTGCCTCTCACCAGCCTTCAACATCAGCAGCAGACGTGTCAGACTTGGGGCACCAGTAGTGCTGTGCAGCAGTAGGACAGCAGGTGGCAGCACAGATCAGCCCAAAAAGGCCCCCAGACGCCAGCTCGGTGATATCACACAGCTCAGGAGTTCTGATGAGGCTGATGGAAACCGTCAGCAGACTCAACCCTGCCAACCCGGCAGCAGGCAAAGCAAGCTGCCTCGCACCAACAGCAACAGCAACAGCACCAGCACCAGCACCAGCAAGCAGGACGTGCAGCCGCGTCCGGGGCGCTCCCCAGTCAATGCTACTGGACGCACGAAGCCAACACACCAGCAAGGCAGCATTGCAGCAGCAGGCAGGGGCGGCTCAGGGCTGTCGCCTCAGATGTTGACAAAGCGCCTGCAGGATGCTGACAGCCCTGAGCAGCTGCTGCAACTGGTGCAGCGTCACACAGCTTCCCTCAACCACATACACCTCAGCGCAGCATACACCACAGCTGTCAAGCTGTGCCGCAATGGGGTGCCACCACAGCGCCAGCCAGCAGCAGTGCAGCAGCTGCTGTCGCAGCTGCGCCAGCTTGCGACACAGCTGCAGCAGCAGTGCGAGGCACGCCAGCTTGCCAACATCATGTGGGCGTGTGGGCGCCTCTGTGACGTTGACACGTTCACAGGGCTGCTGCCTGTGTTCCTTAAGCCCAGCAGGCTTCAGCAGGCCAAGCCACAGGAAGTGTCCAACGTGCTGTTGGCTGCTGCCACACTGCAGCTGCAGCTGGTGGATGAGCAGCTGCACCTGTTGCTTCAGCACTTTGTGCAAGTTCTGCCACAGGCCAAGCCACAGGCTGTGTCCAACACAGTTTGGGCTGCAGCCACCTTGCAGCAGCAGATCCCTCCCGAGATGCTGCCGCTGTTGCTGCAGCACTTCTTGAGGGTATTGCCACAAGCCAAGCCACAGGAAGTGTCCAACACCCTGTGGGCTGTGGCTAGCATGCAGCAGCAGATGTCTCCTCAGGTGCTGCAGCAAATGCTGCAGCACTTTGTGGAGGAGCTGCCGCAAGCCAGCCCACAGAATGTATCCAACACCCTTCTGGCATGTGGCAAGCTGCAGTACACACCTCTGCAGCTGCTGTCAGCACTGGAGCAGAAGCCTGAGCAGCTGCAGGCACTCCTGGTAGACTCTATCCCACAGCATCTGGCCAATATGGCCTGGGCATGTGGTCAGCTGGGGTACAAGGGCAGGCTGCTGCCTGCGGTGCTGCTGCAGCAGGCAGTTAACCTGCAGGCAGCGAAATCGGGCAGCCTGACCTTGCATGGCTTGAGCAACCTGTGCTGGGCCGCTGCAGTACTGGACATGCAGCAGTGTGTGCCGCAGGTGCTGCAGCTTGCTGCTGCCACTAGTCGCTTATGGGCCAATGCGGTGCCTGAGGACCTGCAGCAGCTATACCAGGTTCACCTGTGGCTGCTGGACAGCCAGCTGCCTGCACCTGGTCAGGGGCTGTCAGGTGTGCTGTCACAGCAGCAGCTGCAACAGTGTAAGGAGGCGCGGGAACAGCAAATTGCAGTAAATTCACAACAGCGAGTAACAGACCTGCAGCGGTCGGTGTTTGCTGCTGTGCTGCAGCTGCCTGCGGGGACGTGGCAACAGCAGCAGCAGCCGCCGCAGCTAGAGCAGGTCACGCCAGACGGAACATTCTGCATGGATATCACAGCCACCACAGCTGCAGGGGTGAAGCTGGCCATAGAGGTGGATGGGCCGTCACATTTCATCCAGCCAGGCAACACACTTGAGGGTGCCACGCAGTTCAGGAACAGGGCTCTGGCAGCACGGGGCTACGTGGTGGTCAGCATTCCCCACTGGGAGTGGGAGACACAGCGGCATGCCGGGCAGAAGCAGCAGTACCTGCTGGACAAGCTGCAGCCCGCACTGCAGCCAGTGCCCAGCAAGGTACAGCCGCGGCAGCAGCAGCAGCCGCCGCCGCCGCAGGCCAGTCAGCAGCATCAGCCCACAGGGGATACAGCTGCAGCAACCTCCCCACCAGCACCTGCAGCACGCAAGCGCAGGGTTGGGAGGAAGCCACTCAGCCCCTAGCAGCGGGGCTTCAATCCCAGGGATTCAGTGATGCTCGGCGGTGCCTGTGAGGCGGGTTGGCCTCAAGGACACCCCCCTGCGAGCCCTTTGTTTTGTCAGGTGAGGTGGTAGTGCTCAAGCAGGTTTGACAGTGGCTGGTCGCTTCTGCAAATGGGTTTTAGGTGCGCCTGTTGTGGCACCTGGGCCATGCAACTCTGTGCGGTCATAGACCGAATGGCGGCAGATGGGATGCAAATGCAGTCGCCCTCAAGTGCAGTGCGTCCTCCATAAGTCAACCAGGCTCCTTGCCAATCTGCAAGTGCATGCAGCTGCACTGCATGGCTTAGTTGCTGTCCTCCTGCAGGATGTTGAAAGGAGTGAGCATGTGTGCCCCTTGCTGGTTGTTGCCGCAACACACGATGCAGGTTGTGTGGGTTGGACATGCGGGAGCTCTCTTGAGTGCCATCAGGTGCTTCTCAGCAGGGCGCACAGCTTGCAGGGTTGCTGCACCTCAGGTACATGCAAGGCGGGGCAGGGCGACGACAGGGCAGCGGTGGCAATGTGGCAGCTGTGCAGCAGTGCTGGTGCGCAAGGCGGCGGCACCCTTGGGCAGTGCACGTGTCCTTGTGGACTGCAACAGCCTGCCGGATGATGTGAGTGGGACGGGCGTCGAATGGGGGTGGTGTTTGGCAAAGCTTCATCACTGAAGTGCAGTGTGACACTGTCGCTTGGGCTTTGGGCGCAATTAGGCTGGGGTTTCAGTCATGTGTCATGTGGGCGGCAAGAGTTGTGGTGCCTCAAGTTACACTGTGTGTGCTGATGCAAGATGCTGATTGCGTTATTACTGGTCCTGAATGGTTGGAGACATCTGCTGTTGTCCCAGCATGTTGCATTCGCAGCATGGCAGCTGCCTATGCTTGGTTTGTTTGTTGCATGCAGTGTCTACTGCTGGCATTACGTGTGCACATGTTTCAAACAAGCCCTTGAGGCACTACCTGAAACTGAAAAATGGCACTGTGCGGGCTCCATGCTGGGTCCAGATCCATTTAGGGCCAGAGCCTGGGTTCACCGCGAGATTCAGCACCCAGTATGTACTGCAGCAGCAGCCATGCCTGGTGGCTCTGTAGAGTGCAGTGCAGCTGCCAGTGGTGTGCATGTTGCACTGTGATGAAGCAAACTTTTTGTTGTAAGTCGACGTTGAGTACATTGTGTTGACAATCACCACAGTGTGACAGGGTGGTATTGCTCTGTCAGCCTGGTGACGTTGACCATGACTCCTTGCAGTGCAAAGCACAAGCTAACACCTTGCAATGAACCCAGCAGCCTAGGCTGCAGGTGACATGAAGTGATGGCGGCAGCTTGTACTGGGCTTGAGGTCAAGCTATTAATACCACACGTGGACCACGTCACCTGTCTGTTCCTGCATGCAGATCAGTGTAGAATTCAAAGTACTGATATTTTTTTTTTAAAGGAGGGAAGGGGAGATGGAACTGCCGCTGCATATGCTGCCACTGTGCTGTCATTCCCTCATTACTGGATACTTTCACCACATAGTGGTACTCTCCAGACCTAGTTAACTGCCGAAGCCGAAGCTTGGTATCACCACGCGAGATATTGAAGGTCCATGTTCATGCCCATGCAACAAAGGTCATGTCAGCATATCAGCATTTGAGCCTTTCAACCGTTCTGAACGTCGATTTTCTGTCTGCAACAGCAAAGGCCGTTCATCGAAGGCCAACCACATACACAGCAGCAGCATGATCTCAGTCCATCGTGTGTCGAGCTTCCTGTTGCAGCGCAGCCATGCTTTGGTCTACTACACTCAAACTCCCGTATCGCGCGGTCTGCAGTCTACTTGCACCTTTGGCGGCAGCTGCAGCCCTGCAGCAGTAGAAGCAGTTGCAGGACAGCTGAGTCCCAACAGCGCAGGCACAAACCTGGTGCCAGTGCAAAGCCCAGCACACCTGCTGAATGCACTCTTCAAGTCAGCACCCATGACGGCAGCCCTAGGGGTCAGGGTGGACAGCTGCTTCGGCATCGCAGCACAAGCCCAACGCAGGGCATGTCAGTTTTTCAGCCAAGCAGTTCTGCCTGTGCTGCTGGGTGCACAACGTCAGTATGCCAGCAAGGCACCACCTTCAGCGGGCAGGGGCACCTCAGACCTGCCACCTCGGCTGCTGACCAGGCGCCTGCAGGAGGCTGAAAGCCCCGAGCAGCTGCTGCAGCTGGTGCAGCGCCATGCAGGCTCCCTGAACCACATCCACGTCAGCGCAGCATACACCACAGCTGTTAAGCTGTGCCACAACGGGGTGCAGCTGGAACGGCAGCCAGCAGCAGTGCAGCAGCTGCTGTCACAGCTGCGCCAGCTTGCGGCCCAGCTGCAGCAACAGTGTGAGGCACGCCAACTTGCCAACATCATGTGGGCGTGTGGGCGCCTCCGTGACGTTGACACCTACACAGTGCTGCTGCCTGTGTTCCTACAGCCCAGCAAGCTGCAGCAGGCTGACCCGCAGAATGTGTCCAACGTGCTGTTGGCTGCTCAAGCACTGCAGCTGCCGCCAACATTGAATCAGCTGCAGCTCTTGCTGCAGCGCTTCAAGGAGGTGCTGCTCAAGACCAACCCACAGGATGTGTCCAACACCCTGTGGGCGATGGCCAGCATGCAGCAGCAGATCCCCAGACAGCAGCTGCAACAGATGCTGCAGCACTTTATGAAGGTATTGAAACAGGCCAAACCACAGGCTGTGTCCAACACAGTTTGGGCTGTGGCAACCTTGCAGCAGCAGATTCCCACACAGCAGCTGCAGCAGATGGAGCAGCGCTTTGTGGAGGAACTGCAGCATGCAAAGCCACAAGAAGTGTCCAACACCCTCCTGGCAGGTGGCAAGATGCAGTACAAGCCCCTGCAGCTGCTATCAGCACTGGAGCAAGACCCTCAGCAGCTGCAGGCAGTCCTGGCAACATACAACTGGCAGGATCTGGCCAACACCTCCTGGGCGTGTGGTCAGCTGGGGCACAAGGGCAGGCTGCTGCCTGGGGTGCTGCTGCAGCAGGCAGCCAAGCTGCAGGCAAGGAAAGGGGGCAGCCTGAATGCGCAAGAGCTCAGCAACCTGTGCTGGGCCGCTGCAGTGCTGGACCTGCAGCAGTGTGTGCCACAGGTGCTGCAGCTTGCTGCTGCCACTGGCTGCATTTGGGATAAAATTGCAACTGAGGACCTACGACAGCTGTACCAGGTGCACCTGTGGCTCCTGGACAGTCAGCTGCCTGCACCTGGTCAGGGGCTGTCAGGTGTGCTGTCACAGCAGCAGCTGCAGCAGTGTAAGGAGGCGAGGGGACAGCAAATTGCAGCAACCTCACAGCAGCAAGTGACAGACCTGCAGCGGTCTGTGTTTGCTGCTGTGCAGCAGCTGCCTGCTGCAACGTGGCAGCAGCAGCCGCAGCCAGAACAGCGCACTGCAGATGGCGCATTCAGCATCGACATCACAGCCACTACAGCTGCAGGGGTGCAGCTTGCCATAGAGGTGGATGGGCCCTGGCACTTCATCCAGCCAGGCAACACACTAACAGGGGGCACGCAGTTCAAGAACAGGGTGCTGGCAGCACGGGGCTATGTGGTGGTCAGCATACCTTACTGGGAGTGGGATGTGCTGCGGGGTGCAGAGCAGAAGCAGCGGTACCTGCTGGCCAAGCTACAGCCCGCGCTGCAGCATGTGCCCGGCAAACAGCCTCAGAAGCAGCAGCAGTAGTAGACCACAAAGATGCTGCAGCAGCCGCACAAGCCAGGCGCAGCAGTCAGCACCTGCAGCTTTCAGACAGCAGGGCTGCAAAGCAGAGGCGGTTCAGCGCACTGGGCTGCTGCTGCCTCTGTCCCAGGTTATGCATGGGATGTGGGGTGTGCGGACGTCTTCAAGGCGGTCTGGTGTCGGCCCTGCTGATGACTATGGAGCTACCTTCCTGGTGAGGCAGTGAGGTGAGGTGAGGTGGGGTGGGGTGAGGCGGTAGTGGTGCTGCAGCAGGTGCTGGGGCGGTGGTGCCGTCACCCTGGTAGTGGTTGTGAGTCCCGTAGTTGGGGCAGGCGATTACACTGGTGCAAAACAGGCAGCCAGCTTTGCTCTTGAATGGTGCGGTCACAGATATGAGGGCGGCAGCATGGTTGTGCCCACTGGGCAGTCATGCTTTGTTTGGGTTGTGTGTCAGCAGGCAATTCATGTTGACCCTCAGGGGTTGCATGAATGCGGCAGCTGCTCAGCTGATGGTGTTATCCAATGATTATCCACTTCATGTGAAGAAGCACAGTGACACCATCGGCAGCAGGGGCCACACAGACATGCCTACTTTGTTTTGCCCTTGCCTGCAGGATAGGACCAACATGTGGGACATATTGGCTGAGCCAAAGCGTACAACTTGCAATGCAGCAGAGGTGGAGGCAGCCAGCGGGCCGGCAGCAGGACTCAGCACATCACAGCACACCTGCAGCAAAGCACAAGCTGTGCTGGCAGTGCTCCTACGGCGGTGCAGCAGCGGGAGGGCAGAACCCCGGGTCAGGTCGGAGGGTTCTGCAGCGTGGTGTGTCAGTAGTTTGCAGCTTTGCTGGACGCTTGGATTGAAACTACGCTGCATGGCTGGCTGCTGGGCTGTCCATGTACATGGTGGTGCACAGGTGAGACGGTCGTGAAGGGGGCAGGACTGGGAGACCGTCTCCCGTCTCCCCTGGCAGGGGCAGTATGGGACGAGACTCCTTGATACTCTGTAGGGTGGTGTCGACCAATGCGGCAGCATCTGGCAGTGTAGGGGTGCTTGGCAGTTGTCCCAGCTGGCTGACAGTCATCCTTGACAAGGTGTGTTGCCGCACACATGCATGGATGGCTCCCAACAGAAGCTGCCATGTGTTGTGTGCTGGTGCCATTGTAGACGCAATGCTAGCTAGCATGGTCTTTTGCTGCTGTGGACGTGACTTGTCAAGAGCAGCTGCTGTGGGCATGTGCAGGGTCACACTCAGTGACTGTCTTTGGGCATCATTACTTGCTCAGGCTGCCTGCCTGCCTGCCTGCCTGCCTGCCTGCCTGCCTGCCTGCCTGCCTGCCTGCCTGCCTGCCTGCCTGCCTACCCTGTGTTTTCTGTTGTTGCACAGGACGCCTATGCGACTGATTCAGCAAAGCTTTTGATGGTGGCACGCATCCGGCCTGCACTTACTCCAGTCCTGGGGGTAAAGCCTTGTCACAGTGCTTTGCCCTGACAGTGTCGAATCCGTCGGGCTGACGTGATGCCGTGTCTTCAGCTTGGCTGCCTAGCTGACAGCAAGTGTGCTCACCAGCTCAGCTGGTTGCTGCTTGAAGCTAAGCAAGTGGTGAGCCACGTAGGTTGCTGTTGATGACTTTGCTGGTAGTGCCGCTGACCGTAGTGTGACTGTTGTGTGTGTGGATGGCAGGCATGAGCTCTTGAAACGTCATAGTTACAGGTTCAACAACATTCGTTGGATGATTAGCACAGGTTTTATGCTACAGTAGTAGTGCATGTTCTGCCTGGGCATGGCGTTAGTGGCTGCATATGCGTGGTTGGTGGCATACTTGGCTGCCAGTGTTGGTTGCGCTGCGCCTGCTGATGTTGTCAATTTGTTGTGCGCAAAGCTGGGATCGTTAGTAGATCGCTGACCAGGCACTGTGGGGCCTTTTGCTGAGCCAACAGGCTGACGGCACAGCAAAAGCTGCTGATGGGCACCCCTGTTTGAGTTACTGCTTGTAGTGAGTGTGGTGGTGGCTTGCAGCGCAAATGCAGTGGCATGTTATGTTCATTTGAGCAATGTTTTGAGGCGCTGCCTCCACTGTGGTTGTACCAAGTGGGTGCAGGTTCAGTAATTGGATGTTACACAGAACATCGCCCGTTTGGGGAGCCAACAAAAGGCTCATGGTTCAACCTGCTTGGTTTCATGGAGGACATTTGACACAATGCTTGCTGACTCCATGCTCATGGGGGGAGCGCAGGACTATTTGCTGCACTGCACATGGCGTGCGGCTAGCCAGCACCAAAGCCTTTGCATCAGCTATGTGCGCACTGAATCGCAGACAGTAAATTGCGCCGAGATGACGCCTGTGTGTTCTTCTAGGGTGTTCCAGTACTGGGGTCGAATCGTGTTCCAGTACTGGGGTGGTTCGAGTCAGCATCTTCCTAGTTTCAGGGCAGTGTTGCATTCGCCGCCAACAGACGGTTGATGGCATCACTGCTGCAAAGATGTGCCACCGGTGCGGCACCGTGGCACCATTCAGCCATGGAAGCAACAATACGTTTGACTCGCAGGGCTTCATGCTGGCGGTGGGCGGCTGAGTGCACTGACTGTACCGTATCAGGAGGATCGTCACCCAGTGTCGGCGGCAGCACCTGATATATCAGTATGTACCAACACTGCAACGCATCACTACCGAACCTTCCTGCGTCTTGACTCTGGTGTAATGTAATGGATGGAGCCACTGGTGTGACGTGTCCTGGAGACAACCATTCGTGACAGGCTGGCCAAGCTTCCAGTCAAACCTTTATTTTCATGTTCATGGCAACAGATCCATGGCATAACGGCAAGATCGATTGATCATTCAGCTTTGAAACATCATATCGAGTCATCAACGTCGGCGTGCAATAAGGCGTGTTTATCTACGGCACTTGTGCTTGTAAGCAGCATGATCTCGTGCTCCCTTCTGGGCATCCTGCTGCAGGGCCGCCATGCGTTTTGGGAGTGCTCAACACGATCGTTGCTGTGTCTTTATTCTCTCAGAGACAGCCATAGCAGCTGCAGACTTGCAGCAGTACAGACAGTAGCAACACAGCTGACCCCAAACAGCCCTGCACATGCAAGCTTGGAGCCAGTCCCAAGCCCAGCAAAACGACGAACATGTCACAGCGCAGCATCCTTGGCATCAAGTGCAGCAGCCCTAGTGGTCAGGACAGGAAGCAGCGTGGCAGTTTCAGCACAAGCCCAGCACAGGGCATGTCAGTTTCTCAGCGGGGCAGTTTTGCCTGTGCTGTTGGGTGCACAACGCCAATATGCCAGCAAGTCACCGCCTGCAGCAGGCAAGGGCAGCTCAGGCCTGCCGCCCCATATGCTGACCCGGCGCCTGCAGGACGCTGAACACCCCCAGCAGCTGCTGCAGCTGGTGCAGCGCTACGCAGTCTCTCTGAACGACATACACCTCAGCGCAGCATACACCACGGCGGTCAAGCTGTGCCGCAACGGGGTGCAGCTGAAGAGCCAGCCAGCAGCAGTACAGCAGCTGCTGTCACAGCTGCACCAGCTTGCGACACAGCTGAAGCAGCAGTGCGGGGCACGCGCTCTGGCTAACATCATGTGGGCGTGTGGGCGCCTGCGTGACGTTGACACCTACACAGAGCTGCTGCCTGTGTTCCTGCACCCCAGCAAGCTGCAGCAGGCTGACCCACAGGCCATTTCCAACGTGCTGTTGGCTGCTGAAGCACTGCAGGTGCCGCCAACAGCTGAGCAGCTGCAGCTGTTGCTGCAGCGCTTCCTGGAGGTACCGCTGCAGGCCAAGCCTCAGGCTGTGTCCAATATCCTGTGGGCTGTGGCCAGCATGCAGCTGCAGATCCCACAACAGCAGCTGCAGCAACTTGAGAAGCGCTTCGTGCAGGTATGGGACCAAGCCAACTCACAGGATGTCTCAAATACCCTCCTGGCATGTGGAAAGCTGCAGTACGCCCCATTGCAGCTGCTGTCAGCACTGGAGCGAAACCCGGAGCATCTGCAGGCAGTATTGAGAGCAGCCAGACCTCAAAATCTGGCCAACACAGCCTGGGCGTGTGGTCAGCTGGGGCACAAGGGCAGGTTCCTGCCTGGGGTGCTGCTGCAGCAGGCAGTCAAGCTGCAGGCAGGGAAGAGAGGCAGCTTGAAATTGCAGGATCTCTGCAACCTGTGCTGGGCCGCTGCAGTGCTGGACCTGCAGCAGTGTGTGTCACAGGTGCTGCAGCTGGCAGGTGCCACTGGCCGGTTGTGGGCCAATACTGTGCCTGACGATCTTAAGCAGCTGTACCAGGTGCACCTGTGGCTGCTGGACAGCCAGCTACCTGCACCTGGTCAGGGGCTGTCAGGTGTGCTGTCACAGCAGCAGCTGCAACAGTGTAAGGAGGCGTGGGAACAGCAACTTGCAGCAGCCTCACAGCAGCGAGTGACAGACCTGCAGCGGTCTGTGTTTGCTGCTGTGCAGCTGCTGCCTGCGGGGACGTGGCAGCAGCAGCCGCAGCTAGAGCAGCGCACTGCAGACGGTGCATTCAATATGGACATCACAGCCACTACAGCTGCAGGGGTGCAGCTGGCCATAGAGGTGGATGGGCCCACACACTTCATCCAGCCGGGCAACACACTCACAGGCCGCACACAGTCCAGGAACAGGGCGCTGGCAGCACGGGGCTATGTGGTTGTCAGCATACCTTACTGGGAGTGGGATGAGCTGCGGGCTGTGGAGCAGAAGCAGCAGTACCTGCTGGACAAGCTTCAGCGTGCACTGAAGCCTGTGCCTGGCAAACAGCCCCCGAAGCAGCAGCAGTAGCACACCACAGGGGATGCAGCAGCGGCCGCACCAGCCAGCGCCTGCAGCTTTCAGACTCCTCTGCAGGGCTGTCAGGATGAGGCGCTTCAGCGTACTGGGCTGCTGCTGCCTCCGATCCAGGTTATGCGTGAGGTGTGGGGTGTGCGGAGGTCTTCCAGGCGGTCTTGGTTGCCCTGTGGGCCATCCTGGAGCTACCTTCCTGGTGAGGCAGTGAGGTGAGTCGAGGTAGTTGTGGTGCTGCAGCAAGTGCTGAGGGCGTGCCTTCACCCCACTATTGGTTGTGAGTCCCCTAGTTGGGTTGGGCGTCTGAAGCTGCGCATATTGGCAGCCGGGGAGGGCGGGCAGCATGGGTGTGCTCACAGCTGGATACATGCTGTGTTTGTTTGGGCCTGCCATTGTTGGTTGAGTCCACTGCAGCCTGGCAGCTTATCTTAGCTGTGAGGGTTTGCTGCTTGTGGCGGCCGCTTGGCTGTTGGTTGCCAGTTTCGGTCCAGAAAAACAGCGACACCTTTGGCAGCAGGGGTCACAGACTGCTGCTCTTTGTTGCCCTTACCCGCAGGATAAGGCCGGCATGTGGGGCATGTTGGCCGAGCATCTCCCCACAGCGCGCAACTTGTCATGCAGCATGGCTGGGGCCAGTCCGCTGGGCTGACAGCAGGACACAGGACAGCACAGCACACCTGCAGCAAAGCACAGGCTGTGCTGGCAGTGCTGCTACGGCAGTGCAGGAGCAGCAGGGCACAAGCCGGTGTCAGCCTGGAGGGTTCTGCAGCGTAGTATGTCAGGAGTTGGCTGCTTTGCAGTCTGTTGGACTGAGCCACCTTGCCTGACTGGCTGCTTGGCTGCATGTACATGCTGCTGCCCTATCAGGTGAGGTGGTGGAGGAGGGGTAAGGACTGGCAGACAGGTGCACTATGGGATGAGACTGCTTGACACTGTGAGGGTGGTTTGACGACGTGGCTGCAACATCAGTACAGGGGTGCTTGGCGGTTGTCCCAGCTGGCAGATATCCTTGACAAGGTGTGCTCCTGCATGGAGGGCTCACCGTGAGCTGTGACAGCAGCTGCTGTGTTTGTGTGCTGGCAGCATCGAGCATTGTGTCGATGTTGTCACATGCTGCTGTGGACGTTGACTCGTCAAGGGCAGCTGACGATGGTGTGTGCATGGTCACACTACATCTGGTCAGCATAACAGCAACTTGCTCAGGCTGCCTACCTGCCTGCCTGTCTGTTTGCCCGCGCTTTCTGTTGTTGCAGAGGGCGCCAGTGCGAGTAGTGCTGCACATCGTTCGACGGTAGCACCGATCCGGCCGCAGCTATGCCAGTGCGGGGGGATTGAAGTCTTGTCACAAGGATATCGATCATGATTGTCAAGACCGGTTGGGCTGACGTGAAGCCTTGCCTTCAGGTTGACTGCCGAGCTGTCAGTAGGGGGGCCAGTGGTGTGTGCTTCCAGCTGAACCTAGGCAGGTGGTGGCTCACATAGGCTGCTCTGGGGCGCCTTTGCAGGTGGTGCCGCTGACTGTTGCGTGGCTGTTGTGTGTCTGAATGGCAGGCATGAGCTCTTTGAGTGTCATGGCTACAAGGTTAAACTTGTTCCGATCAAACATGGCTGAATGGTTTGCTGCGTGCATTGCTACGTCATGCCAGGCCATGATGCCACTGGCTGCATATGCCCGGTTGGCATACAGGGTTGCCACCGTTGCTTCCGCTGCCGCTGCTGATGTTGATAGCTTGTTGGTGCAAAGGCTTGGTTGTGCGTGCCTGACAGGAGACCTGACCATGCACTGTTGGGCACTTTGCTTAGGCAACAGGCTGAGCGCACTGCATAAGCCGCTGATGTGCAGCCCTTTATGAGAACGTTCATGTACGGGTTGTCAACATCTGTCCGACATGTTCAGACAACCGCACAAGATGAAGCTTGCAGCCTTCGGCAGAGCCGCTCTGCGGGGGCCCCGCACAATCCTAGTGATTACATGCACAACTTCACCGTGTCAAAAAAAGCCAAACAGCAAACAGCTCATGCTCAAAGGTTACCGGCAAAAGCCACCTGTTGCACTGCTGTCTTGCACTGCAAGGGGCCCTGCATGAAGCACATGGAAGCTACACTGCTACACAGCTACTGCAGCATACTCAACAGCTCATGATCATCAACTGACATGACAGTGTACCACTCAGGCTCTAGGCTAGTGCATCTGCTGCAGATTGACAACAGGGTGCGGCATATCACACACTGTGCTGTAGATTGACAACAGGGTGCGGCACACACTGTGCTGTAGTATAGCGCAGGCAGGCCTTGTAGGACTTGTACATCAGCAAGGGCGGTTCATCGTGTCCGCTGCGTAGATCAGGTCCCTGTCGGTGATCTGGGGGTTAATCCTCAACAGGGCGTCAACGGTGGTGCCCCAGCGCCTTGCCAGCTGCCACAGCGTGTCTCCCTGCTGGATGACGTAGCTGCACCCAGTGGACTGGTCACCAGTGCGCTGCGCCCTAGCTGCAGCTGCTGCACGTATCCTGATCTGAATGTCTGTGTCAGCAGTTGCCTCCAGTTCAATATCCTCGTCCGCGTTGCTCAGGGTGCGGGCTTGAGACTCGATGCATGCACCGAGGACGAGCAGGAAGACGGCGACAGCGGCCAGGGGGAAGCGACAGCCCATCTTCAGCAATGTTTGGCGAGTCCACAGGCCTGCAGGTGAGACAGGCAGGCAGGCAGGCAGCCCAGCGGATTGGGGCCCATCCCAACAGGTGCGGGATAGTGTGCTGGGTTTCTGCGATGCATGCAGTGCTTACTTAAGGTGAAAAGGGCGATGCAGCGCCGAATATGTATCGCATGTAAAGAAGGCGGAACTGGATTTGCCGACGTGTTGACAAGTGATGCTTGATGGTACTGATGATTTTCTTTGCTTCAGTGCGTTTGTATGCACGTCCAGGTGGATTACGGCAGTGCGAGGTCGGGTGAAGGTGGTGGCTTGCTTGCGGCGCTGAAACTGCGCCCGAACATCACTGTTGACTGATCGAGAGCAGTTCTTGTAGTAAACGAAGGCAGACCTGCCCTCATCGTCGTTGCAGCTCGCCATCTTTCGGCGCGGCGAAGCCTGCACGTGAAGTTGGAAGGTAGCTGCAACTACCCGCAGCCGTGCCTCCTCACTGTGACTGTGTGCATCATCCTTAAAGCAACAGCCAGCCCACTGTTCAGATACATACCATCAGCCTAGCCACAACTTGGACCGCAGCACTAGCAGGATGCTTGAGCCACTGCACTACAAGCATGCACAGCAGTTGTCATGCAGACTACTTGTTGGGCAGACAACACGAGCAGCTGTGTGCGCATCA
This sequence comes from Desmodesmus armatus, assembly GCA_007449985.2. Taxonomy (NCBI): domain Eukaryota; kingdom Viridiplantae; phylum Chlorophyta; class Chlorophyceae; order Sphaeropleales; family Scenedesmaceae; genus Desmodesmus; species Desmodesmus armatus. Next base: position 17,269 of record VIIQ02000136.1, on the reverse strand, counting down.
GTGCTGGCTCCAACTCTTCACAGAAGCAGCAGTGCTTGTCAACAGCTGTCATCAGCATCAGCACCCCTGCTGACTCTGTGCAGCCTGCACAGCGATTGTGCCCTCAATCAGGAATCAAGGATGATTTGCGCAGGCACATCCCAAAAAAATCACCGCCACCCCTGGGAACCATGCCACCATTCTCAGAATGCATGACCATGATAGCAGGTCCTAGGGGCTTGCACACCTCTAGACATCAACTGCACAGGCAGCAATGCCAGTATGGCGACCTGTTGCAATACACCGAGGGACCATTTCCTCCATGTACCCTCAGCCCCAAAGCCCCAAAAAACAACTGTGCAGCTGTCCACAGCTGCCGGCAGTGCTGCGCGAACTGTTCTTGAACGCCCCTCCTGTCACCTCAGCCAAGCAGCGCCATACTTTCGCTTTCAAAAAACAGCTGTGCAGTTGCAAAAACTGCAACAAAACAACCACATGCATCCCTCAGCCCTGAGCTAGCCGGCTAGCGCCCCTCATGTGCCTTGATGCAAAGCAGGGCAAGGTCCGCGCGATGATCGATATCGCAACGATCTATGACATGCACAACCCCAGCAGCCTCAGCACTCCTCCTGTGCGCCCACCAGGACAACAACACAGCACATAAAAAAATCATGCCACGCAACAAACCACATGGTGCACACCCTGAACAACCCACTGCAGCTGAGGGCAGCCTCAGCGCCCCTCCTGTGCACCACAAAAACAACACACCACAAAAAATGATGCCGTGCATACACCCAAATCCTGCACTACCCCCAGCGGCCTCAGCGCCCCTCCTGCGCCCTGAGCCTGCTAAACCGTGACCCCTCAGCTGCTGCCAACTCCCCTGTGCCCTGAGTCAAGCACAGAAAACCCGTTGCAGCGATCTATGAACTGCACAACCCCAAGCCGCACCAGCACTCCTCATGTTCACGCACACAAAGCAACGTGGCACAAGAAATGTCTGCTCCATGCCATCGTCCACCCCACACACCCACCCCCGCAGCCTCAGCGTCCCTCCTGTGCCCTGAGCCTGCTAAACCGTGACCCCTCAGCTGCTGCCAACTCCCTAGGGTTACCCTGCTCCACCACCTGACCCCCTGACATCACAGCAACACTGTCATATGACATAATTGCAGACAGCGCATGGGCTATCTGAATTACAGTCGGCCTGATGGGCACTCCCTGCCACCACCACTGCTGCTGCTGCTGCTGCTGCTGCTGTAGGTGGTGATGGTGATGGTGGGGAGCCGCCTGGTGGTAGTGCTGCTGCTGCTGGTGTGTGCTGCTGCTGTTGTTGCTGAAGGGGCTGCCCAGTGTGCGGGAGGTGAGGGTGTCAAACTGCTCGTGCAACACCTGCGCAGCAGCAGCAGCAGCAAAGGGAATCAATCAGCAGGTGCTGTGCACGGCGCATCCCCCCACCTAACACACACTCAAACACCCCCCCCCCCAAAACCCCAAAACACACATGCACACACAAGTGGCAAGGTGATTGGTGTGGCCCTCCCACCCAACAAGAACTCCTAGGACCATCCCACAGTGCGTGCACACAGTTTCCATGTTCCCCTCCTCCCAACACACATACACGCACCTGGTGCAGCAGTGCTGCTGTCTTCGTGTCGACTGCTGCAGTTGCCTCGTCCAGCAGCACCAGGGGTGCTCCTGACAGCAGGCAGCGCGCCACACACACCAGCTGCGCCTGACCTGACGACAACGTCAGGCCAGAGGGACCACCAACCTGCACACAAGACAGTGTAGGGTGGGATTTTGGGGGCGGGGGGGGGGGGGTGATTTACAGTCAGAGAGACAGGTTGATGCGTGTTGGAAGCAAGCACCTCGGCCTACTACACACACCAGCTGAGCCTGACTTGACGACAACGTCAGACCAGAGGGACCACCATCCTGCACACAACAGGGTACAGGATAAGGATCGACCTCACTGAGTTGCGACCTGACATACATCAACACGTACTGTCTGCAACACACAACTTGGCGCCTCTTCCGGTCTCTGCCTATCAACCGTTGTCGACACCATCTGGGCATGGCCTGATAACAGGGACATGCCAGATAGCCCAGCTGTGCGCAATGTCATGTGGGGCGTGAACAAAGGCAAGAGCGGCGATGTCACTTGACAACAGTTTGGACAGCCACTTTAAATTTGGCAAGCTGGCTCATCATGCACGCACCAACCTCACAACCTCTCCACACACGCTCTTCCGCCCCCCCCCCCCCCTCACCAGGCCAGGGCCTGGGCCAGGGCCAGGGCATACGCTATCAAGCCCCCTTACCTGCATAGACAGCACCTTCTCTGCAGGGTGCATCGGCACCGGCGGCAACACCCACACCTCCCCTGTAGCACTCCGCCGCCGCTCACTATCACTCACATGCTGAACGACTCTCCCCCCTGCCCCTGAACGGTCCACCACCACCAGCAGCAGCTGCAAGCTGCGTAAACTTCACTGTCCCCAGTGCACTAATCGCCACACACAGCACCCCCTCCCCCTGACCCCCCCCCCCCCCCCGGGACCACCACGCCCCCTCACCTGCATAGACAGCACCTTCTCTGCGGGGTGCATAGGCACCGGCGGCAACACCCAAGCCTCCCCTGTAGCACTCCGCCGCCGCTCACTATCACTCGCACGCCTCAACGGACCACCACCACCACCACCAGCAGCAGCAGCAGCAGCAAGTCGCGGTGACCCCACAGCCACCAGTGCATTTGCCACACCCAGCAACCCCCCTGCCTCCACCCCCACCCCCACCCAACCACCACGCCCCCTCACCTGCATAGACAGGACCTTCTCTGCAGGGTGCATCGGCACCGGCGGCAACACCCAAGCCTCCCCTGTAGCACTCCGCCGCCGCTCACTATCACTCCCATGCTGAACGACTCTCCCCCCTGCCCCTGAACGGTCCACCACCACCAGCAGCAGCTGCCAGCTGCGTCAACTCCACTGCCCCCAGTGCACGAAACGCCACACACAGCACCCCCTCCCCCTCCCTCCATCCCCCCCACCCAACCACCACACCCCTTACCTGCATAGACAGGACCTTCTCTGCAGGGTGCATAGGCACCGGTGGCAACACCCAAGCCTCCCCTGTAGCACTCCGCCGCCGCTCACTATCACTCATGTTGAACGAACAACCCTTGCCACCCAACAGACCCTATCAGCAGCAGCCAGTACCCAGCAGAGCAACCCCAAAGCCACCAGCGCTCCATCGCCACACCCAGCACCCCCCCCCCTTTCATTCTCCCCCCCCCCCCACCCCCCCCACCCACCACACACCCAGCCACCACACCCCCTCACCTGCATGGACAGCACCTTCTCTGCAGGGTGCATAGGCACCGGTGGCAACACCCACACCTCCCCTGCAGCACTCCGCCGCCGCTCACTATCACTCACACGCCTCAACGGAACAACAGCAGCAGCAGCAGCAGCAGCCAGCCGCGGTGGCCCCACAGCCACCAATGCATTCGCAACACCCAGTACTCGCTGTTTCAGGGACTTGCTGCTCTTCGTGGCCTCTCTGGGGCCCTGTGGGGTGATCTGACTGCTGCTGGAAGTGATGCTGCTGCTGCGGAGGCGACGAGCTGCTGCACTTGTGGCACCTGCTGCTGCGCCAAGAGCAAGGGCACCACCCTCCGCCAGAGACCTGGAAACCATCAGCACACATAAGACAACAACAGAAACGGAAGTCAGTGGCTGGCTGGCTCGGGCGCGCATGTATTGCTGCTGTGGTGACAGCTGTCAGAGCTTCACAAGAAGGGGTGGGGGCTAACAGCTACAGCTGATGCGCTTGTGGCACCTGCTGCTGCACCAAGAGCGAGGGCACCACCCTCTGCCAGAGACCTGGAAATCATCAGCACACACAAAAGGCAGGAACGACAGTCAATGGCTGGCTGGCCAGCCAGCTGTGCCATGGCACAAGCATTGCTTTTGTTGTGACAGCTGCCAGCCTGCAGCGGCTGCACAAGAGGGTTTGGGATTCCCGTTACAGCTGCTGCGCTTGTGGCACCTGCTGCTGCACCCAATGCCAGGGCACCACCCTCTGCCAGAGACCTGGAGTTTGTGGTTTTGCACACACAAACAAAGCACAGCAGCATAGCCACATCTCAAGCTCCACAAGCGATAGCAAAACAGCTTTGACAGGCACATTGTGCTTTGAGTTGTGACAAGCCATTTCTGGGGGGGGGGGGTACTAGGATATAGGAATAGTCCCAGGTGCAGTCGGCTTCCTCTGAAGCCATCACCTATAGGAACACCAACCCCACACATCTCGGCGCCGAAGGCACTAGTGTGTTTGGAGTGGGCGCACGCGTTCCTACCCGAGCATATGGGTCCCCGGTACCAGCTTCGCGCTTGCCTGACACACTTGGTAGTGGCTCTATGTGGGGGCTGCCACCCCGCCACACAGGGCTGGTGACCCACTACGGCCAGGCGGAGGGGGTGGGAGACGAACCCACGACCTTCCAGTACTGCTGCTTTTGTGGCACCTGCTGCTGCGCCAAGGGCGAGGGCACCACCCTTGGCCAGAGACCTGGGACAATGTGCACACGACAGATAGGCACAGCCACAGAAGCCAAGGGGCTGACGATCCACACGGTGTGCTACAGCCATCTGCACAGTGTGCTACAGCCATCAGGCCGTTTGTGGTGCACCCACCTGGCATCAAGTGCAATGTCCACGGCTTCAAGCGACGTGCGCCGCAGTGGCCCATCAGCAGCAGCAGCAGCAGCAGCAGCAGCAGCAGCAGCAGCAGCAGCAGTCGAGCCACTCCTGCTGCCTTCTGAGTTGTGTGTGCGGGTAAATGAGTCATGCAGCAGTGGTGTCGCCCGTCGCCGAGTCGACCACGCAGCAGCAATTGCTGCCACCTCTTCCTCATGTGGATCGACCCCAAGTGCTGCTGTCTCTGCTGCTGCTGCTGATGGCGGCTGCTGCGGCTGCTGCTGCTGTTGTTGAGAGCTGCTGCGCTGCAGGCTCCTGGCGATGCCACCCCTTCTGTCGCCACTACCACCACCGTAGCAGCAGCAGCAGCAGCAGCGGCAGAGGTAGCTGCTGTGTTGCCGGCTGCAGGCATTGCTGCCGTTCCCGCAGCAGCACCACCACCAGCAGCAGCAGTAGCAGCAGGCCTTGCCGCAGTGCCACCAGCACCAGCACCAGCACCAACACCAGCAGCAGCAGCGGCAGCAGGCCTGGTGGTGTTGGAGTTGTCAGGTTTGAAGCCCGGTTCCACGATGCTGCCTGCGCGCCTTGCCATGAGGTATGTGCTGTGACCCAACAGCTTCTTGTGGAGGGCCATGCGACACAGGGGGGCCCACATGTGAACGGCCTGGCGGGTGGAGGGTAGTTGAGCAGTGCAGGGGGTGCAAGGGGAACAGAGTGAAGGACAGAGGCTGGAAGTGAGACAAGGGGATGCATGGTGACACTATACCAGCTCCATTGGAGCCTTAGTCAGACGCGGTCTTGAAATGCCGCAACAGCTTCTTGTGGAGGGCCATGCGACACAGGGGGGCCCCACATGTGAACAGCCTGAGTAGGTTGCACAGCGCGGAGGGAGGGGGGGGGGGGCACAACGGTGATGGTGATGGTGTGCGGGTGCCACCCCAGTGGGAGGATGGATACAGAGTGAGGTGAGCAGCGCAAGGAACAAATACGGCGTTGGAGGAGGGCAAACATTTAGTGTCCATCATTTGCACTGCGATACAAGTTATCCCTCAGGGTCCCAAAGACCGGCAGCAGCTGCAGCACACACTAAACCCTCCACCCCCACCCTACTGCCCCACCCAACATACACAAACAGCAGTACACATGCTAACATTGCATGCATGTCTTCTGCATGTATCTGTATGGGAACACACCTGCAGTGTTGCTGCCAGCTGTTCATCACTTGCCCTGCCCCAGGGGTCCAGATTCTCCCTCAGTGTCCCGTAGAACAGCAGCCGCCACTGAACACGAATACCCCCTCCCCCCACCGCCCTCTCTGCCCCCCTTTCACCTGCAGGGTTGTTTACAGCTGCTTGTCACAACTCCTGCCCCTCTGGCCTGTCAACTCAACATAGCTCAGCACCTGCCCCCTCCCCTCCCCCCCCCCCCCACACACACAAAACACAAACACACACACCTGCAGTGTTGCTGCCAGCTGTTCGTCACTGGCCCTGCCCCAAGGGTCCAGGTTTTCCCTCAGTGTCCCGTAGAACAGCAGCGGCTGCTGGGGCACCACAGCAAAGTGGCTGCGAAGCTCCCGCAGCCCCATGCTGCCTGCAGAACTGCCGAGCACCATGATGGAACCTGACTCATCGGCCGCAACCGCAGCAGGACTTGAAGCAGGGAGCTCTTGCCAGCACCTGCAAATAGGAGGGTAGAGTTTTGTGTTGGTGGTGTGTATGTGTTGGGTGGGTGGGTGGGTGGGTGGGGGGGTGGGGGGGGGGGGGGGGTGGATTGTGTGTGTGGGAGGCGCGGGGGGGGGGGGGGGGGGTATTTCAGTATGTGACTCCACAGCTCCCGCAGCCCCATGCTGCCTGCAGCACTGCCCAACACCATGATGGAACCTGACTCGATTGGGCGTAGCCGTAGTAAGACTTGAAGCAAGGAGCTCTTGCCAGCACCTGCATTGGGGGGGGGGCATCGTGGGTGCATGTGTGGGTGTGCGTTGTGTGTGGTGTGTGTGTGTGTTGGGTGGGGGGGTGGGGGGGGGGGGTTGGGGGGGGGGGGGGTGATGTGTACGGAGTGTGTTGTGAGTGTGCAGCCCCATGCTGCCTGCAGAACTGCCGAGCACCATGATGGAACCTGACTCGATCGCCGCAACCGCAGCAGGACTTGAAGCAGGGAGCTCTTGCCAGCACCTGCAAAAGGGCAGCGGGTTGAGGTGATGGTGTGTGTGTGTGTATGGTGGGTGTGTGTGGGAGGGGTGGAGGCTGTGTGTGTCATGTAGCAATGTGGATGGACTGCTTGCACAGCACCCCATGCTGCCTGCAGCACTGCCAAGCACGCTGATGGACCCTCACTCCATCAGCCAAAGCCGCAGCAAATCTGTAGCAGGGAACTCTTTCCCACTCTAGGGGCAACATAGGTGAGAGGCAAACAAGACAACATGTAACTGTGAAAAGTGTGTGCAGTGTGTAATTGTGACACCCGCCCCATGCTGCCCAGTACACATGCCGTCAAAGCCATGATGCCAACAAAGCCCACGCCTTTCACCCCCCCCCCCCAAACACGCACCAACACATCTGTGCGTCCACACACACCCAGCTTGTGCCCCACAGGCAACGCACTGCTTGCACTCCCCTCCCCCCCAGCTCTGCCTCCACCCCTCCTGCTCCCCTGCCCATTCCCTGTTGCACTACCCCAAAGCCCCCCCCCCCCCCGCACCACCACAAGCCCCCCCCCTCCACCCCACCACCACCACCACCACCACAAGCCCCCCCCTCCCCCCCCCCCCCCCCCTTCCACCCCCCCCCCCCCCTTCCCCCCCCCCCACCACCAACACACCTGTGCGTCCACACACACCCAGCTTGTGCCCCACCGGCACCCTCAAGCTCACTCCACGCAGCGCAGGAGGCAGACCCGGCCGTACCGCATCACAACATCAACAAGCTCCAACGCATACTGCTGCTGCTGCTGCTGCTGCTGTCCTACTGCTAATGCTGCTGCTGCTGCTGCTGACAGGGCCTTGAACCTCTGTCTCTGCCTGTTGCCCCTGCATCCTGCTGCTGCTGCTGCTGCAGCAGCGGCTCCAGGAGCGCATTGCTGCCATTGCTGCCAGACGGCAGCCGCCGGCGGCTCCCCCGCTGCTGCTGCTGCTGCTGCTGCTGCTGGTCCTCCTGTCTCAAGGTATCCAACAGTGCAGCAATCCTTTCAACCGCCACCATATCCTGCTCTGTCTCAGCTGAAGAGGTCAGCAGACCGTTCAGCAGATTCACAATCGGCAAGCAGTAAGCCAACGCTAGACCCAACAGATCCACACGGAACGTCCCCCCCACCCAACTGCTGCCACCCCAGCCGCCACTGCTGCCGCTGCTGCTGCTGCTGCTTTTCGTGTCCCATTCTGAAAGTGTTATAGGTGCAAGCTGTGCAGGCATACTGCCGCCCACACGTCCACCAAGACCACCAGCAGCAGCAGCAGCAGCAGGAGTGTCGGCGGCTGTTGCTGCTGCCACCATTGCTGCCAGGGCAGCGACGGCTGACAGCAGCACTGCTGCCAGCAGCTGCAGCCGCAAGCTGAGCCAGTTGGATGCTGCTGCATTGCTCACACACGCCGCCTGGTAGGGGGCCATGTCAACCAGGAACGCTGCAGCACAACAGCACAGCACAGCACAGCACACCGTTCAGTAAGTGACCAATCCTGACTCACACTTTTCCACACTTCTCCTGCACAGCACTGCAAATGCAAGTCACTATGCACAAAAGCCACCCCTCAGAGCTGCGGAGACCTTTGAAACTGTTGTACTGCTGCCCTCCCCCCCCCCCCCAACACACACACAATGTCTCACCTGCATGAACACCCCCTGTGCTGCTGCTGCCCTGAGTGTGTCGGCCCCTGCTGCAGTGTCCCCATACAGTGTGTACAGGGGGGACAGACCAGCAGCCTCCAGCCGACGCAACTCACGCGCACTGGAACGGTAGAACAGCTGAAGGCGCCTGCATTTGCAATGGAGTTGAAAGTGGGGTGTGAGCGGTGGATAAGGGTGGGTATAGGGGTTTCAGGGTGCGGCTTGCGCGGGGGGGGGGGGGGGGGGGCATGGCTGTAGCCTCCAGCCGACGCAACTTACGCGCACTCGAGCCGTAGAACAGCTGCAGGCGCCTGCAGTTGCAATGGGGTTGGAAGCAGGGTGGGAGGGGAAGAAGGGGTGGAAAACATGGGTGAAAGGGGGTACCGGGCCCCCTTTTTCGGGGGGGGGGGGGGGGGAGACAAACCAGCAGCCTCCAGCCGACGTAACTCACGAGCACTCGAGCGATAAAAAAGCTGCAGGCGCCTGCGTTTGCAAGGGGTTGAAAGTGGGGTGCGAGCGGAAGAAGAAGGGGTGGGTGAGGGTGGGTATTGTGGGAATAAGGGTTTCAGGGTGCCGCTTGCGCGCAGGTGGGGGGCCAATGTCAGCCCTGACATTCACACACCCTCCCTAAACCCTAAACCCTAAGCTATGTCCTCCCCCCCCCCCCCCCGGCTTTTCTGTAGATCACTTCAAGTGCCAACAGCCCCAGCCCCAGCTCCCAGCAGCGATTGGCTGTACAGCCCCCCCCCCCCCCCCCCCCCCCCCGCGCTCCCCGGCCTTGCAGATGTCAGCAAGTTCTGACCCCCCCCCCCCCACACACACACTCACTCACCTGTAGACCACCCCCAGTGGCAGCAGCACCAGTCCCAGCAGTGGTTGGCTGTAGAGCAGCACTGCCAGCAGCCCCGCCAGGCTGACTGCATTGGCCAGCAGTATGTTGAGGATGAACGGCAGCGAATCATCAACAACTGACGTGTCCGACGAAAACCTGATGCCACAAGGTACAGGGGCGGGTGGGGGTGGGGGGGGGCAGGACAGAGAAGGGTTGGACCAAGTGTGACGGAATTAGGGTAGTGTTGACACTCTTTGAAGTGAGAATGGATGGGGGTGTGGGCGGGCGGAGGGCATAGTTGGGAGTGGGTGCTTGCCAGCATTATGTTGAGGATGAACGGCAGCGAGTCATCAACAACTGCCCTGACAAAACCTCTCCCACCTGTTGAGCAGTCGCCCAGCAGGCAAGGTGTCAAAAGCTGCCAGTGATGCTGCCAGCACGGCACCCAGCAGCCTCCTGTGCACAACCCTTGCCCACTCCCCCCCCCCCCCCCCCCACACACACACATGCCCCCCCCCCCCCCCCCCACACACACACACAAACACATGATAGAAACTCTGGCAACACCCCTCACATCCTCACTTCGACACCCCCCCCCCCACACACACACACACCTGTTCAGCAGTCGACCGGCAGGCAGGCTGTCAAATGCTGCCAGTGGTGCATCCAGCACAGCACCCAGCAGCCTCCTGTGCACAGCCCTGCACCCCCCCCTCTCCAACCCCCACACATGTACAAGGAAGGGACAGACATGTACAGAAAGTTGGGGCGAGGAGGACGAAGAGCAAGAGAGACGGGGGAGAGAGGGTAGGGGAGATAGAGCGAGCTTACCTGTTCAGCAGTCGGCCAGCAGGCAACATGTCAAAAGCTGCCAGCGGTGCATCCAGCACGGCACCCAGCAGCCTCCTGTGCACAGCCCTAGCAGCAGCCATACCAGCAGCAGCAAAGCTGAGGCACGAGCCAGGGTGGCTAGGGTATTGAGGCCTGAGATGATCGCTAAACCCTTCAGGAAAGTGATCATTTGGGGGTCCAAGGGGGCGGGCTGCCAGCGCAGCCGAGGCTGGGTCGGCTGCTGCTGCTGCTGCTGGTGTGGCTGCAGCAGCAGCAGCTTCCGTGTGGGTTTAGGGGCCCTGATGGTGCTGCTGCTCCTGCTGTTGCTGCTGCTGGTGGTGGTTCTGCTGGTGCTGCTGTTGATGGCTTCAGTGCTGCTGCTGCTGCTGCTGCTACTCTTCCTTTGCTCTGCTAGCAAGCTGGACTGGCTGCTGATAATAGCAGCAGCAGCATATGCGAAAGACTGGAAGCCTGCTGCTGCTGCTGCTGCTGCTGACTGTGCGGTGGCGGCTGGCCTCCTGCTGCTGCCAGGCTGGCAGTGACTGATGATGACATAAACATGGAGCTGGATGACATAATGCTGTGAAAAGGACATGACAAATCATGAACTGAAGCCAGCACAGTCCTACTGCTGCTGCTGCTGCTACTGCTGCTACTGCTGCTGTTGATAAAGCTAGGAGAAGGGAAGATCACTATGCCTGTGAAGGTGCTGCTGTTGCCTGCCGCTGCTGTTGTTGATGTGTTGTGTGCTAGGGAGGAAGTGACCCACAGATCTACACCGTTCTTGGTCGCCTGCAGCATTTGCAGTAGCAGCAGCAGCAGCAGCAGCAGCAGCAGCAGAAGAAGTGGTGGTGGTGGTAGAGAGGGCGGTAGCTGCATCAATGCTGATGATGAGTGCTCAACAATGGCACCAGCAGCAGCAGGAGGTGTCTTGCTGCTTCAATTTTCCCTCACAAGCATCCCACCACTGCACCCCACATCACTCCCCCCCCCCTGCTTTTTGAAACCCCCCTTCGCCCAGCACAGCGCAGCACATGGCCACACCCACAGCCTTGAAATATGAGGCACACACCCCACCACCCACCGCCCCACTGTACCCCACCCCCCGTCCTGTATCCACCCCAACGCCACTCCCCCCCCCCCCCCCTCTGTTCCTTCTCTTTCCTTTCACCTCACCTGCATTGCAATCAGGCTGCCCAGCACAGCACAGCAGATGAACACCCCCACCCCATACCCCCTTGAACTGCCCCCCCCCCTCCTGCCCGACCCCCCCCCCCCTTCTTGCTGGCTCACCTGCATGGCGATGAGGCTGCCCAGCACAGCACAGCACATGGCCACACCCACAGCCTTGAAATAGGAGGCATACACCCCACAACGCGCCGCACCCACTGTACCCCACCCCCCGTCCTGGATCCACCCCGACGCCACCCCCCCCCCCCCCCCCCCCCCCCCCCCCCCCCCGTCTGTCCCTTCTCTTTCTTCCACCTCACCTGCATGGCAGTCAGGCTGCCCAGCACAAAGCAGCAGACGGACAACCCCACCACATATTCCCCTCCACTGCCCCCCCCTCCCCGCCCGACCCCCCCCCCCTCTTGCTGGCTCACCTGCATAGCGACGAGGCTGCCCAGCACAAAGCAGCACATGGCAACACCCACCGCCCTGAAGTACGATGCGTACACCCCCCACCCCAATACACCCTACCAGCCCACAACACTGCCGTTCTTGCCGAATCTTCACCTGCATGGCCAGCACGGCACATGGCCATACCCACCACCCTGAGGAATCAGGCAGCACCCCTCCCCTTTCCCCCCGCCCCCTTCCCCACCCCAGGCCCAGCTCTATTGATGTTGTTCTCACCTGCATGGCGATGAGGCTGCCCAGCACAAAGCAGCACATGGCCACACCCACAGCCTTGAAGTAGGATGCGTACACCCCCCACCCCACTGCACCCACTCCACGAGCCTCCTCACTGTCACCACACACACCATCAGCAGCAACACTCACTGACACACCATCCTGCTGCTGCTGCTGCTGCTGAGGCTCCTCCTGCTGCTGTGGTTGATGCGCCAAACCCTGCTGCTGCTGCTGCTGCTGCTGCTGCTTGTCGTCGTCACTTGAGATGACTTCACTTGAAAAGGATACCCTCCTAGTTTGGCTCCTTGGCCTGCTGCCCACCAGGGGACCCTCAGCAGCAGCAGCAGCAGCGGCCGCTGCTGCTGCCACACTGCTGCTGTCCCCTCAAGCTCAAGCTCAAGCTCCCGCTGCTGCTGCTGCTGCTGCTGTGCGCTAGCAGCAGCAGTACCTCCCGGTCCCTCCACCACCTCCCAGCTGCCACTGCTGCCATCACTGCTGCCGCCATTGCTGCCATTGCTGCCGCCACTGCTGCCATAGCCGTCAAGCAGCACGGCACTACTGCCGAGTGACTCCTGCTGCTCGCCGCCGCTGCTGCTGCCGGCCTCCTCACTTATTGCATTTAACTGAGGTGCAAGGCTTGCATGGGGGGCCCACACCCCGTGACCTCCCGCCAGCAGCAGCTCACTCACTGGCACATCCTCACTCTCAAGTGAGATCTCGGCAGCAGTGCTGGCAGCAATGGCGGCAGCAGTGTCGGCTGCTGCTGCTGCTGCTGTTGAGGAGAGGGTAGGGCCCTCAGAGGGGCTCTGGGGGGAGGGGGTGGCGAGGAAGTCTGCTAGGGCTGGGTGGGGTGTGTGGATTTGCAGTGGGGAGCTTGCCGCACCATTGCTGCCGCCATTGCTGCCAGCAGCGGCGGCTGGCGCCTGCTGCTGCTGCTGCTGCTGCTGGGGTTGTGTCTGCAGGTGTCTGCTGTTGCCCGGCTGGTTTGGTGGGATGGTGTGCCTGATGCAGCAAGCACAAAGAAATGCGATGAAGTGGAAGCAAACAAAAAAACACAGTTTGAGCACAAGCAGAGAACTTGGGAGCACGAGCAGAGAGTTATGCTTGACGAACCAGCACATGCAACATATGCAAGTAGCCAGCCACACAATCATGCACCTGCCTCCCCGCCCACCCAACCTGCGCAATCCCCCACCCCCACACGTACCTTACAATTGGCCTCCAGCCATTGGCAGCAACAGCAGGACCCGTCAAGGATTGCTGCCCATGTTTCTGACTCTGCTGTGCCTTCCAGTCAGCATAGGCACCTGGTGACCTCATGCAACACAGCTCCCCCATACTGCAGTGCCACCACCAACTGTACTCTGCCTCCCCCCCCCCCCCACACACACACACCCATCCACACCGGGTTGCTGGCTAGCCCACCCTCAACTACCCCCCCCCCACCCCCTTCCCACCCCCACACCTACCTCACAATGGGTCTCCAGCCATTGGCAGCAACGACCGGATGTTGCAATGACTGCTGCCCTGCTTCTGACTCTGCTGTGCCTTCCAATCTGCATATGCACCTGGTGACCCTGTGAACACTGTCCGCCCATGCTGCAGTGCCACCACCAGCTGAGCTGCCTGAATGACTGCTGGGTGCTTAGTGACCACCACCACCGTGGCACCGGACAAGAGCCCACCAAACAGAGTGTGGCGGATGATCCACTGCAGGGATGTCACACACAGAGGGACGTACAAATGGGAAGAGGGGAAGTGTGATTCAGGACAACGGAAGATGTGAAGCACAGGGGGGGGGGGGTGCGAGGGGGGGGGGAGTCTGAGGGTTGTGTGTTAGGTCATCACCAGCTGTGCTGCCTGAATGACTGCGGGGTGCTTAGTGACAACCACCACCGTGGCGCCGGACAGCAGCCCACCAAACAGTGTGTGGCGGATGATCCACTGCACACGGACGGAAATGAGAAGCAAGAAAAGGCGGGTGAGTGCAGGCCCAGACAGTGTGCGGGTGGGGGAGGGGGTGAGGGGGGTTAAGAGCGGCGGGACCATCACTATGTGGGCCGTACAGCAGCCCAAGTACAGTTCCAGGCCCAGCAATGGACAGGTTACAGAAACACATGCATGTTCACATGGGGACTGCATGTGCTTACACTGCAAACACAACCCCCCCCCCCGGGTGACAAGTGGCTGTCCAGGCTGGCCTAGAAAATCTTGAAAGTGGTACACACAGCCTGGTGGTACAGGGCCCGGCCCAGTAAGACATCCCACATGCCGCAGATGTGCGCATCAATCTTCTCAACCCTACCATGGACTGTGAATTGAACCACACATGCCACTGTAAGAGTGCTCCCCTCTCTCCCTCCACCCTTCTGTAACCGCACCTGAGACACGTGGCTGTCGAGGCTGGCCAGTATGTCATCAAACAAGTACAGCCGTGTGTCAGGCTGGTACAGTGCCCGTGCCAGTGACACCCTCAACCGCTGACCACCAGACAAGCCAGACCCCCCCTCACCCACAGGAGTGAGGTCACCTGGTGAAGTAGGGGGGGCATGCATGCGTGAAAAGGGGTTGTGTAAGAGTGAGAGCGGCAAGCAGGGCGGAGTGAGAGACATTGATGAAGGAGCCGGGCAGTGAGCTTGGGACAGGAGGCAGCTGCAAGTTGATGGGACTCATGCCAGTGACACCCTCAACCGCTGACCACCTGACAGGCCAGACCCACCCTCACCCACAGGAGTGAGGTCACCTGATAAGTAAGGGAAAAGGGCGGGATACAAACAAGCAGAAGTGTTGTGTGAGAGTGGGAGTGACAAGCAGGGAGCAATGAGAGACAGGGAAACAGAAGGAGGGAGCGAGGAGAGAGAGAGAGAGAGAGAGAGAGAGAGAGAGAGAGAGAGAGAGAGAGAGAGAGAGAGAGAGAGAGAGAGAGAGAGAGAGAGAGAGAGAGATGACGCGGAGTGCCAGGCACACCGCGTTGTTTCAGGGGGAGAACGTGTGTGCCTGCGCCGCAGTCGCCACGTCCCCCCCCTGCCCCCAGGTGCAAGAGACAGGGCAGGGGGGAAGGGAGCTTAAAAGATGGGCAGCTGCAAGTTGATTGGGACCCAGCCAGAGAGACCCTCAGGGTGCTGAACACCTGGCAAAGCAGACCCTCCCTCAACCACATGAGTGCTGACATTTGGAGAGCAAGCGCGGTAGAGCAGGAGGAAAGACAGCGAATAAGGTCCTGGGTGGGGTTCTACCACCATGGGGGAGGTCGGACATCTGGGGAAGCGTAAGATGGGACGATGCAGGGTTTTGTCGGTGTGCTGTTGGGGGCCCCGAGCTGTGCTTCTGTTCTGGGACTCGTGCCACCAGTGATACTCAAAACGCTGACCACCTCACAGGCCAGAGACCCCCCCCCCCCACAGGGGTGAGGTCACCTAGTGAAGTAAGGGGGGGGGGGGGTAAATACAGTAAGATATGGGCTGTGTGTCGGTGACAATCCTGACTTGCCTCTGCCTCTCCTGCCCCACCAACCCCGTCAGCCAGCCCCAGGCTCCCTCCTGAACCCCCATCGGCCCTGCCCGTCCCCAGGCGCCCCCCCCCCCACCCCTCTCACCGCAGGCATAGCTGCCAGGTCAGTGTCCAGCCCCACAGCATGGTAGATCTGCAGCAGCAAACACAACAAACACACGCACATGGCCATGACAGACTTTCAGGCTGCTTGTCAACATGCCACACATGACAGAAGAGCGCACCCTTGCACTAAGGCACATGAATTCACGTTCTGCCCCTAACCGCCCTTCAGATGCTTGCAACACCAGCAGCTCTATCGTGCCGGCAAGACATGCCAGTTCAACGTTGATGTTATCATTGCACACGCATGTGAGTGGTAAGAGTAATGATAATGATGTTGCCACCCCCTCCCTCTCCCCACCCCCCATGACCCACCCTACCTCCATCCCCCAAACCCTTCGTCAATTTGTCGGCTCACCTCGCCCATCAGTTCAGGCTCGTAGGGTTGCCCCAGCAGCACGTTGTCCCGCACTGACAAGCAACCATCGTGCTCGCCTTCTCTACTCTTGCGCCAGCTGTCCTTGATGCCCCTGCCCCCCACCCTCAAAACCCTCCCACTCATTCACCCTCCCAACACGCACCCCACCTCCCAACACGCACCCACGCACCCACCACCCACCCACCCACCCACAACCCACCCATTCACCCTCCCACCCGCTCACCCCCCCCCCCCCCAACGCCCCGCCAGTATGCTAGCTCACCTCCCCCATCAGTTCAGGCTCATATTGTTGCCCCAGCAGCACATTGTCCCGCACTGAGCCCCGCATCAAACAGGGGGACTGAGACACATAGCCGATGCGGCAACGTGCACAGTGTGATACTGCTGTTGCTGCTGCTGCTCCTGTTGCTGCTGCTGCTGCTGCTGCTGCTGATGCACCAGCCGTGTGCAGGCAGCAGTGCATGTCCACAACCAGATCCAACTCCCCAGTATGGCGGACAGAAGGGAAGACTTGCCTGGGAGCATCAACACTGCACAGCAAGAGGGAATGTGGGGGGGGGGGGGGGGGAGGGGGCAGGGCGGCGTGGTCTGTGCTAGTTGGGTTGCAGAAAGGGGGGGGGGGGTCTGGGTGTGTAGAATGTGCGTTTGAGGATGGGGGCGGCGGCCACTTGGCCATGTCAGTGACTGCTGCTCCAGTAGCCTTGGCCGTCATATCCCGGTCGAGCCCTCACTGGCATGAGGTGCCTGACACTCTCGCATTTACCATCTTGCCGATTTGGACCCTCCAGCAGATTGTATCTGCTCCACCACCCATTCCCCAGCCCATAAATTCTCCACACCCCCCTCCCCCTGCATTGCTGCTACAGGAGACCCTCCCCACTCACCTGATCCCACCTCCCCCACCACTGCAGTCAGGCAGCCAGAAGGGATGGACAACCGCAGCTCATGCAAACACTCAAACATGACCCTGCAGGGCGACAGGCAGCAAGCAGCAGCAGCAGCAGCAGCAGCATCGAAACGGGCCAAAGTCTCACTCGCTTGTACAAGCCACAAATGTCACCATTGTATGACTGCGCTGCCTGGTGGAGCACAACACTATGTCTGGTTCAAAATGCACCGTTGCACCACCAACCCCAACCTCTGTGCACACCTTGCACTCTCGCCCAACAGCAATCAGAAAAGTAGAGCTGTCACAGTTACCACCTCAAACACAGAACGCCCATGCTCAATTCACAGACCGAATACCCCCCCCCCC